>SPJY01011941.1:0-14267 GCA_005191435.1 Raddia distichophylla | reverse complement strand
TGGCGATGTCCTCATCAGTAGTACTCCGTACCAAGAAATAAATAAATAAAATTGCTCCTAACTATATGAGCCTAAACTATGGTACATGAAAATAAAATAAAATAGAAAAAACAAATTGCTCCTTACTATACGACCCAAAACTGTAGTATCAAAAAATAAATAAATAAAATTGCTCCCGACCATATGAGCCTAAACTATGGTACATGAAAATAAAATAAAATAAAATAAAATAGAAAAAACAAATTGCTCCAACACTACACGAGTCTAAACTGTAGCGCAAAAAAAAGTATATATAAATAAAATTGCTCCTGACCATATGAGCCTAAACTATGGTACATAAAAATAAAATAAAAAAAAATTTCGCTCCAACATCTTACGAACCTAAACTGTGTGTAAGTAAATAAAATTGTTCCTAAGCATACGAGCCTAAACTATGGTATAAATAAATATAATGAATAAAGCGCTCCTTGCTGCACGAGCCTAAACTGTAGCACCAAAAAATGTATATGTAAATAAATTTTCTCCAACATCTTACGAGCCTAAACTGTGCGTAAGGGTGTGTTTGGTTGATTGTACGAGGATGAATGGAATGAGATGATACTGAATAGGATGGAATGGTTCGAAACAAAAAGTTGTATGGGATCGTTCGACCAAAATGGCCGAATCACGCCATGCAGGATAAACAGGGAATATTCCATAAATTTGAACCACCACGTACCATCCCATTCATCCCCATCCCACCAACCAAACACAAGTATGAAGAATCGGATCATTGCATGCAGCCAACCAAACACCTGGATCATGTATGATACCATTCCGTACCACCTCATTCAACCAACCAAACACACCCTAAGTAAATAAAATTGCCCCTCACCATATGAGCCTAAACTGTGGTGCAAATAAGTGTAAATAAATGCTTGTCGCATGAGCCTAAACCACGACACAAAAATGTGTATGCAAATAAATTTGCTCCAACGCCTTACGAAGCCTAGTATGGATGAATACAACTGTATACCAGCCTTAAAACAAAAAGGATAAATGATTCGAGAACGACAGGTTCAATTGAAACAATGTATAAATAAAGTAAGAAATTAGAGCGACAAGTGCACTAAGAAGGCCAGTTTTTTAAGCTTGCAAGAAGTTGTTCAGTTTCTTGACCCAAGGCGGAGGTTTTTACTTGAAAATCTGCAGCCTCTTGACCTTTCTCTTGAGTCGCGCTAAGAAAAACTTCGTTGCATTTCGTTACCTCCAAATCTTGGGTGGAACACATTGCACGGAGCTTCTCTTTAGCCTGCTGGAAGTTCTTTAATTCCGCATTGGCAATATTCAGTTGTGCGCTGATATCAGCCACAAGCTTCTCATGCTTAGAGCATTTTTCTTCCAGGGAAGATATTTCTTGGAAGGCATTTTGGATGACTTCTTTATGAGATGCAAGAGCCTGTGTAGCATTAGCGATAGCCTGGTCTCGCTGCTCAGACTGGCGCTCAGACTCTAAATATAGCTGTTCTAGCTGGTTTGAGATGGTGACAAGTCGTTTCAGAAGCTCTTGAGCCTTTGAAACTCCTGGCACTTGCACGGGGAGTTGAAGAGAAACCTCCTCCAAGAAGGCTCGTCGAGCCGGGTCTTTAAGTGATGCAATGTCCATGGCTTCGAGGGCCTTGGATAAAATCTCCTTGACAGTACTGAGGAGCATCCGCTCAACAAAACTAAAAGGGTGTAGGCTGGGAGGGCCGAGAGGACCGCTTTGAGAAGGGTTAGTCTGCCCCCCTTGGACATAAGGGGGCCACACCAGCCAGCCAGCCTGTTTGCAATCTTGTCAATGAGTGGTTGGAAGTGAACATGTCGGAGTTGTTTGACAGAGAGGGGCATGCCCAGATAGTTGATAGGGAAGGCCGATCGAGCAGCAGGAAAGTTCTGAAGGATGCTGTCAAGGTCAATGGAGTCGCAGCGGATAGGCACAACCTGACTTTTGGATAAATTAGTGCGAAGCCCAGTGATGTCCCCGAAGAGCTGAAGGATGTCGGTCAAGGCGGTGACATCCTCTTTCGTTGGGTTGAAGAAGATGGCCGCATCGTCCACGAAAAGGGAGGTGCAGAGGTTGTGGCGGACGCCACGGACGGCGGAGAGAGTACCATCGGCATCAGTCGCGGTTGCTTACAAGCGGTTCTAAAACCGCTTGTAGGGGGCTTACCAACCGTTTGGAAAGTCCTTTTCCCTAGCAATGAGGGGCGAGAGGGAGTCACCTTGTCGAAGACCCCGGCAATGGAAGATGGTGTCTGTGGGGTGCCCGTTGAGGAGGACCTTAGAGGTGGAGGAGGCAAGTGACATGGAAATCTAGTCGCGCCATCTAGTCCCAAAGCCCCGAGCTCGGAGGTTGTCTAGGAGGTAGGGCCAGGATACCGAGTCGAAGGCCTTCTGAAGGTCCAATTTGAAAAGGAGTGCTGGCGTGCGGGATCTGTGAAGTGATTTAGCTCTTCCTTGGACAAGCAGGAAGTTGTCCTGGATGTGGCGCTTCTTGATGAATGCGCTTTGGCAGGGTGAGATTAAGTCATCCATGAAGGGTGCCAGCCGAGAAGAGAGGATTTTGGTGAAGAGTTTGCCAATGCTGTGAATGAGGCTGATCGGGCGGAAGTGGGAGGCGGTGGACGGGTTGTCCTTTTTGGGGATGAGGACAATTAAGTGCACCGCCTTTTTGGGAGGCGGTGGACGGGTTGTCCTTTACTCATAGTTAAACTATTCACACTATAAAGTGCATGCTTTTGCTAGCTTTAGCTATTAAAGCTATTAATTAAGTGCATGGGAAGGAGATGCATGCTTCGAGTAACGAGATAATTAAAGATGATTTACTCTTTTAAACACCATTTCTTGGTCTTGATGAAAATTTTTATACGCCCTATGTTTTGGGACGGAGGGAGTAATAAGCAACCAGGAAACGACCATGCATTGGTTAGCTCAAGATTAGGAAGCACGGCTAAAATCTTGGGAGGGTCATTTAGCTTGTTCATTTTTATTTTTTTTTTGAGAACAATACCACTTTTTCATTCATGAAACTTCCACGATATTACAACCAAGTCCAAAAACAAATTCGAAAAAACATCAAATTCACTAAAGGACCTGATCGAACAACACAGCAGGAAGCTTCCCCTTCTCACCACGCTGGCGCCGAAGAAAGACGTCATGGCCGACATCGACGAGTTCCGGAGCGACTCATTCAGGCAGTGGATTGAAAAGCCCCTAGCAGCAATCATCGTCTTCGCACCAAAATCCAACAAAACCTGAATAAAAGAGCACAACTCCACAACGCCGATGATAACCACCAACATCACCTTCAACGACGGCGACGGAGTCTGCACCGACTGACCAAACCCTACACTTCTTACTAATGCCCTCATCCCCTTTATCAGATCCAAAAAATCCAAGGAGAAGACGAGAACACCGAAGTCTTAGACAAACTAAACCTACTACGAGAAGAACCAAGAGCTCAGAAGACCTCACCTGCCAGCCAGCAACGGTGATTTCTCCGTCCGTTCGGCCTACCGACTCCAGTTCATTGGTCAATGCCCCTCCCCATCTCTACAAGCTGCTTGGAAGCTTTGGGCGCCTTCAAAGTGTAAATTTTTCCTCTGGCTACTTCTGCGGCAACGTATCTTCACGGCTGACGCTCTGCAACGTCGTCACCTACCAAACGCTTACTTCTGCCAGCTCTGCATGCGCAACCTGGAGACCCCTGAGCACCTCTTCCTCCAATGCGACTTCAGCGTCCACATTTGGTCTCGTCTGGCTTTACTCACAAACTCCCCCTACGTCGACCCGTCGACCTGGAATCAGACCACCAGCTTCCAAGATTGGTGGAACTTCGACATCCTCCAGGACAGACAGCAGCGAGGCACGCTCTCCATCTTAGCTGCGACCATCTGGCACTTGTGGCTCGAGAGTAACAACAGGATCTTCCGTGCAACTGAACGCCCCCGCACCATCTTTCTGCAACAACTTATTGACGAGCTGCGGCTATGGGTGGCCGTAGGAGCCAATTTTGTAATTAATTAGAAAATAGTGTTCCCCCGGGGGGAGGGTCCCCATCCCCCAACCTGTAATCTCCCCTCTTTTGATTAATAGATGGCAGTTCTCCTGCCCTTTACTCAAAAAAAAAAAAACAAACGTAGCATCCATGGTTAAGGGCGCTTGACTTATATGAGGAGCCTCGTTCACTTTCAATCACGGAGTTTCTTGTTGCTCGTAGCCTTTAAAAAATGAAATATGGATGTGAGCAGCCCATTTGAAAAAAAATAAAAAAATGAAAAAGAAAGGGTCACCGTGAGCCAATATAGTTTCACTCTGCCTTTGCTCTTCACTAACTCCTTGTTGTTGAGATCCCTGTTCACTCCCTACAATATGGATATGAGGATTAATAAGTGGATAACGGTAAAAAAAATGTGTATATGTTATGATATATACTTAAAACAGCAAGACTACCATGAGCTGCAGTTACTAAAATGTTAATTGGCTCAGACTGAGAGCATGAGGCACCGTCAGGAGTCAATTTTGTTGTAGGATCAAAGGTTGGAGGATCCATGCTCGTTGTGGCCAAGTTTAAATCAGCAATGGGACTATCCGCCGCATCACCTGTTGGAGGACTGATTCTCGAAGGACTTGGTAATGGTATCGTGTCAGATATGAGGATGTCATCATCATCAAAGTTGATTTTCCTCTTCGCATGAGGTTCCTCCCCTTTAGAAAGAACAGTAAAGGGTACCCGGCAATTTCCTTTGCGCTCGGGAGGTACAGCAACACCAATTGCTGCAACTTCACGTGTATTAAAAGCCGACGCCTCTTCTACAACCATAGGATTAGATATAGTACCCAACACCCTATCCTTGGAGAGGTCATCCTAAAAAGAAATTTTAAATTTAAATCAACAACAATCATCCTAAAAAAGACAGGAATCATGGGTAAGTCAATATTTTTATCTTACCAAGGGAAATTGGTTATGATCGTAAACCTCATCATCGGAAAGATATTTGCAAAGAACTTTCATCCAATGTTGGTGGATCTCTTTTTCCCTATTTTTAATGGATGTTACATGTCGTTCTCGGTGTGCAGCATCGACTTTCTTAACCATAACCAAATCTGTTGGAGAAAGTTGGCGAACAAGAGTATAGCCCTTTGTTGCACACTTGTGCTTCATTCTTATCTCGTAGGGGAGCATTCCAACAGCACTGCCCCCGCGAAGATTGCCCAAGATAGAGTAGAAAGGCTTTACAAATCCACGCCACCATTTTGTCCACACCACTGAGGTATTCCGGTCATGGGAAGAAATGGGATAAAGACAAAAATATATCGACAACGGGCGCAACAAATGTGCCCAATAAACATATGCGATACCAATGTCGTCTGCAGTACATAAGTTCGGCAGTGGGGTAAAGGGTACAAATTGGTCGAAGCTGAATTGACAGGCTACACGATCCGGGTGGTAGGGTTCTGCCACACACAAAGTGACACTTCTCCATGCGAGCATACCCCGACGGATCGAAAGTCGAAAAGCCATTTGTCGTCGGACACTACCCGGGGATTTTGATAAGTCATGTACATACCATCTGAAGTGGAATGAGTTGCATAAAAAATCATGGGCCATCTCTGGAGTAAAAGGCTTAAAAATCCGTGACATGATGTTTATCATGAGAGGTTTCGCTGATTGATGCTTGTAGCGAATGTATTGTAAAGACTTTTCTTTCTCACCAAAAATCTTCTTCATATAAATACTCATCCAACCCGCAAGAAAGTGAATTGGCCAAAAGTGAGTGACATAAGATGGCCCAATGGGGTGCGTGCTGATTAACCTCAAAGAATAATATAAAGAGCATAGGGCCGGTGGAGCGAGGGAGATTATGCGCCCTAGAGACATCCACGCAGCCATTACTAAGACGCCGGGACGAATAGTCGGCCTTTCTCCAACAACAACAAAGCAACAAAGCCACAAGGCTAAGGTTGCCAAATTTGTACGCCTTTCACGAAGAGAACATGATGAAAGGTCATCTTTTCACCGGTTATAGAAGTGATCACACCATTCTTGATACGAAACTTGAGAGCCCACTTGAAGGTTGTCCCATACTGTTAACAGGTGTGACAAAAAGTTTGGATATAACAAGGACGACGGTTCTAGATCACGAGCAGCCGGAATGTACTCCTCATACATGTATCCTTGGATGGGTAGTTCAGCCATTTCATACATATTGAAAAGAGTGACGGTGCGTTCCCCACATGGAAATAGAAAAGTATTTGTGTTTGAATCCCATCTTTCCAACAAGGAGCGCAGCAAAGGGGCTGAAACATTATATCTACCCAAGGAGCAGAAAATGGCACCATAAAGGTGGTCCGCTCCTTCACCTCCTACATTTAAAGGGAGCGAGTGATTGTTTAGGATTCTGATCCCCATTGTACATATCCAGTGGGAAGAGAAGAATATTGCACATGGTGATTTTCCCATCCGAGACCTTTCAGGATCATCCTAGTACCCAGAGTATCAGCTTCATTGTGTCCAGAGGGAGACACTATGGGGTGGTAACAATTGCCCTGGATATGGGAGCCTGACTTCCATCCACGGTTGCTAGCATCAAGAAAGCCTTGTGTAAATGGATACTCCGTCACTTCAGGATTTGTTGTTTCACTCAAATCGGGTGTATAAAGATCTTGGATAGCTAAGTCTGAAAGGGGCAGTGAGCTAGGATCCCTCAACATCTAGAAAATAAGATGGACAAAGCTTAACCATACAATGAAATGAAAAAATTTATACGCTTGAAATATGAAGGAGCTGAGATAGTAATGTGTGAAAGCAAACACGCGCAATCGGTATATCGGCAATTGATATGCAGGAGCACCCGACTAGGCATAATAAAAAGAAAGGGATTAATGTCAACCAGTTTGTTCTAATCATTAACCTATCATACATGACTGATATATTATCTGTACATACAAATGGAAATACATAGCAACCAGTTGACATTAATCTTAATAGCTCAAACATGTAGCTTGTGTAATCTAATATACGAATACTACGGTGCGTATATATACCTTACTCAATATGAGAAAGGAATTCACATCACGTACCTTGAGGAAATTAAACACTCAAGATTGTTCTGATGAATCCAAATCGAACTCCAGGCAACAACGGTGTTGTACGACATTTAACACCTGAAAGGTTAAAAGAAAAAAAAATTTAAGTGTACATATCCTAAGTATACGATGCGGATTAGAAACGAAGGATGAGTATGCATGCTCGCCTCATTGCCCTTAGCCTCGAGCTGACCAGAGGTTCTCAAAGCAATAAATGAAGAAAGACTTTTGGCCGCATAGTAGGTTATCCGTCAGAAAACGGGCGACGAACGTGCGCATATGCGGCGTAATGGGATAAAAATCGTTACGAAAAAGGAGATCGGATAAAGGAGGTTGAGATTAAAACGCATAGCACGAGTTTCAATAAATAATTACGGTTGCACTCGTATAGATAGTGCTTAGCCACAAAGGCATTAGTTGCTTAATTATCCATCAAAAATGATGTACTGTAAGCATAGGTGATCAAGTTTTAAATAATAAAACATGTTCAACGATTGTTGTTTTAAAATACATATATGCGTAAAAAATATATATGTATATATATAATAAAACAACAAAATAAATAAAAATGTCGAGCTCCAGATCCAAAATATTTGCATATAAATTTTGCATCTGAACCTCGAGGGGGCATCTGTTGACACCAATTTTGTCAAAATAAAATAAATCAATAAATTATAATAACGGCTAAATTCTCGTTATGAAACAAAATCTTGAGACATCAGAAGCAGCAAATTAACATGATAATTAAATCAACAATATCAACCCACGTGATGTCAAGCCCTGTTAATACATAGTCCTGTACAAGGGTATGTACGTGCATGGATTAATCGGCTGTTTAGCAAGCAAATGGATGGATGATTAGGTCCAAAGTAGCTGCCGTTACCACGCAGCCCATAGTACAGCCCATGCGCGCGGTCACATCCACTGATCCACAGCTCTGCACGTACGACGGACTGCATGTGTGGGTTAACCGGCCGATTAGCAGGCTAATTAAGGCCTAGTAAATATTCTGATCAGCCCATACTACGTCGCGAGGTTGCGGTTGCCGCCGATGGATTCACCTCGCGGTACTGGGCGAACGAGTTATCGGTATCCAATGCCTGGCAGCATGGATGACTCGACGACGCGCTCCACCGATATGAGCAACTGCACCATACGCGCCTCACGTTCGCACGAAGCACAGGAGAGCGTGCGTGGCTCGTTCAGAATTCAAAGAAGGAACAACTGCTCGGCGGAGCTCTATAAACAGGAGAGGTCCAGAGAGACGCTGGAGGAGGAGGGCAGAAGCGAGAGCGCAGAGAAAAAAAAAAAGAAAAAGCAGAAGGCTTCGGAGAGGAAAGAGTTCGCTGAGAAAAGCCAGAGAGTGTAGGCGTGTAAGTGCAAACGCTGATTCTCCGGCTGCACCCGCAAGACGTTGCTCTTGTGCTGTGCGCATAAATCAGGAAGGTAAGAAGGTGAGGTCATGGTTCTCAAATGCTTCTTCATTCTTCCCTGCATCATCCCCTCCTTTCTCTATCCATAGCATCCATCCCTCGTACGCTTGATTGGTCCGTTGACGAATCAAGGGAGTGTGAGGGTAAAATACATATAAAAATGCATATGCAACGTCCATCCTCATATGCTTAATTGGTCCGTTGACGAATCAAGAGGGTGTGAGGGTAAAATACATATAAAAATGTATATGCAACGTCCATCCTCATGCGCTTGATTGGTCCGTTGACGAATCAAGGGGGTGTGAGAATAAAATCCATATAAAAAAGTGCATATATCCCTTGTATGCTTGATTGGTCCGTTGATGAATCAAGAGAGTACAAAGACTAAATTGCTCAAATGCATACTCAACCGGCTAGAAAATTAGTCGCAAGAACGTGTGTGTACGCATGCCGGGCGATCAATTGATTAAACCCGTAACATACGCCACGAGGAAAAACGTGGTTGAACTTGTAACAGACGAGTAATATTGGTTAAGGCATAAGGGTCATGGCTGATTAAACTCAGCATCGTGTACGCATTCTCATCCAGCATACATCAACTCGCAAATGGTGGAGTAATTAAAGGCCAATATACGAATCAGTTCGTTGATTAAAAAAAATGCGCATCAAATAATGCATATATGAGACATGCAGAGTATGCGTTGCCAGCTGCTGGAAATATGTGTACCATATACATGCATACGGTTACATACATAAACAAGTACATGCGCTTCTCGTTGCTTTTGCATGGAAAATTAATGTGGACTAAGCAAGTTCATAAATTCAATCATGACCAGTATACACGGTTAGTTATATGAATGGGTATATGATGCTCAAAATATTTAAAAGAAAATACTAGTCAGTATATTGTGAGCATATGTAAAAAAAAAAAAGGATACGATTTGCTCAGATTAATTAGTTTCGCATTTCAGGGTTTCTCAAAATGGATGCCCATTCAAATATAAAAAAAAAATTGCGCTTAATCAATCTGGATCGCATGCATATGCACATAGTTAATCACGTTGGTGATTAAAAGAAATTTTGTGGTTAACTTGCTTTGCATCATGAAGCCAGTCATATGTACGTGCTGTCCATATAAAAAGGAGTACATGCATAGCATCATGTTTAATATATACCTCTGCATGTTCAATAGTATAGGTTGATTAATCATCCATGGAAGCGGTCACTATCTTGTTTCTGATGAAGGGTTAATGGTAACCATGCAGTTAAGCAAATCATGCATATGCATGCATGCTCAGTCATAGACACAGCATACGTCGTGCGCGTGTGACAGTGGCTATGTACTGGTCAGCGCACATAAATGCTGAAGGTTCATGTGTTGGGAAGATTAATAGGCTGCATATATCAAGGCCCCTCTAAAAATTGAGAGTGCGATACATATGCATAGTAAGATAGTTTAACCTCTGCATTAGTTAAAAGTTAGCACACACATTCAAAATTAAAAAAGAATACACGTGTACACACTACGCGTGCTTAACCTTGATCTCATGGCAAACTAGTCACAGTACGGGCACCTGTGGCACGCGAGCCCGGGAGAGCGCGTGGGCGCATCGAACCGTGGGCTGCTGGCTGAGAGCTGGCTCAGCTAGCCAGCCAGCCAAGCAACCCGCGTTGTTTATGGCTGCCCGAAAAAATCTTTTTGTAGTTAAAGAACGAATGGACGGCCGGATCCGACCGATGCGCGCGATCGAACGGCCGGAAACAAATATCGCGACGTGGCACACCGGCGAGCTGAAAGCAACGACGCGTGGCACGGAGGGGAGCCTGTAACCCGGCTTTGTATATTTAAGATATGTTTGATATCAAGCCCTGCAGGGCAAGCGCACGGCCATATACTCATATACGTTGCATGTGTGACTACATCATTAAAGTCTATCCCTACTAAATAAAATGTGTCGATCAAATCCTAACTCATATGTTAATCAACATGATGGTTAATTATGGGTTAGCAAAACGATCAAATCATCGAGGTCGGGCGTAGGCATGGATAATAAGTAAATCTTATGCTTACGTATGACATTCATATTCATATTTGTGTGCACATATAAAAAAGAGATAAATTCTTAAGGATAGCTTCACATATATAGCATATATGTGCATGACAATAAATTCTCATGCATAGTTCCACGCATAGAGTGACGTGCATGGCCAAAATAAATTCCCTTGAAGAACAAATTCAAATGTCTTATGCATGTGCATAGGCTAGTATATATATGCCTAAAATATGCGCGCATATTAAAAAAATGTTGCATAATGCGACGATATGAAATTTACCATTATATTGTCATGGTAAAATTGGTGGACAAAACAAAAAGGGATGCAATCATAAAAGCATCACAAATTTACTAGCCTTTCTATGTTGCGCTAGTAAAATAAAGCCAAACAAATATATACTAGCCCTCCATATTGCGCTAGTAAAGTAAACTCAAACAAATATATACTAGCCACTCCATATAGCGCTAGTAAAACAAAGTCAAAAAAATATATACTAGCCGATCCATATTGCGCTAGTAAAACAAAACCAAAATTAAAAAGGCCTCCAACGAAACATCCGTCATCGACGCCCTGAAGACACGAAGATTATTTTCTTTTTGTCTTTTGTAATTTTCTTTATGTTGCAATCTTATGTAATATTTATGTTGGAATTCCTAATTAGGGGTATTCTCTATATGAGATGTAATTAACAGAATTTATATGAGAATGTATGAGTTCTAGAAGTTTGGTACTCGCATCCCTTGAATTTCGCTAATAATTTAATAATAATAAATTTGTATCTAATGACGTGGAGTTGGGATAAATCCCATTTAAATTCTAAAACCGCTTAAATAAAATAAAAGAAAACGAGTTTTCCCGTCATTCAGCGACATAACAAAATGAGTAAAGTAATTATAAATGGAAAATTAGACACTGGCCCCACAATGGTACTTAAACAACAAAGCACTGATATGCAATAAGAGGAACAAAAAACATGGCATTATTCAAGTGGGAATCCATGTTTCTTTCGACAAAAGTTTCATGCTAAGAAATTCGGTGCTTTTGTCTACCTCGGTACCTCAGCAGCTCTTCCTTGCTTATCTTTTGCATCCTCGGTCATTGGCCATTTTTTAGAACACCTTTGCTAACTGAACATCAAGCACCTCCGACTTTCAACATGTGCCCAAAAAATAATAGAACCAAAAGTGCAGATCTAAGAAAATAATCGTCCAATACAGATTAATGTTGCCTACACAGGAAAAACAGATCTACACATGTGACACAAAGTGTATAGCCTGTTAGCTACAAATGCTTTCGATAATGCTAAATGTAATATGAGGATACAAATATTTCTGGGCTCTTTTAATTGATTCCTATACTGATGATGGCATGTTGTATATGGGGTTTAAGGTAGTGCCAATGGCTGGTATGTTTTGTTACTAGATACCTGAACTCTGTAGTGCTCTTAGATATGCCATATAGCTATAGAGAACATCACAGTTGGGCAGTTACAAAGCTTAGAGTTGGAACGGTTCTCAGGCATAGTACTTAAGGATAAAGAAATAAAATTTGGGAAACATGCTTGGCAGCTGGAAATTAAGTGATCCTTTATACAGTACATATATAGGTTCAAGAAACATAGTTCATGCATACTTAAATCTTTATTCTTTACATCGGCAAGAGAGATACATCATATCTAATCAGATAGATTTAACAGGCATCCATTTCGAGAATTTTGATGTCTTAAAAGGTACCAAACTATACCAAAACATAGATGGAACCAATCCGAACCACCTGACTAGTCTCAATAGTTTGAAAGGACAAAAGACATTGCAGCACGAGGGTAACATATGTGCTTGAACGACGCGAAAAACTCGCTTTCTTTTGATATTTTTTTAAAGCGGTTTCTGACGTCTCACGACTTTATTTTTGTAACGGAAATTTAGCCGTTATATGCTTATTATTTCGTCTCGACAAATTTGGTGTCAACAGATGCCCCCTCGAGGTGCGGATGCGAAAACTGTATATTCATATTTCGGATCCAGGCCTCGACATACATTTATATCCCCGTCTTCATGTTTGAGGTGATTTTCTATCGCAATTTGGGTTTATCAAACTTGAGGGCATTTTTTTTTATCTCATGCCATAGTTTAGGCTCATAAGGCTTTGGAGCAATTTATTTATTTACATATTTTTGTGTACCACAGTTTAGGCTCGTAAGGCTTTGAAGCAATTTTGTTTATTTATTTCATTGTGCGCTATAGTTTAGGCTCGTAAAGCTTTGGAGCACTTTATTTTCTCCCTCATTTGTTTTACCATAGTTTAGGCTCATTTGGTCAGGAGCAATTTTGTTTATTTGATTTGCACGTACCACAGTTTAAGCTCGTAAGGCCTTGGAGCCACTTTATTTATTTACCTTCTTTTTTCTCTTTTTTTTTGGGTACTACAGTTTAGGCTCGTGTAGTAAGGAGCATTTTTTATTTTATATATACATTTTTTTGGTGCTATAGTTTAGGCTCGTGCAGCTTTGGAGCACTTTATTTTCCCCCTCATTTGTTTTACCATAGTTTAGGCTCATATGGTCAGGAGCAATTTTGTTTATTTGATTTGCACGTACCACAGTTTAAGCTCGTAAGGCCTTGGAGCCACTTTATTTATTTACCTTCTTTTTTCCTTTTTTTTTTTTGGGTACTACAGTTTAGGCTCGTGCGGCAAGGAGCATTTTTTATTTTATATATATACATTTTTGGTGCTACAGTTTAGGCTCGTGCAGCAAGGAGCGCTTTATTTTCTCCCTCATTTTACCATAGTTTAGAATCATATGGTCGGGAGCAATTTTGTTTATTTGATTTGCACGTACCACAGTATAAGCTCGTAAGGCCTTGGAGCCACTTTATTTATTTACCTTCTTTTTTCCTTTTTTTTTTTTGGGTACTACAGTTTAGGCTCGTGCAGCAAGGAGCATTTTTTATTTTATATATACATTTTTTGGTTCTACAGTTTAGGCTCGTGCAGCAAGGAGCGCTTTATTCATTATATTTATTTATACCATAGTTTAGGCTCGTATGGTTAGAAGCAATTTTATATATTTCAAGCATAATAGCGCTTTAGAAATTTTCCATTTATTGGTGGAGGTGCATATTCTCCGTCCGAGGAAATAATTTTATAAGGGCCACTAGAATAAACTTCTTTTACGATATAAGGGCCTTCCCATTTAGGCTCAAATTTTCCTTGCATCCTTTGTGTAATATTCATAGGGCGGATTACAGCAAGAACCAAATCTCCCTCATTGAATGACCTTCTTTTGACACGTTTGTCAAATGCTCAAGACATTCTGGCTTGATATGCCTAAGTTTTGTAACGCTTGAAGTCGTTTTCCCTCAAGCCTTTCCAGCTCTTCCAAACGCAATTTAGCGGCCTCCTCCTCCGAGAGCTTCTTGTGTACTGCAGCTCTCAGAGAATTAATTTGCATTTCTAATGGCAAGACCGCCTCCCCGCCATATACTAGCGAGTAGGGTGTCATCCCAGTTGGTGTACGTGTTGTGGTCCTATATGCCCACAAGGCTTCTAGCAGTTTTTCATGCTAGTCTCGTTTATTCTTTGAGACTACCTTTTTTAACAGTTTGTAGAGGGTTTTATTAAAGAGAACATATCCTGTGCAAACGGCCTTTCCATGCAAACGCCGTGCAA
>SPJY01011940.1:51064-111616 GCA_005191435.1 Raddia distichophylla | reverse complement strand
ATCCGGAAAACTACGTCCGGTCTTCACGTCGCCATGTAGAACTCTTGTCCGAGTCGGACTCAAACAGGAATCCTTGGCCGTTACGCACCGTGCCAACCAGGAAGCTGTTCGGCAGGATGCATATGGGCCAGATAGAACCCTCTAAGGAGCCAGGCTTTAGGAGGCTGTTCGATTAGGCCGTCAGGGAGTGGGCCATGGCAATGGGCCATAATTTTTATCCCCGACAGAGTTAAGGTTGATAAGACAAAGACGTCGTCAATCATTTGGCGAAGGTCATCACGCACAATTAGACCTGATCACGGGAAGCCCGGCCAGCAATCCGGCCCGAAAATGCCCGGCCCGGCCAGTGCATCGGGCTAGGCTGGGCCTCAATCCGGAGCCCGATCGTTGGGTCAGGCTGGGCCTAGGCCCGAAAAAGTCGTGGCCAGGCCGGGCCGTCGGGCTTCGAGCCGGACTCGAGCCTGGTTTTCGAGCCCAACGCACCGGGCCTGGCTCAAGCCTGGTCCCGCGGGACCAAGCTTTTCCAAGCCCGGCCTACCCCGACGTTTGATCAGGTCTACGCACAATGCATCAAGGGTGCTTTAGACTAAGAACGTCGTTGAAACTCAAAATGAAGAAAGAAGATGACAAACGATTTCTTCTAAACCTGTATGGTTTTATTTATCTGTTGAGTCTAAGGATTTTCATACTATTGAGATGGATGCGACGAAAAATGGCTTATATGTGTCTCAGTGCTTAGGTGATCAATCTTTATGAGAGATGAAGAGAGAGAGAGAGAGAGAGAGAGAGAGAGAGAGAGAGAGTTGTTGGTGGTGTCGGAAAGTGAGAATTTTAGGTCCTTCGGGGCTTCCTTTATGGTTTTGGATACTATCCATTGGGATTTGGGTAGCGAGACCTTGTGGGTTGTGCAGCCCTTGTTCTTAGCTTTCCGTAGAGCCCAAGATCACCAAAATTGGAGTTCGGAGTAAAAAGTTACGTTTTGTTTTCGTCTAAGGTTGTGTGTTAAGTATCGGACTATTCGATATATCGGACTATCCGATGCTTACTCCGATCTAAACCTCTCTTTCTCAAAGAACACAAAAATATCGGACTATTCGATATGTATTAAACTTTTTAGTATTGTTTTCGGTCTTAAAATCTCTAGATCAAGTTTTCTAGTCATTGCTCTAAGCTTTCTCACTCATTCGTATCATACTATCCGATATTTGTCTTAGTCAAATGGCTAGCTGCTGGGTGAGGCTATTTATTGCCTCCCTCTCCCCCGTGTTTAAGGTTTTCCTTCCACACTATTTTACGCAGAACTTTCAAACAACTTAGGGCTTCTTGCTCTCTTCACTTTAGATCTAAGTGATCCTCTTTGTGAGAAGAGTTGGAAGAAGGTGTGAGTGCTAAGTGAGAATAAGCCGATGTTGAGCAATTGAGTTCATCTCATAGTTCATTCTTTGTGACCATTGGTTACTCTTGGAGGTTGACGACTTCTAGACGGCTAGAAGTCAACCACGAGCCATCGATGATTTGTATGATGAGCCGTGCGAGTTTGTGAAGGCTGATTCATTATCCGGATGGGAAGAAATCAAGGAGTGAAACCAAGAGGACTTGTTGCGACCTCGGTGAGAGAAAAGGTAGAAAAAGAACCGGGCTCAAGTGTGATCGAGCCCACCTTAATGGAGACGTAGGATCCCCTCAAGGATCCGAACTTTGGAAACAAATCTCCGAGTCTCCATTTCTCTCTTGGTTTCCCCTTGCCCTATAACTTGATTTGTTTTGATTTATGTTTGTACTTGTTGTTGGGTAGCACCCTTATGTGCTATTACTTGCTCTTGTGCTGTGGATTTTATTTTGGTGCCGGTGGTATTCTTGATTTGCGTGGGATTCTCAAAATTCATAATTTTGCAGATATCAGAGAGTCTAATATAATATTAGATAGTATGATATAATATCAGATAGTATCGAACTAATATCAGATAGTATCGAACTATCTGATATTAACATCGGAACATCCAATATTCTTTTCCGCTATGTTTTAAAAGGTTGAAAAATTTGTAACGCCTATTCACCCCCCTCTTGGCGACATCTTGATCCTTCACCTTGAGTGCTTTGTACCGGTGGCTAGCGGCAGGCAACTAGACGATGTTGTCCTTCTC
Source organism: Raddia distichophylla (assembly GCA_005191435.1). Taxonomy (NCBI): domain Eukaryota; kingdom Viridiplantae; phylum Streptophyta; class Magnoliopsida; order Poales; family Poaceae; genus Raddia; species Raddia distichophylla. The sequence continues at coordinate 109,472 of SPJY01011940.1, read as the reverse complement.
GCGTGCTACACAGATCTGCGGCATCTCGCGCATTCACCTGTGCCTGGGGACCCCAATCCGCGTCCCGGCCCGCAGACCAACGACCAGTCGTGCCCTCCCGAGCTCCTCGTCGAGCCCGACCTCCTCGGCGCTTTGTCGTGCCTCGCACACCTAAGCTGCACATGCAACCTCCTAACGACTCATCATGCCACGCCCTTCCCGGTGCTGGTCCAGCTCTGCGAGCCGTGCCCAGCTAGGCAAGCATGCTATAGGGTAGCTAGGCGTGAGGAATTTCGACGAAGAGCTCCTGAGCTCCGTCAGCTACGCCGCCATGACAACATTGATTGGTGTTAGGTTTTGTGTCGATTATGTGTACAAGTAGATTACATGGACTCTGTGTTGTAATAGGCAGGGTTGGTTTATAGTTAGAGTTGGACTCTAGCCAGACCTCCATTATATAAAGGAAGGCAACCCTAGTGTAACCAAGTGAACGACTTCATAATAGTAGCATAGGCAACAGGAGTTCAGCGGCCGGCATATGGCCGTGACCTGGTCAGCCGGTGTGCTACGGTATTATGGTTTGAAGAGGAGCGCCCATAATCAGAACCCCGCAGATGTAGGCGAAAGCCGAACTGCGTTACTGAACATTGTGTCTCCTGATATCGTTCGTGATCTTGCATCGGCGCATATCCTAACAAGTGGTATTAGAGTTTGGTTAGCGAGGTTGACCAAGCGGAAGATCTAGGGGGAGACATGAGATTTATGCATACACGGGCGCTGCGAAAAACGCCCTATCGGCGTTGGGTGGAGCATGGCGACGATCGACGATTCGATCAGTGGTGTCAGACACTTCGGGCAGGAGGCTCGAATCGTTCGATGGGTTACCGTTGGCAGGGATTGACTAGACGTGGCGATCGGACTTACAAAATAGTCGGTGAGGTCGGCAGGCGACAGTGACAACATCGGCGTTCGCGATCAGACCGCAGGCGCGGAAGGATATCAGATAGATCGAAACTACGGGAGAAGTGATGCTACCGGATGTTTCACAGGAGGCGCTGCCTCACATCACTGAGGGCGAAACTGTGATGTGGATGTGGATAGCCAGGGTGCGGCATGTTTTATTGTGCACGGATGACGTGGTGTGCGGTGGCGGGGTTGGGAAGCCTGCTTGGGGGCAAATAGAGTTCAGGGTAAAGGGTTCGCGCAAGACGTCGAACGACTTCAATGTGGAGATGGTCATATTCTTTAAGGTGATGTTTGTTAGGTTTTGTGTCGAATATGTGTACAAGCAGGTTACATGGACTCTGTGTTGTAATAGGCAGGGTAGGTTTAGAGTTAGAGTCGGACTCTAGGCAGGCCTCCACTATATTAAGGGAGGCAACCCTGGTGTAACCAAGTGAACGACTTCATAATAGTAGCATATGCAAGAGGAGGTCAGCAGCCAGCATGTGGCCATGACCTGGTCAGCCGGCATGCTGCGGTATTATGGTTCGGGGAGGAGCACCCATAATCAGAGCCCCGAAGATATAGGCGAAAGTTGAACTGCGTTACCAAACATTGTGTCTTCTGATGTCGTTCGTGATCTTGCATCGGCACATATCCTAACAGTTGGGTTGCGGGACTCCTGCCTCCTGATGGCGGCGACGGAAGTCACGATCCATGGTACTCGGTGCCTGCTCCAAGCAAGAGACATATGAAAAAGAAAATGAGAGAGAAAGAGGAGAAGGGATCAAGAAGGTGATGCATGGGTTCTAGACATGCATTGACTGAGTTGACAGCTTGCATGAGGAAAATCGAATATGAAGACCGCTTTGGATCTACGATGAGATAGTAAACTGACTTTATGTGTGAAAATACCCCTTTTAAATATTATTTATCTAAATAAACACCCGTGTCTAATTTATATACGTAATAAAATGGAAAATGCTTGCGACCGGGCGTCCGACAGTGTCGAATGCACACGGCCTAGCAACCACGTTCCAGCATTGCGCACTGCCCGACCGCACCGCGCACTGCGTGAACTGATGCACTGCGCTGCTAGCAAAAAATGAGCATTTCATTTTTTTCCTATTTAATTTTCTAATTTTTGTCTCTATTTCATCTCGAGTCCAAGATACGTAGAACAAATTTCATAATTCATCTAAAATCCTAATTAACTCATTTTAAATATTTTTTTAAAATTCTAAATTTTTTCATTAGTCAAATTGTTTCAACAGTCTATACAGATTGTTTCCAATAGGCTAAACTAATTGTTTCAGCATGCTAGACATATTGTTCCAATAGAAAAAACTAATTATTGCACTTGCCTAGACATATCGTTGCAGTATACTAAACTAATTGTTTCAACAGTCCAAAAATATTTGTTCCAATAGGTTATACAAATTGTTTAAATAGACTAGATAGATTGTTCCAACAGTCTAAACTAATTGTTTCAACATGCTAAACATATTTGTTCCAATAGACTGTACAAATTGTTTCATCAGGATAGACGAATAGTTTCAATAGGCTAAACTAGCTGTTTCAGTAGGCTATATATATTGTTCCAATAGGCTAAACCAATTGTTTTAGCATGTTATATACATTGTTCCAATAGGCTAAACCAACTGTTTCACTTGGTTATACGTCCATTAGGCAAAAGTAATTGTTTCAGCAGGCTAGCCATATTGTTTCAACAGGCTAAGCTAATTGTTGTATTAGGATAACACATTGTTTCAGTAAAATTTAATATAGCAACATTGGTCTTGTTTTGTTCGTAAAAATGCGAAGAACACAGTGGTGCAAATGGTTCGTGTATTGGAGCAACCAGTCAAAATCTATGGCCATCGAAAAAGAAAACTGAAAAGAAATCTTTGCTCTTGTGCAATCGCTGACGTCATTGCATGCAAACAGGGAGAGATTCGCGAGCATGTTGCGGCAACCTTCGAAACAATGGCGAGAGAAGTTTGTTCCGGTGGAGGCGCCGAGTTGTTTCAGCAGACTGGATGTGCTGTTGGTGGGTCGATCGGGCTGCGCAGTGTCTGACGGACGCACGCAGCGTTGGACGTCCGTCCCCAAGTCGTCGCCTAATAAAATTTTGAAAAACAAGATCGAAAAAGAATCTGAATATAACACAAAGTCAGTGAAATCTTTTTTAAACAGAGCGCACCATGTCCCGACGAGTCATTCAGGTGTGCCCTGCCGCATGCGGCAGGCCCGTGCCGGAAAAACAGGCAGACCGTTTTGCCTGTCCTTTGCTGTTCCGAACTTCCGGGACGCGACTCAACGCCCTACTAAAAAACGAGGCAAAAACCTGTGGCAGCGCGGCCGGTTTCTAATCCCTCCCTTGCCGCGCGTGTTCCACGTGCGAAATGGCATGTAAACTCACAATTAAAGCACTGAATAAACGTGGAATATTGACCATTTTTGTTGCCTTAGCCTAGCTTCATTTTTGACTAGATAACCACAATTTTGAATGCATGTGTTTTTTAATGTAATTTGAAAACCGATTTGAAATTTCCGATTTCAGCAGTACATAATCAACAATATATTTCAGCAGCTAATAAGCATCATTGCCGCATCATTTCACCGGTACATATAATCAATTATTACCAACAATCATCATAATCTGACATCAAGCATCATTTCAGCAGTACATATAATCATCAAGCATCAATTCAGCAGTATATAAGCATCAATTCAGCAGTACAAAAGGATCATAGTATGACATCAAGCTGACATAGTTTGCCATCAAACTTTCACAGCAACAAATTGCATAGTTTGGCACTACATGCAGTGCACCACATAATGAAACATTACATAGTTTGACAGCAAACTAACACAGCTTAGCATTATACACACAAAAGAGAGGTTTGCCTTCAAACCAGTGGCGGAGCCAGCCCATGTGAGGAGCCTGGGCCCAGACTGGCTGGCCCTTGACTGGCCCATCTTAGAAGGCATAATTTGCAGCTCAACAACCACAATCCCTCTCTTGTTAGCAGACCGGAGCCTGGGCCTGGGCCTAGGGTGGCCAGGCCTTGGCTCCGCCACTGCTTCAAACCGACAGTTTGACATCATGAAACAAAAGAGATAACACCACATCAAATTAGAGTTTTTTGGAGGGCTTTTTTGGAGTAAGTTTTTTGCTACTGGCTCTGGTTATCCTAGGAGGAGTTGAGATGGTGTTGTTGGTCCTCTGCCTCTTATTGGTTGCTACTGGCTCTGGTTATCCTAGGAGGAGTTGAGATGGTGTTGTTGGTCCTCTGCCTCTTATTGGCCCTTGGAGGGGTCTGGCAAGTTTTTTGCTACTGGCTCTGGTTATCCTAGGAGGAGTTGAGATGGTGTTGTTGGTCCGCTGCCTCTTATTGGCCCTTGGAGGGGTCTGGCTGGAGCCTTCTCCAGAAACAAGACTCCGTGCTAGCTGTCTGTTTGAAAGAAACAATGGGATGTTCACATATTTGTAACATGTGTAGCATATGAAACAGGGTAACATGGTAAAAATTACCTTCTTGTAACAGGACCAAGGCTATGGCTGGTTGTAGCATTTGTTGTCTCATTATTTCTTCTCGGAGTGGCTGAAGATGCACCTTGTTTGGGCCCCCTTTTGGCGCTGGTTTTCCTGCACATATAAAATAAGAGTAGTGGCATATATTTACCATGCACAGTAAAATAAATATGCACCAGAAGTTATTTATAATTACCTTTTCTTGGTCCCAATCAAATGACACTTGGAACTGGCTTGTCTATGACCTAGCTCACCACATCCCCTTGCCTTTGCCTTTCTCTAAACAGATAAGAAATCTCTTCTTCCTCTGTCTGCCTGCTGATCTCTGTCTTAGGTGGTAGTACAACATAACCAAGGTCAACGGAGGGCCATTGTGACTTGTCAGTTAGTGCTGGAATGATGCCAGCATATGCTAGCCTGAATGATCGCAATGAGAAGTAAGGATGCAAATAGTCATCCATTTTGAAGTTTCTCATGGAGGTTATGAGAACCAGTGCATGGGGACAAGGTTTCCATACACCGGGCCTTGGAATTTCTTAATGAAGTTATCCATTAGGTGCCTAAAACACTCTCTATGCTCTGCCCAAGGGTAGACATGCTTAACTGTAGTTTCTAGACCTTTGAAAGCATCTGAGCTTATTGCTAAGTTAGGTGGATTCCCTTTGGATTTCTTTAACTGTTCCATGAACAAAGTCCAGCTGTCAGTTGTCTCTGCATCTTGGATTTCTTTAACTGTTCCATGAACAAAGTCCAGCTGTCAGTTGTCTCTGCATCTATGTAGCCAAATGCTAGTGGAAATATCCAATTATGACCATCTAAAGCAGTAGCAGAAGCAAGATGACCGCACCATCTCCCATTTAGGGCAGTTGATTCTATGCTAATATATGGCCTACAATCATTTAGAAAACCATCGATGCTAGGTTTGAAGCGCCTCACTAGGAATATCATTTTGAACTGGCCCAAGCGCATCGTCGATGTCAAGGTCATCATCTCTGTCATGGTCCCCATCATCTTTGTCACTATCATTTCAAACACTTTGATCATCCTCGGCTGCACCCGGTGCACTGTACCCAAGCAACTCATATATGGCATCTTCACCAACAACTGGGATTACAGCACCAACATTGTCCTCGACAATGTCAACAATGCAAAGTTTATCCCAATCAAACAGCAATACGGAGGCAGCATCTCCTCCATTATTAGCAACAGGCTCAATCCTACATATTCGAGCTGTTAGGTTTCGCCTAACAGAACACACACAGGGTATCAAGAATCGCCCATTCCACCCAAACGCATCAACCAGACCGAAAGGAATCGCAAAAATCCCAATCCCTAAACACCGGTAAACCCTAACATTGAACCTAACCCTAAATTCAAGTCGACCAAGGAGGAAATGTGCATGCTCACCTCAGGGGGCTCTCCATTGGAGGCGGCGCGCCAGCGATGTTCACGACGAGCGGCTGGAGTGGCGCGTCGGTGGCTGGCGGCATGTCGGTGGGTGGCGGCGGGCTGGCCGCAGGCGTGCACAGCTAAGGCTAGAGGTGGCGCGTCGGTGGCGATGGCTCCCCTCTTACTGGCGACTAGAGACCGGTGGGAGGCCAGCGGCGGGGCCCGCAAGCTGGCGGCGCCCTTGTATAGCCTCGCCTCGAGCCCTTCCCCTCCTGTCCTGTGCCGAGCGAGTGAGCCCCTCCCCCCTTGAGCTGGTTGGGTCAAACCAGTTTATAAGGTTGGCTCATCAAGGGCATTTTCGTAAGTTCATCTCATATTATTTGTGAAAAACAGAAAAAACTAGGGAAAAGGGGTGAAAAACGGGCAAAATGTCACTGGTGGGAGAAAATTATGAATTGAGTGTCATCTGGTATCAGGACTCCCAATTTAATGTTGTTTCGTATCAGGCGAACAAATTGGCTAGACATATCGTTCCAGTAGGCTAAACTAATTGTTTCAACAGTCCAAAAATATTTGTTCCAATAGGTTGTACAAATTGTTTCAATAGACTAGATAGATTGTTCCAACAGGCTAAACTAATTATTTCAACATGTTAAACATATTTGTTCCAATAGGCTGTACAAATTGTTTCATCAGGATAGACGAATAATTTTAATAGGCTAAACTAGTTGTTTCAGCAGGCTATATATATTGTTCCAATAGGCTAAACCAATTGTTTCAGCATGTTATATATATTGTTCCAATATATTAAACCAATTGTTTCACTTGGTTATACATCCATTAGGCAAAAGTAATTGTTTTAGCAGACTAGCCATATTGTTTCAACAGACTAAACTAATTGTTGTATTAGGATAACGCATTGTTTCAGTAAATTTTTATATAACAGCATTGGTCTTGTTTTGTTCGTAAAAATGCGAGGAACGCAGCGGTGCAAACGGTTCGTGTATTGGAGCAACCAAAAAATGAATCTTTTCGTTTGTATCATCGCTGACGTCATTGCATGCAAATAGGGAACGCTGCGGCAACCTTCGAAATAATGACGGTAGAAGTTTGTTCCGGTGGAGGCGCCAAGTTGTTTCTGCAGACTGGACGCGCCGTTGGTGGGCCGATCAGGCCGCGCGCAGCGTCCGACGGACGCACGCAGCGTCGGACATTCGTCCTCGAGTCGTCGCCTAATAAAATTTTGAAAAACAAGATCGGAAAAGAACCTGAATATAACGCAAAGTCAGTAAAATATTTTTTACACAGAGCGCACCATGGCCCGACGAGTCATTCAGGTGTGCCCTGCCGCGTGTGGTGGCCCTGTGCCGGGACAACGGGCAGATCGTTTTGCCTGTCATTTGGCTGTTCCGGGTTTCTGGGACGCGACTCAACGCCCTACTCAAAAACGAGGCAAAAACCTGCGGCAGCGCGGCCGGTTTCTAATCCCTCCCTCGCCGCGCGCGTTCCACGTGCTTACCTCCCCCCTTCCCGCGTGCCCCTGGTTGGATGACTGGGTGGTGGTGGATAGGCACGCACCCCCAAATCCTTAATCAATCTCCATCTTAAAAAAATCTTCAGATTTCGGATAGAAAATCAACCCTGCAGGTTTGGATTCCGGATCTCTCCTGATTCCTGAGTCCTGATCGTCGCGGGGAGCCTTATCACGCCGCGGTATTGGCTTCCACTTCTGATCGACGCCGCCGCCTCCGATTGAGGTCGCCGGTCATGGCGGCCGTGGGCTTCCCGATCCGGGCGTTGGGCTGGGCGTACGGCGAGGTGGAGGAGGACGGGGAGGAGGTGGACGCGGCGGACGAGGAGTGGGTGGTCGGGTTGGAGAGGGTGAGTAGGAAGAGGAGGCGGCCGGGGTCCGCGGCGTCGTCCTGCAAGCGACGGTGCGTTGGGGCGGCCTCGTCCTCGCCCTCGCCCTCGCCGTCGCCGGGGTCGTCTGGTTCGCAGCCCAGCCCCAGGGCGACTGGCCAGAGGAAGCCCGTGCCGAGGAGGCCACGCAGCGGCACGGTGATGCTGGCGCGGGAGGAGGTCGTGGCGGAGGAGAAGGCGGGGAACGGCAGCGAGGTCGAAGCGATTGCGGAGCGCGCCGGGAACGGGGAGGTGCCTCGCGGCTTCGGCTTCGTGTTGCCGGTGGAGGACGTAGCACCATCTGCTGCGGCTGCGGCGCCGCCGCCGCCACCGAGCAGCAGCCCCGCCAGCGGCCAGAAGCATGGCCAGAGGAGATCAACAAGGTCGTGCCACCAATGCAAGAGGGTGAGGCAGCGGCCGGACGAGATTATCAAGTGTTTACAATGCAGCGAGAAGATCTACTGCGTCGTCTGTGTGAGGAATAAGTATGACTCAATGATCGTTGTCACCGCTCTCCCTATCAAGTTTTTTTGTGGGGGGAGAGGACTGGAATCCTCAGGGCCTGTAATTTTTCAGGTACCCAGCAATGCCGCTGTCTGAGATTAGAGCAGGGTGTCCGTTCTGCCGTGGAATCTGCAATTGTACCCGGTGCCATGCCAAGGCCAAGCAGGGTGAACGCAAGGTGATGATCATGAGTCTTTTTCCAATTTTGACCCAGTTCACCCTGAAGGCAGCGTGATATGATATGTACAGACTATACTTTTTGAATTTCAAATGTTTTCTTGTTTAAGAGAATGTACTTTGTTGTGGCAATGCTCTGACCAGTAGTGGATTGCTTTTGGGCTGTGATAGAGAATTTAGTCATCAGAGGTTTGCTTTTGGGTTGTGATAGAGAATTTAGTCATCAGAGGTTTGTAAAAAGTTCTAAATTTTCCATGTCGTATAGCTCTTTTTATCCTGCAAACCTTACAAACATAGCATACTATCATAATTTGCTGAGTTCTAAAGATGTGTTTTTCACCCCTTGTAGGGCTCAGTTCTGAGAAAATCTAAGAGCAGTAGATCTGTTACAAGGAAAGACAAGGCTGATGTCCGAACTGTGAAGTCACACTCGGTTCATGCATCTGTCTTATCAGATAAGGTAGATATATTAGATGTTAGACCAAATGAGGTCGATGCTCAAACGAAAAGTAAATGTGCCAGTTATATGTTGCACTACCTGTTACCATGTTTGACTGACCTGAACAAGGAACAAATGAAAGAGAGAGTAATAGAGGCCCAAATTCAAGGTAAGTTCAATCGTTCAGAAAACCTGGAACAGTTTGATAGCTCGTTGTGACTAGCAACTGTTTCTTAGTACCTTTCCCTCTTTCCCTAATAGGATTGGAATTGTCAGAAATGAGTGTAGAGCAGGCTTTGTGCCGGAATGACGAGAGGGTTTTCTGGTACTGTTTATTGTCAGAAATGGTTGCATTTTTCCTTTATGTTTATTTTTTAAAAAATCTGACATCTACGATTTATTTTCCATGCGAATCAGTAACAATTGCAGAACATCAATCTTTGATCTTCATAGAAGCTGTCCGAACTGCTCATACGAATTATGTATCGTATGCTGTAATGAGCTCCGCAAACACCTCCAAAAGGACTATTGTCAGGAAATGGTGGTGTCTTATCCTAATAGAGGAGTTGACTATATGCATGGTGGTGATCCATTGCCAGAGTTAATGAATTACAAAGAAACAGAATTATCTGGCTGCCAATCTAACATTAGCACATGGGAAGCTAATGCTGATGGGAGCATTCCTTGCCCTCCAACTGAACTTGGTGGATGCGGTGATCATTGTCTTAAGTTGAGACAGATATTTGCAAATGGATGGTTAAAGAAGCTTGAAATGGATGCTTTAGAAATGAGTAAGAAGTTGGAACCTTCTGATATTTTCAATAGAGAATGCTCATGTTCTATTAATCATGAATGTTCAAGGCAAGCTGCCACCAGAGAGAATTCCACAGATAACTACATATACTGTCCAATATCCGATAATGGTAAGCCAGATGATCTTGAGCACTTCCAGAGGCACTGGGTTAAAGGAGAGCCTGTAATTGTTCGAGGGGTTCTGAGGAAAATGACACGTTTGAGCTGGGCGCCACCAGTCATGTGGTCAAAAGTACATGGCGCTAGTACTAGTCCTGAGTTGAAAAGTGTGAAGGCTATCGATTGTTTGTCTTGCTGTGAGGTTAGTGCAATACATTCCTACATCTACAAATCCATGTTACACTAATTATTCATCGTATGTTGTACTGTTAACTTGTATGTTAGATGGAAGGGTGCACTATTTTCTTTTGTTTGTTTTGCACAAACCAGACATGCCAAAAGAAAAGCTCATATTATAGTTTTTTGCATATGGAGGATGGCCGGATTTTTTTTACAGAATCATGCTTCTCCTCATGATACCTTTTATTACCGTTTTATACTTTACATCAGCTCATGTAATTGGATCCGAGGAAGTCATCAATTTTTGTTATCAGTAATAAGGTCCTGATGATCATATAACATGGAGGTGCAAAGTTCTGGAAAGTATAGATTAATACTTCACCTTTTTTATACTGTTTTCTAGAATGCCTAAGGAGGTTGAGTTGATCTTGCATGCTACCCCAATCAGTGGTTTCATTATATTTTTATTCATCATCATGAGTAGGAAGGAAATTAATCTTTTCTTTTTACATATTATAGGTCGAGATATGCACCCAGGACTTCTTCAGTGGGTATTATGATGGTCGAATGTATTCCAATCTCTGGCCTGAAATGCTTAAATTAAAGGACTGGCCTACATCAAATCATTTTGAAGAACTTTTGCCTTCACATGGAGTTAAATACATCAATTCGTTGCCTTTTCAACCATACACAAATTTGAAATCTGGCTTGCTGAATGTCTCTACCTTGCTTCCTGATGATATCTTAAAGCTTGATATGGGCCCAAAATCATATATAGCTTATGGCTTTGCACAGGAGCTTGGCAGAGGAGATTCTGTTACAAAACTTCACTGTGATTTATCTGATGCAGTAAGTAAATAATTATACTGCTTCGGAAATTGAGAACAGTTAATACCATTACACCAATATGATGATCATATCTTTGTGTAGTACTTGTTTTAAATCCATTTGCCTCTTAAAGACTAATATATTGATCTTATCTTTCTGTAGTAGTACTTGTTTTGATTCCATTTGTCTAAGACTAGAAAAAAATGTTTCTACATATCCCTCTGTATACGGAATGAAGAACTTCACCAGATTACTATTTTGTTTTATCTCCCTCGTTATCAGGCCAGTGTATTTTATTAAACATTGCCTTGATGGATGCTCTCTCCCCGTTTATAAAGACTTCACAAGAAAATTAGTGTACCATTCTGCTTTCTGCATGGGAAATGGTCGGCATCTCGCAGGCACCTTTTCTTTTATCTTATACTTTTGTTTTTCAATTAGGTTAATGTTTTGATGCACACTGCCAAAGTTGACCCTTCTAAGAAACAAGAAGATGCAATAACAAACTTGAAAAGAAGACATACAGCTCAGGATGAAAAGGATTGCTTTGGGAGTGTCACAATAGATGCAAGTGATACATACCATAAAATCTTGGAGGATGCAAATGATGTATCATCTACTAAATACAGTGAGGATGATGAGGGGGGTGCTTTATGGGATATCTTCAGGAGGGAGGATGTTGGAAAACTGAAATCGTACCTGACAAAACATTCTAAGGAATTTCGCCATATATACTGTTCTCCAGTTCAAAAGGTTAGTACTAGTGTATTTTGTGAACATCTTTGTACTTTTTACCAACATAGTCAATCCCTCTCACCATTTGTTCTACAGATATATAACCCTGTACATGATGAAACATTTTATCTAACCAAGGAACATAAAAGAAAGCTCAAGGAGGAATATGGTAAGTTCTCTTTATCTGCCTATGTGATATAGCAATGATTCTCTACAACAAATGGTCGCAGTGTTTGATTGGGAGTTTAAATCCTGATATGCTTATTTAGGAATTGAACCTTGGACATTTGTACAAAAACTTGGAGAGGCAGTATTTATACCTGCTGGATGTCCTCATCAAGTACGGAATCTTAAGGTAAATTTCTCAATGCACCCTTGCAATAGCACACTTCCTAGTTCCTACCTCCATTAGATAGTAAGAACTGGATAACTACTTCTCAAGTTCAACTTGTTATGTAACTGATTGCGTATTATCATTTTTGTTGCAGTCCTGCACCAAGATTGCCCTCGATTTTGTATCACCAGAGAATATTAAAGAGTGTCTCAGCTTAACTGAGGATTTCCGCAGGCTTCCTAAGAACCACAGGGCGAAAGAGGATAAACTAGAGGTAAGTAAAACCTTTTAAATGTCCATATATTTTGAACCATTTTGCATGAAATAGGCATTTCCAACTGCGATTCAAAGGGATAAAAGACCTTTTAGTTAGAAGCCAATATGCCCTTTTAATAATACATTTTACATTATTATGAGCTTTGGTCATGATTGGTCCTAGTTTCCATCCGAGCCAAAACGTTGTAGATCAAACAATATTAGGCTTTACTTTCTAGTATAAAATGGCGCACTATACATTCTCTTGTGGATATTTAAAAAACTTGACAGTTTGTTTAAAAAAGAGGCCGCCGTCCAATTTCATTAAATTAGAGTAAAAGAACAGGAGATCTACGCGCAAAGTACGAGGGTACAACCGCAGGCCAAAAAGCTGGAAACCAAGCCCGCAGGGCGAACATGCAAAAACTTTTGATCATTACTTTCCTTTTTTTTATGAAAAACTTGATAGTTTTGAACATTACTTTTGATAGGAGGCATTACCAAAAAACAATGAACAATTTTCAACATTACTTCCGATTGGATAGCTCACGGAAAAATAGGGGTGCATATTTCATAATTTAAAGTACCCACTTCAGTGCTTCACATTCCCGTATAAATTATCCGGACAATTCGCCATGGAAATTAGTGCCATAATTTTTTTTACTTTGTTTTATTATTTTTTAACATTTTTATTAGTTTTATGTTTTAAGCATTTTTCTTTATTTTCTATTATCTATTTTCTTAGTTATTTTTTACTATATTTTATTTTATTTTACATCTTTATTGTTTCTTTTTTTGAGAGCACATCTTCATTGTTTCTGTTAACTCTATATTTGACATATATACTTTAATGCCGGAGACAAGCACGTTTTCCATCTTGCATATATTTATGTTTGTCTGTGCATCGCTGTTTAGTGAAATTAATGGACATTAATAAAGTTCATTATATGGTTGGAATTGATGACAACACTTTATTTTAAATGCCACCAAAGTTACAACTTCATGTGACACTTAAGTCCAAAATCACCCCCTTGCCATTACAAAGTTGTAACTCGTATATATGTCACCATGACACCTTTTCTGCTCTTCTCCCACCTTTCCCACCACCTCCTTTGCAGACATGGCAACCGGTCGCCGTTGCCGCCACTCACGACAAGCCCCATCCTCGGGCTCACCCCTATGTCGATGCTTGGACGCCAAGCCACCTCTCCTCCTGCCTCAACACTAGATCAGTGGAGGTCATCGAAGCTCGGTCTAAGCTTGCCCATGGTGGTAGTAGGAGGTATCGGAGCTTAGGGAAAGGAGAGGAGAGGCGTCGCCAAAGCTCGAAGGGAGGGTGGTCATCGGAGCTTAGCCAGGGCTTGCACATGGTGCCAGTAGAAGTTGCCTATTAAAGTTGGTGTTGGAAATGTCTACAAATAGGTTACATGGATTCTGTGTTGTAATAGCAAAAGTAGTTTAGAGCATGAGTCGAACTCTTGCCTGGCCTCCACCTGGAACGACCAAGTAATGGTGTAGGCACGTAGGTTGTCGTGGCTCGCTTGTGGCCGTGATTTGGGCGGCCAGTATACTACGTTGTTGGGGAGGAGCGCCCATAATCATTGCCCCGCAGATGTAGCCTGAGGTGAACTGCGTTACCAAACATCGTACCTTCGGTGTTGTTTAGATTTAGCATCGACATCCTGTTTTTTCCAACAAGTGATATCAAAGTTGAGGTTTGGCGATGCGGATGATCTATAGGAGGTGCGAGGATTATATATGCATACACGCATGCGCTGAAGGAAAACGACAGATTTGGTGCAAAGTAGAGCATGCGGCGATCGACGGATCAATCGGTGGTGTCGGAAACTCGGGGTGAGGCCTGGACCGTCTGACGGTCATAGTTGATAAGGATTGAACCAGACATGATGATTGGGTCGATAATGTAACCAGCGAAGAGAAAGCAAAGAAGAGGCGGCTTTGGTGCTCGTGATCAGACTGGTGACCAGAGGTGGCGAGATGGCCAGAGAGATCGGAGCGGTGGCGGTATCGCAATGTTGGTAATACTATCAGATGTTGCATGGGTGGTGTCACAGCATTGCTGACGGTTACCATGTTATGGACGTACAACCAGGGTGCAGCATGTTGCCGTGCACGGAGAGCGTGCGGTGGTATGCTAGGAAGCGTGCTCGATGGCTCAAAAAAAATATCTAAAGAGCAAAAGCAAAAGAGAGTATTTGGAGAGTCCAAAAGAACTCAAATCTGAGGCTCAGTTCAGTCGAGTTTAAGAAGGTGTCCTAGAACAAAGCATGAGATGCAGGTTCCGAAGGAGGGGTGCTCATGAAGGCTTTTGCTGGTTTGATCGGAGAGGTTAGATTAGCTAGCTGAACGACGAAGTCAGTAACGATATTTGCCTGGAGGTGAGCGGATCAAACAGTCATGTTATGTGTCTGTTCTAGGGTGCAGACGGATTAGGCGACAAGACCGAGGATCTATGACAGGGGCAAATAGATCGAGCGGAGAGCTGGTCAAATCGTGGTTGGTAGGATTGAGCCGACAAAGAAAGAAGCAACCAGAGTTCTGGTACATGGGTTCACATAAGATGTACAATGACTTAAAGGTGACGGACATCGTATTCACCAAGGTGGAGTTTGTTAGAGTTGGTGTCGCATATATGTACAAATATGTTAAATGGAATCTGTGTTGTAATAGGCAGGATAGGTTAAAGTAGGAGTCGAACTCTTTCTAGACCTCCACTATATAAGGGGAGGCGACCCTGGTGTAACTTGGAACGACCAAGTAGCGGCGTAGGCACGTAGGTGGCCACGGCTTGCTTGTGGCCATGACTCGGGCGGCCGGTATGTTGCGTTGTTGGGAGGGAGGGAAGGAGTGTCTATAATCATTGCTTCGTAGATGTAGTCTGAAAAACGAACCGCGTTAACAAATATTGTGCCTTCGGTGTTGTTTCTATTTCACGTCACGTCTGATTTTCTAACATTGCCTGAGCTCAACGGGGGGTGGTATGAGCTTGGTAGGAGAGAGAGGGAGGCTGTCGTCCTTGAGTAAAAGAAACTCGGTCCCAATGGACTCGTCACTCTTCGACGCCACCAAGGTTAACACGGCGGAGCAGATCCTCCCCGCCCAGCATGTCGCCTGCCCGAGAGGGAACCTATTACCTACCTACAAAGTCTAAACTATACTATACGGAGGTCGGCCGCCCAGATTCTGCTGGAAGCGGAGTCTGGGAGTTTGGGCGCTAGCTCGCTCTTCTGAAAAGGGCTCAGCACTCAGCAGGTCTCTCGAAGGGAGAGTCCACGCTCAAGATTCCCTTTCGGGAAAAAGGGCATAGGGTGAGATCCAGTGAATATTCATCACGCTAGTGCGATGCGATCACGAGGACAGTCTTTCCTCGCAGACTAGCTTGTTTTGATGCCTGCCAAGGGGCGGAAGTGAAGTACCAAATAACCTGCCAAATAAGGGCATGGATAACAGCCAAGCTCAGTAGTTTTTAAACCATCTCTAAACAATGTTATGCCAGCTAATTGATGATATGAAAGAGAAAGAGTGTGTATAGATATTTGAGCCGTCTCAAGCAAGAATCGACTTTATACGAGAATTAAGAAACTTTTTATGACAAATTACCTATAAAAAGTGCAATCATCTTTACATTATATATGTTATCTCTAGGTGACATGGTATTATTTAGAGACAACTAGTGTTCCAAAAGGCGGAATTCCGCGCTCGCCTGGGCTCGCCTCCTCGCTAGGCGGAGGGGGACCGCGGAGCCTAGGGGGGGTAGGCGGGCGCTAGGCGGCGGCTCGGGCGGGCCATTTTGGGCTGGCGCGGGCCGCGCGCGTGAGCGGCAAGGCCCTTACTTCCGTCGTCGACCGAGCTCGCATCGTGCCGCCCCGATCTGCTCTCACCCCTGCTGCCGGCTGCTACCCTGGTCTGCTCGCGCTACGGCCGCGACCCTGCGCTGATCCCTCGCCGCTGGTAGCCGCGACCGCAATGCTCGACCTCCCCGCCGGTCACTTCTGGCAGTCGCTGCCCAACTGCCCAAGGCACCATTGAGGAGAAGCAGAGAGAGAGAGAGAGGAGAGAGAGACGGGTGAAAGAAGAAGTCTCGCGAGGGAGATGCTCGGGAAGGATAGGCATAGGACCGGCGGACAGATGAGATGAGTGGATGGGAATGGATAAGATACAAAATTTTGCACTTTTCCCCTTGCCTTGTCCAAAAATTACATTCGGGCAATTCTCTTTACAATTTTCTTACGTTCTAGTCCCTAGAACTTCCATCTCCTCATAAGATACTATGAGATTTACTCTTTGCTAGTGTCCATTTTGTAGGAAATTACATATATTAACGTACATTGTAGACCGCCTAGAAAACGCGGCGGAGGGTCACCGCCTAGATACCGCCTAGCGCCTTTTGTAACACTGGAGACAACTGCTATCCCAACCATTATACATGCTCTAATGTTAGGAGGTGGATTTATTTATGAGAAAGTTGCACTGTAGCTCTCGGAACTTGTACCAAATTGTACGAAATCTCTTAAACTTTGAAATTGCTTTCATAGCACCTGAAACTTGTCTCTAGTTGCACCGTTAGCCCTGCCTGTTAGGATCCGTTAGATATTCCGTTAAACGGTGACGTGGCGCCCCCGTGGCCGTTAAGTGTTGGCGTGGCCCCAAAAAATCAACAAAGACCTTAAAAATTTAGAAAATTCAGGAAAATAAAAAATAATTCACAAAATTCATTAAAAAATCCAGAAATTACATAAAAATCCAAAAAAATCATTTAGAAATCTAGAAATCTTTAGAAAATCGAAAATAATTAAGAAAAATCATAAAAAATCCAGAAAATTCATACAAATCCAAAAAAAATAATCATATAAAAATCTAGGAAAATTTAGAAAAAACCGAAAATAATTCACAAAATTCATAATAAATTCAGAAAATTCATTTAAATCAAAAAAAACATAACAACCACTTAAAAATCTAGAAAAATTTAGAAAAGCCGAAAATAATTCACAAAAATCATCAAAAACCAGAAAATTCATAAAAAACATAAAAAAATCATTTAAAAATCGAGAAAACTTAGATAAATCGAAAATAATTCACAAAATTCATAAAATCCAAAAAAATATAAAATCCAAATGTGCTCACAGGTTTGCCCGATCTTTTGGTGAGGGGATAATTTTAATAGACAGAGAATGCTTTTGATGACCCAGATACAAACCACACAATGATAAGCGTTCACAATCGCTAAACCACACTCCTATTTGTTATCAACTGCGCGAATGCCTCGATGACCCGGCCAACGAAGGTCTATTCTTGCAAGAACTAGCAAGAACAAGGTTGAAACACACACACAAACTTAGATTCTGAATCAGGAGAACAAGTGATAAAGTTTCACAGATGCGACAACTAATCTAAACAAAACCTAAAGACAAATGGAAGAGCCTTGTCCAATATATAAGAGCATCGCTAGCAGGATCTTTATATTTCGTTATATCCCTTCTCTAAATCACTATTCGTTCTTTATATATCTATCGTTTCCAGCCGTCTCTATTCTCGAAAGGATAGAGATCCTCTAGAGACTCGGTCTCTAAATTTAGAGATTGAGATAGACTCTGTTGAATTGTTATTGAGATTGAGATTGTTTGCAATAGTATTTTTGGGCATTTTATGGGAGATGATTGCTATGAGGTGCTCTCATGCAACATTAGTTACATGGGAACTCAGCCCCAAAGTAATGGTGGCGCAACACCCGAAGAGACTGACATAGCTAGATGTTTTGGCCTACTATGGTCGTCTTGAGTGGAATTTTAATATGATGCTAGATCCGTTGGAAAGAGGACGAAATAAGATTTCCAACAAGCGCTTACACGCCCTAAACAGAGTACATTTGTACTCTATGACGTTTTAAAGTCAGACTGGTCATGGAAGATCGAGTTGAGTCCCTTTGTATCCCCACCTTGCTTTATTGTCTTGGTCGGTGATTTGATACCTCCTAGCTGATTCTTGCCTAAGTTTCAGCTGATTCTTGCCTAAGTTTCTAAGCATAATAATTTTATTAGGTAGAGGTCTATTCTTCAATATAAAACTAATCAACCCAAGAAACAAATTTACCTGATAATTTAGTTGTCACGCTCGGGTTTGTGTGATTGGTCCTTCCATGATGGTCAAATGTTGTTGGTCACTTAGGACTTTGGTTGTTGATCCTGTCGGCGATTTTGTCACTGGACCGATCGATTTAGAAGTTCGATGGTGGGGTGTGCGCTGTTGTACCTCGATCCGCTCTTGAAATCCCAAGAACAACAAGAACACAGGCGATATACCCAGGTTCGGGCCCCCGAGGTGGGTAATAGCCCTACTCCTGTCTGAGCTCTAGCTCTATGTGTGTATTGAGAGAAATGAGATGGGAGGAGAGAAGCCCCCTACCCCGTGGTGGGTTGGTCCCTTATAACATGTGGGTGAGCCCAAAACCGTCGGGGAGAGAGGAAATGGGGTGCATCTGGCACATTACATGATCGCTGTACTGGCAGGTATACATTAAATGTCGTGATGTCATAGCCTCCTGCTACGCATGTCCCGCTGCCTTGTCGCGTCCTTTCGGTGGCAGGTGGGGCCCGGAGTCCCGCCAGCCCTACCAAGTTGCTCACGTGGTCGTCGATACGGAGTGGGTCTGATCGCCCGCCAGCCCGCCGATCTGCCACGCGTCGTTGATCTGCCACGCGGCCTGGCCGGCACGGTGCTCGCCCTGCGTCTCGCGTCCTGGTCGGTCTCCCGGCGCAGGGGTCTGGTCGCCCGCCTGTCGAGAGTGCTATGCCTCAGGGTCCAGTTCCGAGCGATGGGGCCCGCGTGCCCGCCAGTCCACTCGGAACCAGACCCAGTCTTCTCGGTTCTCCTGGATGACTCAGTCTTCTACTCCCCTCCAGAGGAGGTGGAGAGGACACCCTGGTACCTTGTGTACCGACAGATCATATGGGTGTATCCGATGCGACGATGTCCTCGTCATACTCCTATTCTTTATTTGAAGTCGCCTTCGACTCATTGTATAATGTATGACATGAATTCTTGACATACTTCTGGAGGACGAACTAGTCTCATGACATGGAGGATTTCTTTGTCTTAGCTTGGGTCACGTACGTCATCATAAACTCCATTGTAATGCACCATGAAAATTCCTTGTGTTTGTTTTTAGCTAAGACAAATATTAAGAGCATGAAATTTGGGGCTGGGACTTATGCGTAGGTGCCATGGTCGTATCAAAGGTTGCTATGCATTGCACTGCAAATACAAGCACAAAAAAAAACCAAGTTCATTATGGGCTGTGAGCTAAATGAAAAAGTTTTTTTTTGCTAAACTTTAAGCTAGGTTTTGAGAGGCTTTGGATATGTTTTTCGAAACTGGTCCAATTCATTTTAAGAGTTCTTTTAAGATGGTTTCATGAGCAAAACGGGACTAAAAACCAAATTATATAGTTTTTTAGCCAAATATAATCATAAATTACGTTAAACATGTTACAAGTTGTCACGTTGCTAATAATCTCAACCGTGGAACTTAGATATATAAGGAGGGGGCGAATTAGGCTTCTTGAAATTTTACTTTCTATTCATCTTTATATGATCCAAATCCTTAAAGAAAGGCAGGCGCCACGAGTCAGATGTTTGATCCATCAGACATGCTGACGTCAACATGGAAACTTAGTAAAGTGCATGTTAAAACTTGGGAATTCTACTAATGAAACTTGAAAACCTACTAATGAAACTTGACATAAAATGGATGAAAACTTCAATAAATCATGCAAAAATGTCGTTTGAAACTTGGTAACCTAGCTATGAAATTTGCAAAAACTACCGATGAAACTTTGACAAGACAAGAAAATTTCTGAGAACAAAATCCAAGTTCTAGCAGTAAAAATTCATAATTCACTAGTCAATAAACCAGGTTTCAGTGAACATAGGTTTCATCGGGCAAAATCAAAGTTTTTAGCAGCAAAAGTACAAGTTTCGACAAGTAAATTCCCAAGTTTCAGCAGGTGAAAATCAACTTTCATACTACTAGTTCTGAGTTTTCTGGCGAAATGGGGAATAGACCTCTTCCAAGCCCTCTTGTTCTCTAGATCCAGCGAACCCCAATATCATACTTACCCATGGGTTACCCAAATTCATCCACTGATATGTGGGTCCATATATCTTGATATATATAGTGAGGTCTAACAAGAAACCCTAAGTCCATAACCGGCTAACACCCACTCCCCCACCCGACAGCCGCCACTGCCCCTGCCTTTGGCTCGCTCCCTCCACACGCAGCGGCGTTGATGCCAGTCGTCGGCCGCCACCCCGTCCCTCTGCCCGCACTTCCTTCCATCCCGTTCCTCCGTCTGCATGCCCCAGACGTCGCCCCGCCCCTCCACCTCCCCTCCTCGGCGTCGCCCCGCTCCTCAGCCTGCACCTCCCGGCACCGTCCCGCCCCTTCGCCCGCACGTCCTCGGTGACGTTCCACCCCTTCGCCTACACGTCCCCGACGTCGCCCCGCTCGTCCGCCTCCAGCCCCCGTCGCCGCCCCGCTCTTCCTCCTCGACACCGCTCCTCCACCACCTTCTCCGTGCCCACCCCTGCTCATCCACCGTCGATAACCGCACAACCACTGTCGTACACGTGCAGTTGGTTGCCGTCATTCAAGTTGTGCGGGAACCGCGGCCTCCTTCGCCTCCACCTCTAGGTAGTAGGTATACCACTAATTTGCAATGTTTGGGTACCCATCGAGTTTGGATACGATGCGTGTTTGTGTTTGTGACAAATTTTGGGTTCAGGTTTGGGTTAGCATTTTGGTTGGACAGAATTGTACCCGGAAATACACACCCAATTGTCGTCCCTACCCTCTCCCAATCCTCAAAGTTGGATCCCAATCCCAAAGCCGGCCCTTCAACAGCCCCTACTTGCCCTTGCGGTTGGAGGATTTCAGGAGCTACTTGTGGTTGGAAAATTTCCAAAGGCGTCACCCTACGAAGCCCATCACACTCACGTGATGCCTCATTTAATGCTATAATTTTGAATGGTTCGTTGATGTTAACACGAGCATATATTTGATGGCTTCTATGAAATTGTGGTTCCGCCACATAGAAAAAGAACCTTTCGAATTTACCCCCTTCCCCGTCCCCCTAGCAGCTAGCCCCCTGTCTGGCTGGCTACCGCGCCCTCAGGCCTCGGTGCCTTAGTGGCTCAGCCTGACTGGCGGCCGCCGCCGAACTTGGTGCCTGGACCTGGCGCCGCCGCTGGGTGCTCCCGTCCCTTCTGTCGTCGGCCGCCTCCGGGCCATCGCCGAGCCCGCGACAGCCGCTCGCCTCCTTGCTCGTGTGGTCGCCGCCTCGCCGGACCACGTTGGCCGGAGCGCCATTAGCCGTCGCCCACAGCCTAGCTGTCGCCGTTAGGGTTTTCGGGAGAGGGAGGCGTCGGATCGGGCTGGGAGATTGGGGACGGGGTGACGAGGGAGGCCGCCTGGGATAAGGGAGCTGCGGGAGTTAAGGCCGGGTGGGATGGCCCGATGAGAAATGGGCTGACGCGCAAGGCCCATTTTGGCCTGTCCGGGTGGCCTCCCTTCTCTTATTTATCTCCAAAATAATTAGGTGGGTCTAGAGGTGGGGCTCCACTATCATTGGGACAGTAGGTGGGGCTGGAGCCCCCGTAGACCCAGTGGTGGGTCCGCCTTTGAGTGGGCCCAATAGGTACCTTGCATCTACATATCCAACCAACATCATATCCCGATTCATTCGAGTGTGGGCTTGACATGCTATTTGTGATTGGATCAAGCTCAAGAGCTAAATCATTCAAGCCGAGCTCAGGCCTTCGTAGAGCTTGATTGAGCTCGTTCTCTAAAATTCAAGGGAAGCTCGATCTTGAAATCAAGTTCAACCAAGCACATGTAGTCTTATTTCCTCTTATATATTAACATCAATGCCTTCATTTGTGTCGTTGGCCCAAGTCAGACAACGTGCCTATAGGGGGCTACTCTGCAGGTGGAGGCTATTGCACTTACGGAGCAACTCAAGGGGAAGTCGAACGATATGAAAGTATCTAGCTTGGAATTTTTTTTCTCCCTTTTCATTATTCTGGGTTCCCCATTTATAGTAGGGGAACCATGTTACAATTCTGCGCCTTGCCTCTCGGACCACGGGCAAAGTGAGGGCTAAGAAGTCTTTCATGGAAAAAAACTTCTTTGACCTTGACCTACTCACCAAGGCCTTGACATGCTCCCCGAGGCAGGGGCTTCAGGGGAAAACACCCCAATGCCTGGAGCTAAGACCTAAGTGCCCCCACCTCCTTAGCTAAAGTAGGGTTATAAAGAGGATCACAGGGGGACCAGGTTGTTACAGTTCGTACAAGTATCTTCCTACCACGTGATACAAATCCTAACACCTATGGGGTCCTCGATACTTATTGTCTACGAGCTTCTTGGGAGCCAAGGAAACTCCACCCCTTCGCGTTGCTCCCGCCATTGCCTTCCTTCTAGAGGCGAAGCTTCCTTCGGGCCGCCGTCCCTTTTTGATCCACCATTCTTCATCTTCGGGAGGCGAAGCTTCCTTCAAACCGCCACCCCTTTGGTTCGCCGTTGCTTTGCCTTCGGGAGACAAAGCTTTCTTCGGTCCGTCGCCTCCTTGATTTGCTAGCTCTACTCTGGTTCACCTGTTCCAGGTTTGTAGGGGTGGGTGTTCCCCACCACAATATAGCTCAACTGAGCGGAGCCTAAGTTTAATCAAGCTTTTATCGAGTTCAATTCAAGTCTGACACTAAGCTCAAACTTGTTTAGGATCCACTCAAATTCGGAGACATGACATTAGCACACACATGACAATCTCCAGCATTGGAAAAACAACCAGAAAGGAAAAACAACCAGAAAATTACTCCATTCATTAGAAAATAATAGTCGTTTTGGACATTGACATGGTCTCCAAAATACAACTTTGACCTAAAAATACTTTTAAAAATTTATTTATAATGCATTAAAATTATAATATCATTAAAGTTCTTTTAAGACTAACCTATTAATACGATTTCTATGTTCTCAACCTAAATAGCTTAAAAGTAAGTTTTAAAACTTTAATGTAAGTCAAGTTTAAAACAACTACTGCTTTATAACGGAGGAAACAGTAGCATGGACGCAAATCGGTGGACATGAAACGATTCTATGCAGCAATAGGAAAAAGAGGATTGTACACCGAACAGTGTATAAATAAAAAACAAATTTTGGTCCAACCAAACCATACAACAAAACTGCGAAGCAAAAGGGCCAGGTCTCACATACAACAGTCGCAGCGAACGCTCGAAAATTTGATGCGGGCGCCTGTTGCTGAAATTTTGGGCATCACTCGTATGTGGTGGGCCCAGACACGTTCGATCACCCGGACGCGCGCTACCAGAAGTAATATTCAATTTCTTATCCTATATCCTAGCTTTTCTTTTACCCTTTTGCATTTTGTCCGGTGTCCAGGTCGAACCTTTTGCATTTGGCCCAGCAGTTTCTCAATTTCGCGTATTGGTCCTTAGGCTTAAACATTTTAGCTCATCCTGAGTTTCTTGATTTCTTGACTAGTATCCTCTTAGATATCCTAAAGTGGAAATAACATGACTGTAACACCTTTTACTCTCTTTTTTTCCTTTTACCTGTAAACTCTAAACTATTATTACTAACAATACCACCTCCTTTGGATGCAGGTGAAGAAAATGATCATCCACGCTGTCGATCATGCCATGAAGATCTTGAAAGAGTGTCACGCCTCCCCTGTTGCTGGCTGACATTGTCTTTAAAGAGTGAAATGATTCCTTTTTATAGATTAATTAGAAGAATGCACAGTACTGCCAATAGCTAACCTTTTTGGCAGAATAAACTGAAGAAAAGAAGTTAGATTATGCAAGTGATGTGTTTTAGAGATGGTTCAGCTCAGTAAAGAAACTAAAGGATTTCGAATTCTCAGATCGCGTCACCAATTGTAAGAGAAGATAATGGAGTACTATGGATTAGCTATGCACGTACGCTGAGGCACATACATGATGCTAAGATAGATACGGTCTGAGGACTAGGGTAAATCCGCGAATTATAATGGCTTTTTCGATATTGATATTTTTTAAGTGGTAAAAAAAATTCAAACTCTCTCAACTAGCCACCGGGAGTCTCTCTTTGACCTCACTAGCCACTGGCAGGCTCTCGTTTGACCTGTCACATAGCCACTTGTAGGCTCTTTGACATGCGATCCCTTCGACGTGGTACGAATTCTCTACCTGATTTTCCTACTTCTTTAACCTCTCTCACCTAGCAACCGGTGGGTTCTTCGACGTGGTAATTCTCTGTACATGATTTTAGAGAAGGGAGACGATACCTTACCGGGAAAATTGTTCTACAATATAATAATAAATTGCACCATATGGACGTAAAGTTGTCTCACATTTTCGTTTAGGTACACGAAGTTGTGTTACCGTTTCAACTAGATACAAAGCGATATGGAGAGAGCCAAGTTCTAAAAGTAGAAATTAATCGGTGATTAATCCCTAGTCGATGGTGACCCAATGAGATTTAATCCCTAGGCGGCCGTTAATTGGTCAACTCGATTAATCGGTTAAAATGACCGATTAATCATCGCTTAAACTAGATTAGCGTCAATTAACCTAGCATAAGTACAATCAATCCAAAATGAAATATATGCCTCATAGATGAAGAGGAAAGGTTGTTGGATTAGCTTATGGGTGTAGGATGCAAAAAAAAAAAGTAACTGGGCAATAGGGTTGGGGAGAGAAATTGGTTAGCAACTCTAGGCGACCCTTTAAAACACTATAGAGTGGATAGTGGAGTTGCTAGAAGAAAGGAGTTTTTTATAGGGCAGTATAAATTATGAAGAAATTTAGAAGGGTGAATAGTGGTTGTCTTCAACAGACTTCCTTAAAGCACCCTCTACCCCAAAATAGGGGACGGATTTTTCCTCTATGTGCTCTAATAACAATCCCTATTCTGTTACCTAAAATAGAGAATTTCTCTCCATTCCCTTATGTATAGAGATTCTCTCTACTTTCCCTATACAATTCTTCATATAGGGAACGCTGTTGGAGATGAAAAAATATAGTGAGATAATCTTTTAAAAGGGAGCATGTATATGAAGCTATAGGGATCAAATTTAGGGATTACTGTTGGAGACAACCTAAGAGCATTGCCAGTAGGATCTCGATACTTCGTTCTCTATATCTCTTCTCTAAATCACTATTTGTTCCCTATATTTCCATCATCTCCAGCAGTCTCTATCCCCGAAAAGATATGGAGATTCTCTGGGGAGTGTCTAAATATAGAGACTCTCTAAATATATAGACTCTCAAGGGAGTCCCTAAATTTAGAGACTGAGATAGAGACCCTGCTAGATGGATATAGAGGCTGAGACTGTCAGCAATAGTGTTTTAGAGAACAGTTTAGAAAACCTGCTAGAGATGCTCTAAGAGAAGATATACGGAGGTGCTATCGGAGTTGTTCTTAGGCCTAGGCAGGATGGCCCTATAAGGGGATGAAATATGAATTGGTAGACAAAAGTGAAAATAAATTATGAGTTTAGCAAGGAAATTTTTTTTTCTAAATGTCTAAAATTCATCCATTAATGTTCACTGATTAATTTCTGATTAATCCATAATAATCTAATTAATCCCTAATCTCTAGCTCACCATTTGACTACCGATTAAAGATTTATTAAACCTTAGAGACAACAGTCTTGATGATATGGCTTATTGAGTCAACGTAATATGTAGCTATAAATGGTCAAATGTCATTCTAAATTCCTAGACAATCAATACAAATTGGAAATTCATGAAATTTCCTAAAACTCAAAGGAATCTTTTTAAAAAACTCTAAAATTCATAAAACCTCTTTTCAAAATTCATAAAAAACTTAAAAACATAAAATATGATTTAAAAATAATATGTGAAATTTGTAAAATAATTTATAAAACCCCGATAGCTAAAAAACCTTGAAAATCGTAAAATTTTTAAAAACAGATTCTGCAACTGACTTAAATCTAAGAAAATTCAGGGTTAAGATGGATAATGTACTACTACTTCACCATCACCGTTAGAGAATGTTAATAGTAGAGATTAAAAACAAGAAACAAGATAGGAAAAAAATAACAAGAATACAAGAAGCTAATGCGAAGAAACAAGGACGAAGATTTAAGAACCTATAAAATTGTAAGATACAACACGATGCAACAAAAAGAAAACAACTTGTTGAAGAAACAATTTTCTTCGCAAAAAGAATAACAACCAATGGAATTACCAAGTAGATTGATTTGAAGAGATGCCCAGATCCGAAAACCCAGCACGAAGCCACCGGTTCTCTTGAGCGCTAAAGGTTTATATAGGGCAGCCACCAGCATGTTTGGAACAAGATCTATGATGGAAATACCCAGAATACCCCTAGTCCGTTAAAAAAAGAGAGTACCCCTGGTCCGTTATACAGATCCCGCGAAGTTCGGAATGGAAAAAATGGTACCAAAATGCCTGAATGTTACCTGGAGAATCGTTAGGCATCCGGCGATCCGAGCACGAGTACTCATGACCTATGTTGCCTAATTAATGCCCTTTTTGATGGCTTGTTTAGTTTTAGTCGAAAAAATTTGATCATCTTTGAAAGTGATATGACAAGGCTAAATAAATTATGAAAAAAATTTAGATCCTTGATAAAAACTTTACAAAATCATAAAAAATTAGTTTTCAAAAATTAAAGTGAATGGTCTATACAAAATAACAAAAATTGCAAGCGAGGGACTAGCGGACGGGATCCTGTCGGTCGATGGGATCGTCCCCCGCGCCCCTCACTCACTCGCTCTCTCGCCCGCTCCCGTTCTCCCGCCGCCTCCTTCCTCCGCCCTGGCGGTGCTCCACGCACCTCCGCCGCCTCCTTCCTCCGCCCCAGCCGGCGGCGCCTGTCGACGGTTGGGATATCGACCCAAGTCAACTAAGGTTCTTGAAGATTGAGATAGGAGACACGCCAAACAATGCGAACAGCAGCGAACAGGAGACGGGGGTTTTTATCCTAGTTCAGGCCTCTCGGGAGAGATAATAGCCCTACGTCCAGCCTTTCTTATATATCAAAGATGATTACAAGAGGTGGCTCGACGAGACGAACAAGTCTCGGCGAGATTGTGGTGTTCAGGGAGCAAAGTGCTATGATCAGGTGTCTAACAGATGCTAAAAGCTAGATCAAGTCCCCTCTACACGCCGTAGGGGCCTTGTTTATATAGTACGGAGTAAACCGACCTACCGAGGAATATCGGGCCGGGCTAACTACGAGATCGTAACGAACTCAGTACATGCCAAATACGTCCTACAGTAGATAAGGTAATCTCCTAATCTTGGGGATCACGACTCCTAATCCAATCCGGGAAACCTACGTCCGGGTCTTCATGTAGTTGTGCAGAACTCTTGTTCGAGTAAGACTCAAACAGGAATCCTAGGCCGTTACGCACCGTGCCAGCCAAGAAGCTGTTCGGCAGGATGCATATGGGCCTGATAGAACCTTCCAGGGAGCTGGGCCCTGGTAGGCTGTTCGGTTTGGCCGTCAGGGAGTGGGCCATGGTAATGGGCCGTGATTTTATCCCCGACAGCGCCCTTGCCACCGGCCTCTCCGCCGGCCTAGCTTCCCACCGCCGCGCCGTCGCCGCCCACCCTAACCCGAGGGGGTGAGGGGCGGTCCCCCCTCCACCGCCGGCCGACCGCCTTCACCCCCTCCCCCGGCTCTGGCGGCGCCACCGCCGCCGCCCCCGACGAACCCCACCCACCGCCATGCCGCCGCCTTCCCTGGCCCAAATCTAAACCCGAACCCCACCCAGAACCCTAACCCGAACGGCCGGCGGCGAGGTCGACGGCAATGAGGTAGACCTTCTTCTTCCTCTTCCCTCCTCCCTCCTTCCTCCTTCCTCCTCCCTTCTTCCTCCTCTGCACAGCGCGCGAGGGGGGCCGATCCCGTCCGAATCCCGCCCGGACGGGATCCCGTCCCCAAAAATTTCTCAAATCGCAAACCCAACAAAAACTAAAACTAAAACTAAACAACACATCAAAATAGGGCCATATAAGGCCATAACCATCAATCAAAATTTTAATTCGATCGCCTTCTTCCGAGAAGCTTCCAAGAATATCTACACTGTTGGGGGCGGTTATGCATTCCTATCGCCTTGAGGATCGATGATGTGGCCACCTGTGAGGCTGTGAACCCCGTCACATTGAGGATCGCCTGCATGCCAACGAAGGATCTTCAGATGATTCTGCCGATCGCCTTCAAGATCGTCTGCCCATCAGCACACCACATCAGGGATGGCTTCGATCATCTTCAAGATGGCCCGCACGCTACCATATCACATTAGGGGCACTTCAGAATATCTTCGGGGCGTGATTGTATAAGAAGGGAAAAAGAATGAGAATGGTAAGTACGTGGGAATTGAAATCCTCGTCTCCCCCATAAAATTGCATTCCCTTCTTTCAAGTGGCAAATTCCCATTCTCTCTCTCAATTCTCTCCAAACAATCAAGATAATTTACAAGCCAGATCTTTTAATTCTCATTCCCTCCTCTTAATTCCCTTTCACCAATCACACCTCAAGATTGGATTTGATTGGACTGTTCCCACGGCTTCTTCCTCCCCCATCGTATCTTTCTTCTTTGGTTGGCATAGATCTACATGTCTCCACCACCACCTCTATCCCCATCAACCACCAAATGTGGTTGTTGGTGCCCATACTATACACGACGCTTATTCATTACATTGTGTCGTTGCCCTACGCGATCATCGCACATTGTTCTCCAAGCTAGTATCTTATAGACGTGTTCTACCTACCCATGCCTAGCTACACCACCACCGTTGTGTTTCCATGGCACCACCTTCCTCTAAGATCGGGGGTGACAATTATGTGTACCCATAGCATGCATGACTAAGTGTCATGGAATATGTGAAAATTTCTTCATTCACAATCCTGGTTATCAAGTGTACAAAAAATAGGAATCAATTCAAAGCTTACTTTAGGAAAGAAGACCAAGCTAAATGATCAAAGCCACTTTCAGAAAAGCAAAAGCAGATTCTTCAGAATTTGTTTTCACTAGGAGCAGAGAGATGGTGGCTTTCTATTGCTCTAAAAATTATGGGAATTTTTCTTCCTATGAAACCATGAGTCGTGAAGCACTCCATCAAAAATCTTCTCAATACTCCTTACACAAAAATCAGGAAAATTCAAACACTACAGCCTGCAAGAAATGTCGTCCAGAAAATTTGGTGCTCGGTTTTCATCTCACTGCACTCAAATCATGAATCTCCATGACTTGACAATTTTTGTGTTGATAGATATGTAAGTCACAAAACTTCTCCCAGTGGAATCACTCAAAAATAATTTTTGTAGATGTTTCTCAAAATCAAACACTGACTGATGCGTGGATGAAAGTTTCTGAACAGATTTGCATCAAGTCAAGAACTTGATCTCTTGCCTATTATATGGTTGCAAAGAGTGTGGTAAATCAAATTAGCAATCACAAGGTATCATAGACCATCAAGAACCAGTAAGAAAATATCAAGACTCATCTCTAAATAAAAGCTCTAAAAAGGAAAAACAAAAGTAAGAAGAACTTGAACTAAATCAATACAAGATGTTCATGAAGATGAGAGATTTCATTGCATAAAAGTTGGGGGTTACAAACCACACTCCATGTGGTCACAAGAACTCTATGTTCCACCCTTACACACCCAACTTACCCTCTCTAGTTTTGAAATTTTCAGAAGGGGGATGAGGAGGAGGTGCTCCCCTCCCTCTCTATTTATAGCCGGTGAGATGCCCTAAGCTCTAGAGCCCATCTCCACCCTTAATTTGAGGATAAGTGGTGTACAACTCACACACTGCAAGATACACTCCCGAGAGGGAATGTTCTCAATATATTTCTTTGGGAAATATCTTTGTAGCTTCCTCGGTCGCTAGCCCAAGCCTGGGCCCACCGGTCATATCAGCTTCGCCAACAGGTTGCCGACACTGCAGCCTCCAGCTGCCTCAGATTCCTTACCATGGCTAAACTTCACATGTACACCACATCATGTGACCGCTAGGTTATCGAACCCGGTCGCCTGTACGCCTTCGAACGCACCAGACTCCAGCTGTCCCCGAGAAGCGTCAGCCATGTACCCACCGATAACTGCATCATTGAGGTGAACACACACGAAACCAACACACCTTACCTCACCTGCAAGGTGAGTCCATCACAAAATTACCAACGTAATAATCCATTGTGACACCACAATTAGTAAGCCTTAACACACTACGTGTCAGCTTAACAAATTTCACAGGACCACGTCCGATCAAAACTATTACCTAGCCAAAGCTCAAAACAATGGCCCGGTTCCAATTCCACGGCAATTTCCACGAATGCACCATTTAACATTCTTCAAAACACTTCAAATTTCATCTTGTCACATATATTTATCATCAAACCAGGGTACCCTCCACATGGGTCTCAACATGAGGAGTGGGAGAGGTGGTGTGGTGAAACCTAGATCTAACTCGACCATCCTCAAAATTTAGGACATTGGTGCATCATGTTACCATTAGTTCAATCTCCCTCTAAAATCTAATGAGTGGAGAGAGGTGGCGTGGTGAACCTAAATCTAACCAATAAAAACTAACCCTAAGTGCACATTTGATGGGAGAAAAAAATAGGGAAGCGGAATTCTAGGGAAAAAAGAACAGAGAAGGAGAAGTGTATATTTAGAAAAATTAATTTCCTTATTTGATTGAAGGGAAGTAAGAAGAAGAAAGATGAATTACTATTTAAACAAAGAGAAATTTTTTACCTGCTAATTTTTTTCACATGCTTTTCACTTGTCTTCCTCTTCCCTGTTTACTCTCAAACACATCATAAGTTGTTGATGGAGCTCCTTGATGGTGGTGGAGGCGCGGTAAGAGCATCCCAACAACCCCTCTAAACTACTCTTTAAAATACTATTCACATAAACGAGAAGTGGGAGGAGAGTAGAGCCGTTAAACAAAGAGATATAGGAGTAGGTAGAGTAGAGAAACTAACAGAGGAGGGTAGAGCATACAAACGAAGAGATCCAGGGTGGGGGGGGGGGGCGATTTCAATCGAGTCACAGGTAGAAAACAGTATTTATAATACCTACACGGCGCTATGGATGCAAATTTCTTGAAGAAGGAAACACGCTAAAAGAAAATAAAAATAATGACTTGATTGCATATCTTCGTTGGTAGAGCTGACCATATGGACCGAACCAAGTGGGCCGAACCGAGCGGTCCGACGCTGTGCATTGGGCCGGCCTGGTTCGGTTCGTTTCAAAAACGACCGGGCCAGCTCGGTTCGGTGCGACGAATCATGCCTTGGCCTAGCACGCGGCCCGTTGGGCTGGCACAGTTTGGTTTGTTTGGCGAGAATATTGCTGATTGCATTATGAATGTTGTCAAAAAATTTGAAATGACCGATAAAATTTTTACTATTACCATGGATAATGTATCTGCTAATACTAGTGCCATGAATATTTTAAAACATGTGTTATCTACGTATGGTGCATCTTTTTTAATGCATAAACGTTCTGCATGTCATATTATTAATTTAATTGTTAAATGTGGTTTGAAAAGATTGCAACCTTATCTTCAAGTTATTCAAGATGCCATCATATTTTTAAATAGTTCTAATATAAGGATTGCTGAATGGAAGAACAATTGCCGTGCATCATCTATTCAGCCTATGAAATTTGGCTTAGACATGCCTATTAGGTGGAATTCCACCTATCTTATGTTGCAGCACATATTATCATATAGACAAGTTTTTAAAGTTTTTATTAACACTTAGTATCCAACTCAACATGGAACACCACTTTTGAGTCCATAGGTTTAGCAGGTATTTACTCATTTATATTCATTTCTAGAGATTTTTTATGAAGCTATCGTTAGTGCTTCTACTGTGTCTGAGCTTACATCTTCTTATATTATTATGTCCATTTATTACATTGTTAATTAGTAAAAAAAGTTTTAAAATTATCTTGTTTTATTTGATGCAGTTAGCCATATGAAATCTAAAAATGTTTTAAAATACTGCAGAGATGTTTCATTCTTATATTGTTTTGCTTTTCTCTTAGACCCTAGAGCTAAACTTTTTAGATTAACTAATGCTCTAACACAACTTGGTGTTGCTACTGGAATAGATTGCTCAAATTATTTTCAAGAAGTTAGAAGTAAATTTAATGATTTGTATAGAAAATATGAAGAAAAGTATGCAGAAGTTCGTCCACCACGACCACCAACAGCCCAACAGACAAGGAGAAAGATGTTATTTTGGAAGACTATCACGGGTAAGGACACTTCAAGTTCTTCGGGCTGTGCAACTCGCCCGACTACACAGGCATCACACGGAGCTGTTGGCGAGCTTGCCTCCTAGCAAAGGACACCGTCGACTTTCAAGAAGAAGAGTTTAATATTCTTACATGGTGGCAGCAGCATAGTGCAACATATCCGGTGCTATCCATAATAGCTCAGGATGTGTTAATTATTTCAGTATTCACAGTTTCTTCCGAGTCCGCTTTCAGACTCGCTGGGAGAATACTAGAGGACATATGGACTTCCCACCATAGTGATATGGTCGAAATACTACCGAGTGCAAAGGATTGGGCATTAGCCGAAAGGTGCCAGCAAAACATCATTTCCGAGAGACAAAATCAAGAGTTGGTGGCTACATTCGAGGGATTAAAACTTGATGAAGATTGAAGAAGGCCCCAAATTTTTTATGCTTGTATTGTAGAGTTTTAGGCTGTACTCTTTTTACTTGCCAAGGTTTTCTCAAATTTGAGTTTTTACTTGGCAAAGTTTTTAACGAGATAGTCATGTAAATCCACGTTAATAAAAAAGCTCAGTGATGCATTTTAAATATTTCTCCATATGTATTTGAATTTTTTTTATTATTTACATGAATTTTGTTCACATTTTTAATTTTTTTTGATTTTTTTAATTTTTTGACATATCACACAAAAACTGGGCCAACCGAGCCAAACCGCACCAACCTGCGCCAAACAAATTCGGGCTGGCCCGGTTTGTTCGGTTCAGACAGCGAATCGAACCTGGGCTGAGCTCTCAGCTCGTTGGTTCGTTTGTCCCGGTTCGCATAGTGACCGGGCCGAAAACCGAACCGGGCCAACGAACTGGGCTGACCCGGAACCGAACCGTGTTGAACCTAGCCGGCCCATTGGCCCGGTCTGTTCGTTGGACGTTCTTGCCGCTTCTTGAAGTATTTTTTAAGACATGTCGCTGCTATTTGATAGCCCCATGCAAAAGCCCAAATAACTTTTTTTTTGGGTAGTAGACCATGTGGCATGAGAGGTTAGTGTTTGGTTGCCTCTGATCATTCTGGGCCAGGGTCTCTAGATGCAATTGCTCTCTCCGGGTCAGGCTCTGGATATACGGCTAGATTGGGTGTTTCCCCAGAGACAGGCTCGCGGGATGCAGTTAAGCGCATTGCGCAACTCCACAAGCCCCTAATGCATCCTGTTGGGAAACTACCTGGTGGGGAGCCCTGGCCGGCCCCCCCCACAGTGGGTCCCATATTGGACCTAGCCAAAACCGTAAGCAGGACCTAGCCAAAACCGTAAGCATCACTATATAAGAAGGGTTGGAGCCCCTATTGTAGATTAGATATGAAAATCAATAAAGCAAAGCTCCACCCTATTCCCCCGTGTTTTTGTTCTCTCTGTGATTGTTCGTGTATGCCAAACCTTGGACAACACTTGGTAGAAAGGTTTCTCAACACGTTATCAGCACGCTCGCTACTTGATGTGCCGATCAATACGCGAGGAAGAACGATCTACATCCACATCTACCACGAAGATATTGTTTTGGGCATCGATTACCTAATAGATTGTAATCTGTGCTTGAATTTTGTTACAGATTGGAATTTCAAGTGCAATTTTCCTAGTAGATTGAAAACTTTGCAAGAATTTTTTTGTAGATTAGAATTTTTGGGGGCTTCGCCACCGTCGGCCTGGCACCTACCACCAGCCATGGCCGCCGCCTACAGTGGTCGTCGCCGGCCTCGCCGCCGCTCGCCATATAAAAGAAGACAATTACCGCAATATACTAGCATCCTCTTTGGAAGAGAAATGAGAATAATGAATTGGTATATTACATAACAAGACTGATAGTTCGACGCTTCATGAAGAAGCTTATTCCCTGGTCATGGACTCATGGTATTCCTTTAGATACATCTCATTATTAGCAGTACTCAACTTGAAGTTGAGAGTAAAATTTGAATTGAAGTATGTTGTTACTGACTATATGTATAAAAGACTTGGATTTGGACTTGTGAATGAAGATATCTGAAGTATTACTATTCGAAATAAAGAGCAAATAGAAACATATAGTGTGAAACTTTGAAAGTCACTATATGAATTAAAGAAGAGAATTAGAATAATTATGCTCATGCTTGAAGGATGGTTTTGAATGGAAAGACCTAGGTAAAACTAAATACTCTTTAGACTTGGAGCTCGAGCATTTCCCTCATGTGATCCTAATGCACCAGGCAACCTATACTCAAAAGGTTTTAGAAAGTTTGGCTTTAACAAAGCCTATTCTTCAAGAACCCCATGATAGCGAGGTCTTTACAGAAAGATAAATACCCCTTCCGACCTAGGGAAGAGGGGGGAAATTTTTGGGCAGAAAGTCTCGTACCTGAGTGCAATAGGAGCATTTATGTATCTTGCTAACAGTACACGACCTGATAGAGCATTTACCGTGAACACGTTGGCTCAATATAGTGCAGCGCCCACGAAGAGGCATTGGAACGGAATAAAGGTTATCTTTCGATACCTTCATGAAAGCATTGACCTTGCCCTGTTTTACAGAAAGAACCAAGATATGAATATTGTTGGTTATGTCGATGCTGCGTACCTTTCGGACCC
This sequence comes from Raddia distichophylla, assembly GCA_005191435.1. Lineage (NCBI taxonomy): Eukaryota > Viridiplantae > Streptophyta > Magnoliopsida > Poales > Poaceae > Raddia > Raddia distichophylla. Next base: position 74,418 of record SPJY01011940.1, on the reverse strand, counting down.
GCATTCTGGTAAATCACAAACTGGGTATGTCTTTCTATGTGGTGGCACTGCAACGTCATGTAAGTCGTCCAAGTAGATGCTAGTGGCGACGTACACTAACCACACGGAAATTATTGCACTATACGAAGTATCTCGTGAATGTGCATGGTCGAGAAGAATGGTGAAACACATCCTGCAGTCATGTAAATTTCCTATTGAACAAAGCTCTATAATTATCTATAAAGATAATGCCGCTTGTGTTGCACAAATGAAAATGGGTTATGTGAAAAGCAATCTTATTAACATATCTTCTATGCGCATGACCTGCATAAGTTGAATTAAATAAGTATTCAACACACCAAATCCTGAGAGAATTTGGTTGATCTATTCACTAAGTCATTGCCTACTGCCTTCTTTCAAAGGTGTGTTAGAGGCATTGGAATGATCAGGCTTAAAAATTGCTGAATTCATAGGAAGATACTTCACACGCTTTGAATTAAAACTTTTGGATGAAGCCAGAGTAACCAACTCGATCTAGAAGATCATATGCAATGTTGGGTGGTTTGTACTCTTTTTCCATTAGTGAGTTTTCCCTGAAGTTTTCTCACGTAAGGTTTTTAATGAGGCAAATCGTGCGCACAGCAGACGTATGCTATGTACTCTTTTTCCAGTCTTTTTTTTCCACTGGGTTTTTGGATGGAGTTTTGATGATACATATGTATCTCGCTGGCAAGGTCCAAGGGGGAGTGTTGGGGGAGCCCGGCCAGGCTAGGGCCAGCGCGCGGCACGCACACGACTAGGGCTGGCCAACTGCTCCCCTATGGTGAGTCCCACATTGGACCTAGCCAAAACCCTAAACAGCACTATATAAGAAGAGGTGGAGCCCCTATTGTAGATCATATACGAAAATCAATAAGCAAAGCTCCACCCTATTCCCCTGTGTTTTTATTCTCTCTCTGTGATTGTTCGTGTACGCCATATCTTGTACTATACTTGGTAGCAAGGTTTCTCAACACATCCAACCAAACATTTTCTCTTCTCAGCCTATTTAAGTTGGGAACATATGCTGTGCAATCATGTTTACGGTGCAATTATCGTGCAATCGAACTATCAAAAGTTGTAAAAAATTCTAAAAAAATTTGTACATGTACTCTTCAACTTGCTTTATCTCTAGATAAAATTTCAAGTTCAAATTCATTCTATATTGAAATTTACAAAAAAAATAAAATTCTATCAATTTTGAACTTATCAAAACTATCCGATTTTTTCTTTTTTTATAACTCTTAATATATAATGATTTTTTATTTGAAACTTCATACATAGGTAGAGTAAACAATGAAGTACATGTACAAATTTTTTTAGAATTTTTTACAACTTTTGATAGTTCGATTGCACGATAATTGCACCGTAAACATGATTGCACAGCATATGTTCCCAACTTAAATAGGCTGAGAAGAGAAAATGTTTGGTTGGATGTGTTGAGAAACCTTGCTACCAAGTATAGTACAAGATATGGCGTACACGAACAATCACAGAGAGAGAATAAAAACACAGGGGAATAGGGTGGAGCTTTGCTTATTGATTTTCGTATATGATCTACAATAGGGGCTCCACCTCTTCTTATATAGTGCTGTTTAGGGTTTTGGCTAGGTCCAATGTGGGACTCACCATAGGGGAGCAGTTGGCCAGCCCTAGTCGTGTGCGTGCCGCGCGCTGGCCCTAGCCTGGCCGGGCTCCCCCAACACTCCCCCTTGGACCTTGCCAGCGAGATACATATGTATCATCAAAACTCCATCCAAAAACCCAGTGGAAAAAAAAGACTGGAAAAAGAGTACATAGCATACGTCTGCTGTGCGCACGATTTGCCTCATTAAAAACCTTACGTGAGAAAACTTCAGGGAAAACTCACTAATGGAAAAAGAGTACAAACCACCCAACATTGCATATGATCTTCTAGATCGAGTTGGTTACTCTGGCTTCATCCAAAAGTTTTAATTCAAAGCGTGTGAAGTATCTTCCTATGAATTCAGCAATTTTTAAGCCTGATCATTCCAATGCCTCTAACACACCTTTGAAAGAAGGCAGTAGGCAATGACTTAGTGAATAGATCAACCAAATTCTCTCAGGATTTGGTGTGTTGAATACTTATTTAATTCAACTTATGCAGGTCATGCGCATAGAAGATATGTTAATAAGATTGCTTTTCACATAACCCATTTTCATTTGTGCAACACAAGCGGCATTATCTTTATAGATAATTATAGAGCTTTGTTCAATAGGAAATTTACATGACTGCAGGATGTGTTTCACCATTCTTCTCGACCATGCACATTCACGAGATACTTCGTATAGTGCAATAATTTCCGTGTGGTTAGTGTACGTCGCCACTAGCATCTACTTGGACGACTTACATGACGTTGCAGTGCCACCACATAGAAAGACATACCCAGTTTGTGATTTACCAGAATGCGGGTCCGAAAGGTACGCAGCATCGACATAACCAACAATATTCATATCTTGGTTCTTTCTGTAAAACAGGGCAAGGTCAATGCTTTCATGAAGGTATCGAAAGATAACCTTTATTCCGTTCCAATGCCTCTTCGTGGGCGCTGCACTATATTGAGCCAACGTGTTCACGGTAAATGCTCTATCAGGTCGTGTACTGTTAGCAAGATACATAAATGCTCCTATTGCACTCAGGTACGAGACTTTCTGCCCAAAAATTTCCCCCCTCTTCCCTAGGTCGGAAGGGGTATTTATCTTTCTGTAAAGACCTCGCTATCATGGGGTTCTTGAAGAATAGGCTTTGTTAAAGCCAAACTTTCTAAAACCTTTTGAGTATAGGTTGCCTGGTGCATTAGGATCACATGAGGGAAATGCTCGAGCTCCAAGTCTAAAGAGTATTTAGTTTTACCTAGGTCTTTCCATTCAAAACCATCCTTCAAGCATGAGCATAATTATTCTAATTCTCTTCTTTAATTCATATAGTGACTTTCAAAGTTTCACACTATATGTTTCTATTTGCTCTTTATTTCGAATAGTAATACTTCAGATATCTTCATTCACAAGTCCAAATCCAAGTCTTTTATACATATAGTCAGTAACAACATACTTCAATTCAAATTTTACTCTCAACTTCAAGTTGAGTACTGCTAATAATGAGATGTATCTAAAGGAATACCATGAGTCCATGACCAGGGAATAAGCTTCTTCATGAAGCGTCGAACTATCAGTCTTGTTATGTAATATACCAATTCATTATTCTCATTTCTCTTCCAAAGAGGATGCTAGTATATTGCGGTAATTGTCTTCTTTTATATGGCGAGCGGCGGCGAGGCCGGCGACGACCACTGTAGGCGGCGGCCATGGCTGGTGGTAGGTGCCAGGCCGACGGTGGCGAAGCCCCCAAAAATTCTAATCTACAAAAAAATTCTTGCAAAGTTTTCAATCTACTAGGAAAGCTCCGCCTCTCAAGCTTCCCGCCGCCGCGCCATCACTGCCCACCCTAATCCGAGGGGGTGAGGGGCGGTCCCCCCGCCACTGCCGGCCGACCGCCTTCACCCCCTTCCCCGGCTCCGGTGGCCCCACCGCCGCCGACCCCGACGAACCCCACCCGCCGCCATGCCGCCGCCTTCCCCGGCCCAAATCTAAACCCGAACCCTACCCCGAACCCTAACCCGAACGGCCGGCAGCGAGGTCGACGGCGAGCTCGACGGCGGCGAGGTAGACCTTCTACTTCCTCCTCCCTCCTTCCTCCTCCCTCCTTCCTCCTCCTCTTCACAGCGCGCGAGGGGGCCCGATCCGTCCGGATCCCGCTCGGACGGGATCCCGTCCCCAAAAATTTCTCAAATTGCAAACCCAACAAAAACAAAAACTAAACAACACATCAAAATAGGGCCGTATAGGGCCATAACCATCAATCAAAATTTTAATTCGATCGCCTTCTTCCGAGAAGCTTCCAAGAATATCTACACTTTTGGGGCGGTTCTGCATTCCTATCGCCTTGAGGATCGATGATGTGGCCACCTGTGAGGCTGTGAACCCCGTCACATTGAGGATCGCCTGCATGCCAACGAAGGATCTTCAGATGAGTCTGCCGATCACCTTCAAGATCGTCTGCCCATCAGCACACCACATCAGGGATGGCTTCGATCATCTTCAAGGTGGCCCGCACGCTACCATATCACATTAGGGGCACTTCAGAATATCTTCGGGGCGTGATCACCGCATATACACATGGGTGGCTGAACACTTTTTAGCACAACTTCCTTTAGAGACTCTCTTGGTGGCGATGGGAACTCCATATCACTCTTCGAGGGGATGTTTGTGAACTGAAGTGGTTAGGTCCCTCCTGTTTGTGGTGTTCGTGGCCCCTCTCACCAGTTGGTTGTGTTGTTCAGCATGAAACTACATGGGTTTATATAGGTGATATGGGTTAAGCTGGTCGAATCAAATAAGCCCATAGCAATGCACACTACGAGATGATTTAATGTGTCCATGTCCTTTGCAGTAATAGGTCACTTCGACTAGGGACCAGTGGACCACTGTTGGTGATTTGTGAGTGGCCCACCCCGAGATGGGCCTTGGGCCGGATCCGTATCGGCTTGCCGTGCATACAGAAAGTCTGAAAGGCCACCCTTTGTCGTACCAAAAGGAACGTCTAGCCCGCCGAAGTTATCCCCGGGCTTGACCAAGTCAACCGCGCCTCCCTAGGCCCCAACCAGGAGCATTGTGTACCTCCCGGGCTATCCTTAGCCTGGAGGAGGGCCCTGCGGACAGTCCACCTGTCCCTGGACAAATGGCGACAGTTGTCGTTCCCCATCCTGCCTTCCTCGGCCTTGACCGAGAGGAGCTGTACCTCCCCGGGGAATCCATAGCCCGGGGAGAGGCGCGCGGGCAGCTCGCCTTGTCGTTTGTCCCTTGGGCAGATGGCAACAGCTACCACGCTACGCGACGCCCTCAACGGGTGGCGCGGGGCTGGATCGGTCCAGTCAATGCTATTTTGGGGATAAAGGGAAAGTGCTTTCTCCCTGTGCAGGCTGCTCCCCCGTGTGAGCACACCAAGACGAACACGTGTCCAGTACTAACTAGACCAGTTTCTCTTTGCAGGCCACAGACAGGACGGAGTCCGGAATAAGACAAGGGCGCCGCTACTAAAGATGGACAAAGCAAAGGTAGGGGCGGGGCCCACCGTATCAGCTCTGGGTAACCCGCCGCGCCTATAAAAGGAGAGGCCCCGGATCTGATCGGGGCCAAGGTGAACAGAGCCCAAGAGTACACGCAACACAAGCATCCGAAGCTTCCCTAGCAGTAGCCGTAGTCCCTAGTCACTTCAGTGTCCTACATTCCCTTGTAAGCTCGGGGCTGGCGCCTTCTAGCCCGGTCTCGGCGTCCTTGTACTATTTTCCACCATATAATCAACGAATGCTGGAGTAGAGCTATTACCCGACAGTGGGGGCTCGAACCAGGGTAAAAATCACTCGTCTCCATGGTTTGTATTTTTTTCACCTTTCTTCTCTCTCCCTCTCAATCTCACCATACGACAGATCTGTACTCGGATCACCAAGTCTCACAAGGCGTAGTTCGGGAAGACCGCGTGACCTGAGCCCCCGCGAGCTCGGCCGCCGCCCCGGGCTGCTGGGAAGGGTTGTTGTTGGGCCTCACTCCAATTACAAATTCGTCTGTCGGTCCGTGGACCCGCTGCCCTCTGAGGCGCGTTTCCCAGACGCTGACAACCGCAGGAAAAGATAATGCTTTACAGGCTTTGACAGCAACTATGAACAACGTAGACAGACTGGTCGCATCCCACATCAGCATGATGTGCAAATACGTGTTAATGGCCAACATGTGTGTTGTAGTGACGGGTTACGTCAATGGCCCATAGCTGAGTTATTGTTGGCTAGAGATTCGCAGTGGTAGATGACAACTTATTAGTAAATGCAATGGCCATGATTTTCGGCTTTTGTAGTAAAGGGACACATTGCACAACCATGTTGCAGTAGACTAGTTGACGATGACGTTGTTACCCGTTTGATACATTGGTGGAAATTATGGCGTACATTGTAGACATAATAGGCCGGATACAATCTGTAACAGTTTAAATCGTCTGGTTTGGAAAATGACATATGCAGGGCACTATCGAGTGTTGCATGAATAATTTGGTTCGAAATTAGGGTCTTCGAGGTGACCGTATTCTCTATGAAATATTCTTCGTCGGTGACGCATTTCATCATTCGGCCTATCAGGGTAGTGGCAGCCACAAATGCATGTAAAGTTTGTACATGTGGGGTTCACTTTGTACTGTGGGTCAAGGACCGCTTCTTTTCACTACGCTGCCATCTATTGTGCTCTCTAAACACTCGTTAGTCGATTCTCCAATTCGTGTATCCTCGTGTGTAGGTGCTTTATGTAGCTTAAAGTAGCCATCGGGAATGGATCGTTCATACATTTCGTGAAGCCGCAATGATGTACCTCTGAGGCATTGAATCCCACCACGTAGGTGTTAAACATGTTAGGGCATGTTGCACAAACGGTATATGCATCTCAAACATGACACATCGATAAAACCTATGCCCTGTGAAACCATCTGTAACAAGGTAAAATATCTGCACGACGGTGTCTACATGGTGGTGGCACATATGGCAACCTCGAAAGAACTAAGGATCGTGTATCATGCTAGGGTTTATGTTGTAGTGAGTCCTTAATACGACCGGTAAATAAGGACTGTCATCATCTTTGTGACACAAATGGACGTGACGAAGAATGCACACTATACATGGGATGGCGCACAAGCCTCCACTACTAGCTTTATATGGGAACGTTGGTGGGATAAATGAGTTTATGCGGGGCAGGATTTCAAAGTAAGGGTTCACATCGTGCAGAGAGTAGAGCACTTTTGCAGCGAGGGGTCAAGTCGCGCAGGGAGTCAGCCACTTTCGCAGTGATGGGTCAGGTCACAAAGATAGTAGGGCACTTTTGCAGTGAGGGGTCAAGTCATGCAAAGAGTCGGACACTTTTGCAGTGAGGGGTGAAGTCGCGCAGAGATTCTGACACTTTCGCAGTGAGGGGTCACATCAAATAGCGTGTAGTGTACATCACTTTCGCAGTGATGGGTTACATCGAAAAGACAGTAGCACATGTTCGCGGTGAGCGGTCACAACGCACATAGATCAATGATTACTTTTGCGGGTGTAAGGAAATAAAACGGCAAAAGCGCAAGAAGATTATAACAAAAGGAAATGACACCATGAGTATGTCATACATCGGTACAAAAAACATGACAAAAGAACCGTCCGCAATAGAAAATATTAATACTCGCGATCACTCATTGGGCGGATCCCCTAACTGCCCCATCTGCATCTAGCCCACGTCTACCTTCGAGTTGGGTACTAGGGAATGTTAAGCGATGAGAGGCGCCCACGGTCCGGTCGGCACCAGGAGGGGCCGGTGTGACATACTACCCCTGCACGCCTATGTCTACGGTGGTAGCATGTCACTCAGCTATGAAGGGAGGAGCTCGTCGGGGTCGGCAAAATATTTGTCCACCTCTTTTGTGGCGTCCATGTCAGTGGGGTGAGCAGCGTGGGAGCTATCCTACTTAGGGAAGATATGATTGTAATCCCATATAACTACATATTTGGTTAGAGGATAGAGATAGGAATCCTACCTCGTAACCGATCAGGACTCCTCCTTGTAACCCTACCCAACCATTATATAAGGCGGGCAGGGAGCCCCTGGATCGGCGGGTTGATCATCATCTCCGTACCCATCCATGGAGAGACATCTCCCTCCACATTGATCATCAAATCATCATATAATCCCAGAGCACAGGAAGTAGGGTATTACCTCCACCATGAGGACCTGAACCTATATAAATCTCTGTCTTGTGCTACCATCGAGTTTGGATCTTGTGCATCGCCCCATATATATTCATTGCCAACGATAACCCCCGGTTAGCTACCCGTCGACAGTCGGCCACTTTCGCAGTGATGGGTCAGGTCGTAAAGATAGTAGGGCACTTTCGCAGTGAGGGGTCAAGTCGCGCAGAGAGTCGGACACTTTCGCAGTGAGGGGTGAAGTAGCGCAGAGAGTCTGACACTGTCGTTGTGAGGGTCACGTCAAATAGCGTGTAGTGTGCATCACTTTTGCAGTGACGGGTTACATCGAAAAGACAGTAGCACATGTTCGCAGTGAGCGGTCACAACGCACATAGATCGATGATTATTTTTATGGGTATAAGGAAATAAAATGACAAGAGCGCAAGAAGATTAAAACAAAAAGAAATGACACCATGAGTATGTCATACATCGATACAAAAAACATGACAAAAGAACTGTCCCCAATAGAAAATAATACTACTTGCGATCACTCTTTGGGCGGATCCCCCTAACTGCCCCATCTGCATCCAACCCCTTTCTACCTTCGAGCTGGGTACTAGGGAACGTTAAGCGATAAGGGGCACCCATGGTCCGATGGGCATGAGAAGGAGGGGCCGGTGTGACATACTGCCGCTGCACACCTGTGTCTATGGTGGTAGCGTGTTGCTCAACTGTGAAGGGAGGAGCCCGTCGGGGTCGGAAAAAAATTTGTCCACCTCTTTTGTGGCGTCCAGGTCGGTGGGGAGAGTAGTGTGGGAACTATCCTACTCTTTAATTGAACGTCATTATCACATATTGAATCAACCCAGAGTAGATGTTAATATGACATTAAGGATAATTTTTGTATGTAATGTACCTGGCTGCGCATGAGAGGATGACCCTGCTTGGTCAGGCTGAGGTGCCCAGTAACCCTGAAGGGGTTGCCGCTGGGAAGACAAGTCTGGTGTGTTCTAGTGGGGTTGGCACAACGTCTGCAATGGCGGCCCCTAAGAAGACGGCCCTACCGCGTCAAACAACGAGTGTCGTACATGCATGTGTGGTCATCGGTGCACGGGCACTTCCGTTGCAATTTATTTAACAATATTTTCTTATTTACACGTACTGAGTTTGCAGATCTAACCTGATGCACTAGGTGGTGCTGAAGGTGGGGGCTGCGACATCTACAGTAGCTGCCTGGCTGGGGCCTCATGAACGTACTATGTCTCACGATAGGAAGTGAGACGCACAACACGACCCAACTTCAATGTAATCCTACGAAACGTTTTCGTGAGCTCCTTCAGCATCATTTGCATGCCGTTCTATAAACAATGAAGTGCGGAGTCCGCATCCGCCTAGCACTCTACCATCAAGTCCTGTTGTAAATGTCGAAATTAACGTTTTTAAATCATCGAGCGAGCAAGCATAGTACATATTACAAAATGGAATATTAATGATAGGAGTCGAACTGCTTGATATGACGTCTGAACTCGGTGCGACGGGTAGGTGTTGATCACACTCGCAACGTTCACAACGTCCTCCGCAGGCGTGTAGCCAACCCATGTGTGTGTCGCCATAAAGTACCACCGCATGTATGCGCGGTATGAATCCTACTTGTAGGGTCGATCCTCCTGCACCCGCTCGTTTAGGGCGTGCTCCGAAAGTTTATCCCACCGATTCATCACAGGCCCCCAAAGATGGGCTGAGTTGTGACCTCGTCGGGTGTGTCCGATTACGAAAGAATGTACTAAGCACGACAAATTTGTAGATAACTTGCGTCGAGCGAGCGAGTCACCACCATCGCAGCCGCCCATGCCGCCTCAGAAGCGTAGTGGAAGCAATGGTGAAAGGAGTACGTGGAACGCCGCACCCAGGAGGACATCCCCTTGCTGGTTCGTGGCTGCCCGCAACTTTTCCTGGTGCGCACCCCGTTGAAAGATGCACTAGTCGCTTCCATCCTTGATGTGAAGTGGCATTAGGATAGCTCTTTGCTTTTCTTTCTTTTGGTCCTTTGCAACCCTAGCTCATTGTGTTGTACTAAAAAGTCTTTTGTAATCCAGCCTAAGAGCTGCATATTATATTAATGAAAAACCTTTTGGCCTTCCAAATCCTGACTGATTTCACCTCAGTTCAACCAAGTTAAATCAATTCAGATCTAACTTGTAAACGGCAGTTGGCGCATCTGAGTGGTTTCAGCCTCCCAGCGATCGAAATAGCACACCTTTCGGTCCAGGTTAAAGTCTGGCCCAAAATATGCCCTACGGCCTTTCAAATTTGGGGACAAGGAGAACAAACCGCTCTAACCCGCCCATCTTTCATATACGCTGCTTGACTCGCTCCAGTGAAATTCCGCCGCTAGGGTTTCCCTTCGTCGCACATTCTACCGCCACCTATCTCGATCTGCTCAAGGTTCCGCCATCTCCTGCCACCACGAAGGCGATTAAGAGCACCAAAGAGTGGATGAAATCCATCACCACTGACCGGCGGCTCTAGAAGCTCGTATCCGCCGGCGTGCTTCCATGGGAGGAGCTCATTTCATGGCGCGCCGCCACTAGTGAGTCCTCCCCTACCCCTCGTTCCGACGAGGTGGTAGTCTTCAAGTCATTCTTCCTTCGCAGTCTTGGCCTCCCATGCTCCTCCTTCCTTAGAGGCCTCTTGCATTTTTACGGGATTGAGCTGACTCACCTCAACCCTAATTCCATTTTTCATATCATTGTCTTTGTTCATCTCTGTGAGGCATATCTTGGGATATCGCCCCACTTTGATCTCTTCGAAACTCTTTTTCTCCTCAAACCCTTTCCCAACAAGACAGCCCCCAAGGCCGTTGGGGGCGCTGGCTTCCCCCAGCGAGAAGGGGCCAAGAAATTTTACCCAGACTTCTCCATGAAAACCTTGAACCAAGGCTGGCATGCCAAATGGTTCTACTGTGCGAATCTTCCAACAGTCCTTCCCTCTTTCACCGGAAGTTGCGCTATAGTTCTTCCTTCCTGGTTCTCCCCTCTCGCTGAGAACGGAAGCGACCAAGTTAAAGAACTGCTCCCCCTTCTTGGGGATTTGAAAGCAAGGGGGTTGACCGCGTCGGAGCTGTAATAAACTACAAACTCCGCCATGTCCAGCCCTTAAAGGAACTTGTCTATCTCGGGTTAGAATATTCAGGGTAAGATACCACTCGGGAAGGAGAGGAAAAGCTCCCCGGGAAAGCCTTGCTTACCCGAATCTCCGATCTCTTCGCATCGGGCATGCTTATCGAGAACACCAGCTTCCCGGATCCATATAGGCTATCAAATCCGCCTCCAGCAGTAAGCAAAGAATTTCTTCTTCACTAACTATACTTGATATCTTAAAACCTATTATGCCTTCTTACCCAGCTTCTTACCTTCTACAGGATCGTGCAACATTCTTCCTTGTTCCTCCAGTCCCTCAAGCCCCCTGCCACAAAGTCACGCCGCCTAAGCGCCCCGCAGAGTACTCGGCTGACGCGTCTCTGGCCAAAAAGGACAACGGACTTGTCCTCAAGGACTCGGATGAGGATGAGGAGGAAGATGGTGTGTCACTTCTGCATCGGCACCACCGAGGTCCGAAAGCAAGTACTCCTCCCGCCATGCAGGCTCCAAGTCCTCCATCGTCGCCGCTTTCGAATCCAAAACCCGCGTCAGGGCTAGGAGGTCCCTCCGGCTCAGCCCCGAGTGGTCATGCCGCTCGGAAGGGCGTGAGCCTTAAGAAAAGAGTGTCACAAAGATACATCCTTATAATACCTTTCTCCTTTCGCCATTTTATTAGAATTGCATCTTCAACGTCTTCCATCAACCACAGGAAACCCAGCACTGACATTCCCGTGAGCACTCCAAGTGCGGAAGCATCGGCCGACGCAACCACTATTCCTCCACCACCCAGCTCTCAAGCTGAACCAGCCCCTGCCAAGGCCTCGGCCCATCATCCCACACCCGCGCCGACTACTTCGTCGCCAAAGTGCCCTCCTCTGGCATCCAAGGTTAAGGGCCCTATCCCAGCTCTGGCTCCGAAAAGCTCAGAACCAGAAATCGAGGAAATCCCTAGCCTTGTAGCGCCTGCTTATACTCCCCGCCTCCGTGTCAAATGGCGAAAAGAAATGGAAGGCTATGAGACCAATGATGCCGAAGAGCCAAAGCAGTGGGAAATGCTGCAAAACATGATGGATTTCGGCTCCAAAGTACTTGAGATACGCCATCTTTGAACCTTAGCCCTTTGATGATCCAAACGTTTATGAATGTTTTTTTGTTTCTTTCCAGAACCTGGGCAGGCAATCAGCACAAAAATCCTTGTGTCTCCAAAAAGCTGTTGAGCAACTAAAGTCGAGAGATGAATTTTAAAATGCGCTTTATGCACAAAAGTCAAAATACCGTGGTGAAATCGAAGAACTTCGCAAGGAGGTAGCCGAGCTGCGGTACCGCCATGTAGAAGATTCCAACACCATCTGCAGTAAGTGCTCAACCAGTCAATACCAAATTCATTGTTAGCTTCGAAAACCCATGCAACTTATTTCTCTCTCCAGGCCGTGACGAAGCCCTGGCTTCCCATCGTGAAAAGCAAAAAACCTTGGAAGAAAAACAAAAGGCTCTAAAAGGAGAGGTCTTTCGGGCGAACGTCCAGGCCGAGAAGGCGACTCGGGAATTAAAAAGTAATCCGTCTAATCCAAGTTTTTCCTTACTCGGACCCTCTTGTGCTGCTAATATATCATCCATTTGACTGATTCACAGCTTATGAAATAAAAACCAAGGCACAATTCGAGGTTATCGATGAAAATGTGAAGTCTGTAGTCGAGTTACGCAACAGGACGTTTCGGGCTGCCGCGCTGGTTCTCTAATTTCTTCATCCAGAAGAAGAGCTGCCCACCAATGTAGACGTTGTGATGGCTCGACTGTTGGATGCTCCCAAGCGGCTAAGGGATCTCATGAAGGAAGCTGCAACGACGTGTACCAGCCAGGCGCTGGCTATTGTGAAGTCGCATTATCCTCGAGTTGACCTTGAACCATGAAGGAAGGATTTGCCTGCTCCAAAGAAGAAGCTTCTACTCGGATGAAGTCAAAGAGACTTCCGCTGCCTTGGTAGATAATTTAGATTTATAGGTAGGCGACAATTCCAAGTTGAACGGTCTTGTGATGTAAACGTTGATCCTTCTTTATTGCTCATGCCATTTATTCGAGTACTTGTTTCTACCTGTCTTTTCGTGTAACTCATTTTCGTGACTAGTATAGCCCCCCGAGTGCAGGGAATTAGCTTATGGCTTTCTCCCCAGGCCCGCGCCAAGTGGCTAAATGTCATTATTCATGAATTAAGGAGCCACTACTCAGAATCTTTTGGAACTCGAATTTGACAATTGCATATAAGAACACAACTTTATTGATCACATAGGGTGCGGCGAAGCCGCACACTACCTAGTGTAGCCCCCGACCTACTACTTAGTTATAAATCACTAACTAGCAAGTCAACAGGTTCTTATTACACAAATGGAAATTCTAAATATAAAGTTTAAGAATAAAAACGACGTAACTTTTCGATATTCCAGATATTAGGAACGACCGATTGATTATCGCGCTTAAGCCGATATGCCCCCAGGCGAATCACTTTATCAATTACGTAGGGGCCTTCCCAGATTGGGGAGAGCTTAAGCTCATGCTTCTGATTCCTTCGGAGCACCAAATCTCCTTTGGAGAATGCACAGCCCCGTACATTGCGTTGATGATAGCGACGTAAGCTTTGCTAGTATTTAGCCGACTAGATCATTGTTGCTTCCCTTGAATCCTCTAGATGATCAAGGTATTTTAATCTTCCTTCCTCCGACTGGTTGTCTTCATAGCCTTGAACTCGTGGAGACTAAAATTTCAATTCAGTCGGAAGGACCTCCTCCAAGCCATACACCAGGAAAAAGGGTATCTGCCCTATCGCTCGACTCGGGGTCATTCTGAGCACCCAAAGTACTTATGACAACTCCTTAACCCAGCGAGTAGCATACGTCTTGAGTCGATCGAAAATCCTTGCCTTGAGTCCTTGCAAGACCATGCCATTGGCACGCTCCATTTGCCCATTGCTTCGGGGATGTGTGACCGAGGTGTAATCTTGTTGCCCAACCTTCCACCCAATCTTGGAATTCGGTGCTCTTGAACGAAACGCCATTGTCGGTGATAATCCGATTAAGCACACCGAAGCGAACAACAATGTCTCGGAAGAACTCGCGTGCCTTGGCTGCCGTAATATCGACGGCCGACTTGGCTTCGATCCAATTAGTAAACTTGTCGATGGCAACGAAGACATGAGTAAAACCACCTTGCGCCCGCTTGAGGGGACCCACCATGTCGAGCTTCTAGACAACCCACCAAGTGATTGGTATGGTTTGCAGATCCTGAACCGTCATGTGAATCTGCCATGCAAAGAATTGGCAACCCTCACATTTGCGCACTATATATTTCGCGTCTATCACGGCAGTTGGCCAAAAAACTCTTGACAATAGGCTTCACCAACCAAGAAACTTGCTGCCGCATGATGCCCGCATTCTTCCGAATGGATGTCGTGGAGTAGATCTTGACCTTCTTGCTCTGATATGCACCGTCGTAGTACTTCGAAACCACTTTTGCGGAAATGCTCGTCCCCGACTACCATATAATTCTTGCTTCAACGCGTTATGCACTCGGCCAGGCTCCGATCTTCTGGTAGCTCGTCCCTGAGAATGTAGTGCAAATACGGTTGAGTCCATCCGGGATTAATGGACAGGACTTCCGCCCCTGCTTGATCTTCTTGTTCGTCTTACGGAGCTGGTAGTTTGATAGAGGGATTACGCAGTTCTTCGACGAAGACACCAATCGGTAGTTGTGCCCGACTGGATCCCATCCGTGTGAGCTCATTAGCCGCTTCATTGTCACGGCGGAGCACATGCGTTATCTCCAAACCTTCAAACTTCTGGACTTCCTAGCAATACGCAGCCATGCTATCGCCAATACAAGACCACTTTTTTTGTACTTGATTAACCATGAGCTGAGAGTCCGCACTAACCATTAACTGTCGGATGCCGAGCGATATGGTGATGCGGAGCCCATGGATGAGTGTCCCATACTCGGCGGCGTTATTGCTGACTGGAAATAGGATTTGAAAGATGTATCTTAGCTTCTTACCAGTTGGAGATATGAGCAGAATCCCAGCCCCCACGCCACTGAGCATGAGTGAATCGTCAAAGTGCATTGTTTAGTACTCGAGATTATCATTGGTTGCTGGTATTTGAGACTCCGTCCATTCAATGACGAAATCTGTAAGTGATTGAGATTTCATGGCTAATCGAGACTTGAACTTTATTTCAAAGGCTTCAAGCTTGACGGCCCACTTTGTGATTCTCTCGGTAGCTTCCTAATTGTGGAGTATGTCCCCGATTGGAAAAGATGTAACCACCGAAATCTCGTGATCTTGAAAGTAATGTTTGAGTTTTCGTGACGTGATGAGCACGGTATACAAAAGCTTTTGCACATGTAGATATCTTGTTTTGGAGTCGCCCAATGGTTCACTGACGAAGCAAACCGGGCGCTGAATTTTCTATTAGAAATTGTCATCTTCCCATTCCATGACCAACGCACTACTAACTATATGAGTCGTGGAGCTGATGTAAAGGAGAAAAGCTTCTTGGGGCATGGGCGGGATCAACATCGGAGATGTAGTAACGAACCTTTTTAGATTTTCGAAGGCTTCTTGTGCTTCCGTTGTCCACTAGAAATTGTCCTGCCTTTGAAGGAGCTTAAAGAAGGGCATGACGCGTTCACCGAGTCGGGAGAAGAACCGGCTGAGTGTCACAATGCATCCAGTAAGCTTTTGTATGTCTTTCTAATTGGTCGGGGGCTTCATCTTCATGATTGTGCCAATTTTCTCTGTGTTTGCCTCAATGCCGCGGCGGGATACGATGAAGCCGAGCAATTTCTCTGATGGGACTCTGAAAACGCACTTCTTGGGGTTAAGCTTCATCCGATATGCCCTTAGGCTCTCGAACGTCTCGGCCAGATCCTTGATGAGATCGATTTTCATGCGAGTCTTCACGACGATGTCATCGATATATGCCTCCACGTTGCGGCCAAGTTGAGTATGAAAACACCGCTGTATGGTGCGTTGATAGGTGGCACCAGTGTTTTTCAACCCGAACGACACCGTTATATAGCAAAACACACCAAGGGTGTGATGAACGATGTCTTGATGTAGTTCTCTTTCTTCAGGCTGATTTGATGATAGCCTGAGTAGGCATCCAAGAAACGTAAGAGCTCACATCCAGCGGTGGAGTCCACCACTTGGTCAATGCGAGGGAGCCCAAAAAGATCCTTGGGGCAGGCTTTATTAAGGTTGGTATAATTGACGCACATGCGCCAAGTCTTTTTCTTCTTCTGCACGAGGATTGGATTCGCCAACCAGTCCAGACGGTTGACCTAATTGTTGAAACCCACTGCCAACAATTTGGTGATCTTCTCTCTAATAGCTTCCTTCTGGTCTGGTGCGAATCTTCATAGTCGTTACTTAATCGGCTTTGCCTTATCGTCATAGTGCAAAGAGTACTTAATCACTTCCCTCGAGACACCTGGCATATCCGAAGGTTTCCAAGTGAACACATACTGGTTTGCCTGGAGGAAAGCGATAAGCGCGTCTTTCTATTTGTCATCGAGCCCTGTCCCGATCACGGTCGTTTTGGATGTGTCAAATGGTTATAAGGTTATCTTCTTAGTTCCCTCAGCCGACTGGATAGAGATTCTGGCTATTTTTTTTTTGTGGGTACTTCCCCTTCCTCTTGGAGTGAGGCGACTGCCTACCGAATCTTTTCCATCTCGCCCTAAGTATCCAAGGCCTCTACCAATTCACAACTTTTGTTGTCACAGAAAAAAAGATTGTTTTACGTCACCGGGGATTGTGATCACGCTATTAGGGCCTGGCATCTTCATTACGAGGTATGTGTAATTGGGTACTGCCAAAAATTTGGCAATACCGGGCCTTTCCAAAGTAGTATGATATGCCGTTTCGAAATCGGCCACCTTGAAGCTTAGACTTTCCGTCCGGTAATTCTCCTTTGTCCCGAACATGACAGGCAATGAGATCTGCCCGAGGGGAACCGCGGACATCTCAGGGATGACCCCGGGGAAAGAAGA
The DNA here is from genome assembly GCA_005191435.1 of Raddia distichophylla. Taxonomy (NCBI): domain Eukaryota; kingdom Viridiplantae; phylum Streptophyta; class Magnoliopsida; order Poales; family Poaceae; genus Raddia; species Raddia distichophylla. The sequence goes on along the minus strand of SPJY01011940.1, from coordinate 57,443 downwards.
TGATCCTTCTGAAAGTGCATCTGGGCCCTATGTGGGATTGGGTGATAGATGATGGACAATTAAAGAACGAATATGTTTTATGAGGTCATGGACAGATTTTAAATCTTTTGGAATGGATTTGGAAGACTAACATAGACTTTAAATCTAAAAGGAGAAGACGAAGTGTTTTAAATAGATTTAGATCATTTCTTTTGAATTGAGTCTAATGACATGCCATACTATAAAGAGGGATGCGACGGAAAACCACTTTTATATGTTCTAAGTGCTCTTGGTAGATGAAACTTGACATATTCTATCCACCAACCAAATTTGAGGGAGTTCTACTCAAAAACAAATCGGACTATCCGATGTTGAACCGAAATATTCGATGTATATCGGAACATCCAATCCTTGGTCCGATTGAGCCCTCTCTGTCTCGCAGTCGCCAAAATATCGGACTATCCGGTAATTTCCCCGGAATGTTCCGATATGGATCGAACTATCCGATGTTAGGGCCGATCGATCCCTCTTTGTCTACAGTTCCAAAAATATCAAACTATCCGATAATTTCCCCGGAATGTTCCAATATGGATCGGACTATCCGATGTTAGGTCTGATCGACCCCTCTCTTTCTCAAGCTCCAAAAATATCGGACTATCTGATAAAAATATCGGACTATCCGTTATGAATTGTTTCCTCTTTGATTGATCCTTATATGAATAATCTCAAAATCATTTCAGGAATTCAAAAATTGCCTTTGCATTGAGTTTCACTCATTTTCATATCGGACTATCTGATGTGTATCCAATATCTGTCAACAACAAAAGGCTAGTTGGTGGGTGGGAGTATTTATTCCCCTCCTCCCACTGGCTAGGGTTGCCTCTGATATTCATTCCAACTGAGCACTTATTGCAAACCCTAGCTACTCACCTTCCAGCTTCACTCCAACTCAAATCTCATTGATTGCATCTTTGTAAGAGTGAATAAGATAGATCTAGAGGCTTTGTGTTGATCAAGCTTCATCCTTGAGCACTTGGATCGATCTACAAGTTGTTTTTTCGCTGGATTTGTTACTCTTGGAGTTTGAGGGCTCCTAAACGGCTAGGAGTCACCCTAGAGCCACCGGTACTTGGTGTGGTAGCCAAGGAGAGTTTGTGAAGGCTGGATTCGTCTCCGAAAGGGAAAGATCCAAAGAGTGAAACCGGGAGTGCTTGGTGCAACCCGGGAGGCAAATGGTCAAGAGGGACCCCGGCTCACGTGTGACCGAGCCGCCTCAACGGAGACGTAGGATCTCCTCAAAGATCCGAACTTCGGGAACAACTTATTCGACTCTCCTTGTGGATTTGGGTTTACTTCTCTATTTTCACTCTTTGTTTGCTCTCTAACCTTTGCTCTCTAACCCTATTTGGGGCAAGTGGTATCCTTGTTTTACTTAAGGGCTTCAAACCCTAGCTTCTGTAATATCGGATAATCTAATTTCATATCAGATAGTCCGATCCATATCGGACTATTCGATATCAACATCGGACTATCCGATATTTCTGTTATTCCGCTGCATTGTAATTAGTGAAATTTTGTAAAGCCTATTCACCCCCTCTAGACTAGATCTCTATCCTTCACCTTGCCTTAACTCGAAACGTGGAATCTTCATCTGTTCGAAGGTTTTTATGAAAAAGACATTTATTCCACTCCCGCCATCTACCAGGACCCTTTTGAGTTTGTTCCCTCGAATGATCAGATCCAAACCAGAGGATACCTTACAGGGAAGAGTATATGATCTGTATGATCCGTCCGATGGAAGTTAATTGGGACTTCCGACCAGCGCAAGTATTTTGGGGCCGCCAGCAAGGTAGCATTGATTTCCCGAGTGGTCAGGTTTTTCTTCCGCTTGGACTCATACGCATCTGATCCTCCAAATATGTAGCTGATCTCACGCTCCGCGTCTTGATAATCCCCATCCGGCTTTTTGCCGTGGCCGTCCTTGGCCGTCGACTGCTTAGAATTGTTTGCAAATTTCTGCAGCATGAGGCAATCTTTTGCAGCATGTTTCCCATCAGGATGGAAGGGACATACTGCTTCCATTACTTTATTATAGTCATTATCGTTTGGGGGTTCAAGCCGATTGCGCTCCACGTTCGCAACCATGTCCCCCCCTTTGCGCTTCTTGTCCTACGGCTTGCCAGGTTCATCATTGGCCTTCATCTTGGATCCTCCATCGTAGCCACCCCGGTGGTTAAGGATGGCCTCGGCATTGCCTTCCTGTTCTGCCATAGTGAACATTGCTTTGAGTGTCCTCGGGGTCTCGAGTCATTTGCCTGATCAATTTTTAGGATTTACATCCCGCGAAAAAGGCATCGATGACGGTTTGCTCCGAAACTTATTGAATCTAGTTCTTCTTCTTCTTCGTGAAACGCTTGATAATGTCGCGGAGAGTTTCACTCTTTTTGCGATTTAATTGGCCTATTTCCCACCTTCCGACGGGTTTTTTATAGGTCCCTTGAAAGTTGGCTATAAATTGCTCCTGGAGATCATCCCAAGATTCGATGTAATTCTCCGGAAGCCCCGTTAGCCAAGTTTGAGCGGTTGTGGTCAAAGCGACCGGTAGATAATTTGCCATGACGTTCTGATCTCCTCCTGCTGCGCTGATTGCCAGGGCATAGACCTACAGCCAGTTCTTTGGATCCCTCTCTCCGTCGAACTTGTCGATGCCCTTGAGGTTAAATCCGTCTAGCCAGACCACTCGGCGAAGATCCGGGGTGAATGCCCGAATTCCTTCCAAAGTGCGTGGCTCGTGTCGCCGTGGAGACCTATCGCACTGACCATTACGCTGGCCTTGATGGTGATGCCAGCCGTGATAATCGTGCCGATTGGCAGTGCTCTCGACTTGGTCGTCATCGCGCCGACTGTGATAGTTGCGGGACAGTCGCTCACCATCGACATGCTCCCTCCTTCGTGCTTCGATGTCATGGCAGAGATCATGGCCTGCCGATCGATGGGATCCTCGAGTAGCGGAAGCATGCGCCTTGCTTCGGTTATGCGCAGACCGACTGTTTGCCGTTACAGGCATGGTTGGAGCCGGGTGCGCGTAATTTTGCTGGATCGCCACCATCTCAACCGTGGCCATTGCTCGGGCCAATGTTTAAATGAGCGGGTTGCCTTCTGGAAGTTGTGGGAACATGGTTTCCAGGAGAGTCTTTGAGGCAACAATGTTGGCTTGCGGGGTTGTGTAGACTTCATGCTCCCTAAGCTTTACCGCCCGTAATTTGTTCTGGATGTTGCGGCCTCGGATTCGAAGGTGGCGCATTCGTTCTTGGTCTTCTCCACGGCGCTTGATGGGGGAGGGGGTCCTGATCTTCCGATAGGTAGGATAAACTCGATTGGTGGAGAACTCGACGTCGACGATCCAGCTTCCAATCAGAACAATCTAAGCCTGCAATCGCTGCAACACTATCTCCGTTCGTTATCAACCACGCCAAGACACGGTTGACCTCACCACGAAGGCTAATTCCTGCAAGCGAATCGAGAACACAAGCGAGAACACGGTAGATGCAATCTCAATATTACAGATTACCGATTAAGCACACAAGTTGGGGTTCCGCAAACCGGTAAACGGCGAAGTTGCAACGGCAGAACAATCTAAGCAAAATCCAAGTCTAAACTAGCGACGGCTACTGAATTTATAGCAAAGGCTAGGTTTGGGACGCTCAACCCTAGGGTTACATGGGCCACGGGCCTAAAGTGGAGGTGGCGCAGCATCCTGCAGATTTTGACGTCCTATTTATTTCGTGATTCCTGTTGATTCTGATAGAATTTGGGCCTCGAACTAGATCCATTAGAAAGCTCTCGTCGTAGGCTAGTCCGTGCATACTAAGAACGTCCAAAACGGACTTCGTATGACCGAGTTATGATCATTTTAAGTTGGACTGCACCTGGTGGCCGAACTGGGCTCATGGACGACGAATTGGGTTTGATCTTTGGTTGGGCCTTGAGCAACATGGGTGTTTGAGCCTGAGGTCATCGTGGAGGTGGAGAGGCGCCTTTTTTTAGTATTTCTTCATGTAGTGGAGGCGGCCAAGGTGGTGGTCAAACTGGTGGCGGCGACAGCGCAATATCAACACGACGACGTACTTGCTGCTGGCTTGTACGTCCTAGCCATGGCGGTGGTTGACAAAGACATGCATACGTAGTCATCGTATGCAGTGCAGGTGTAGTAGAGGACGTCGTAATGTGTTGCCAATTTGTACTAGATGAAGAGGTCGCATATGAAGTAGACGATCGAAAGCTCGTCGACGTCCATGATGAAGAAAATCTTGACGGCGACCTAGTCGAGGGAGTAGCTGATGAAATCCATATTGATGTTGTATTGTTCATACCTATGATGTGCATGGTCACATCAGCGCTGCTCAGTTTAGTTGCCTTAGCAGCAACTGTTTCGTCTCTAGCACGGTGAGAAGTTGTACGAAGGTCGCTGGCGCCGAGCATGAAAATTTCGTTGTAGTTGCAGACCTCCGTGCTGCCTTCCGACTCAGAATCCGAGTGGGAAAAGCTAACTTCTTCGCTCAGTCCAAGGGGTTGGCCACCGTTGATGACGCCCACGAACTGAGTCAAGGTTGGCTGGATCGCTCCAGTATGCCTCTGGGATTGACTTTCAACTTGATCACCTCCTGGCCCGAGTTCAGGGACGATCTGTGGGAAGGTGGCAGCAGAGTCCCTGAACCCAAAGGGAAATCCGAGTTGAGATGTGGAGACTTCCCTAGATTGGATCTCGTCCAAGTCCGGGGAAACGTCAGTACCGAATTTTTTCTATTCATACCAGAAGTAGGTACGGGGAGAGTTGTTGGCTCATTGAATTGGTGAAAGCGGCAGCAGAGTTCACCAGTCCGGATGGAAACAAGGATGGTAAGGCGCTGATACCTTCTCTGGATCGTCTCTCTTGGATCGGAGAGACGGAGGTTGCCGATGCCGTCGGTGACGAAATCCAGGGCTCCAAAGCGGAACGCTTGTCCTGGCATGAAGACGGCTCTCGGCAATTTTAAAGATGCCATCAAACTTGGCAATGATCTTGACGCTACCCTACCTATCGCGCCAACTGTCGACGGTTGTAACCTTGGGGATACTTGTCGGCAATAGAATTTATATGGGATGCATAAGATCTTAAGTCAGATGGTAGCACAAGACAGGGAGACTTTTTATACAAGTTCAGGCCCTCAACTCGGAAGTGACACCTTAGTCCTGTGCTCTTGGGATTATGTGTAGATCTCGGCTTCAATAAGGGTCTCGAGATCGTATGCTGTGAAGGAGATTAAATGAGATGATGATAGTACGACCCCTACTCCTCCCTTTATATAGTGCAGAGGGGATAAAGTTACATGATCATATCCAGTTTGTTACACTGGATCCTATCTCCAGAGTGTCCAACACGTATACGCACCGGTATTTAAAGATACAAACCTCCTAATCACACGGGATCAAATTCTATCCTCAAAACTATTCTTGGCACCCAATTTTGATGTAATCCGAGTGATATTCGTCCTCCTCCAGCAGGCTCGGGCCGCCCCCGTTTGCTACTCTATCGGCCTTCCAAGAAGATACCCGGGGCCCATTGTCGACGGTTGAGATACCGATCCCAAGTCGATTAAGGTTCTTTAATGAGGGAGATAGGAGACACGCTGAACAACATGAACAGCAACCAGCGACGAACTGGGAGACAAGGGTTTTTATCCTGGTTCAGGCCTCTCGGGAGAGATAATAGCCCTACGTCCAGCCTTTCTTTATATCAAAGAGTATTACAAGAGGAGGCTCGACGAGACGAACAAGTCTCGGCGAGATTATGGGTGTACAAGATGTAGTATGCAAAGACCTCGTGCCCTCTACACGCCGTAGGGGCTCGGTTTATATAGTGCTGAACAACCGACCTACCAAGGGATAATCGGGCCGGGCTAACTACAAGATCGTAACGAACTCATATACATGCCAAATACATCCCGAGGTAGATAAGGTATACTCCAATTCTTGGGGATCACGACTCCTATTCCAATCCGGGAAACCAACGTCCGGGTCTTCACGTAGCCGTGCAGAACTCTTGCTCGAGTCGGACTCAAACAGGAATCCTAGGCCGTTACGCACCGTGCCAGCCAGGAAGCTGTTCGGCAGGATGCATATGGGCCAGATAGAACCTTCCAGGTAGCTAGGCCCTGGCAGGCTGTTCGACTGGGCCGTCAGGGAGTGGGCCATGGCAATGGGCCGTAATTTTATCCCCGACAGCTAGCCCCCGAGACTCAAGTGGAATATCTCACCAGAGTGGGGTCTTCCTCTTGAGACTCCAAGTCACGAAGAGGGATAGCATACATTATACGAAGTTATACGATACGGCGCTGAATACGGTGTTTTGGCGCGGAAA
>SPJY01011940.1:0-48504 GCA_005191435.1 Raddia distichophylla | reverse complement strand
TATATAATGAAGTGTTTTTTTGGCCATCTGACTGTTTTTATTTTTTTAAAAAAATAAAAATTTCAGGTTTGGTGGCCGATATAGATATCGAGTCTGAGAAATATAGGTGGATGGGAAGTGCGCGCTTTGATTTTTATGTATGTATCTAGATATTTCAATTTCCTTTCAGCTCTTTTTTTGGCAACGTTTGAGTTCATCCATCATCTCTATTCCCTTGCGCCATACATGAAAGATGTAGAGTATGGTGCACGTGCAAGTTCAGCAAATTTGCTTGGGTATGTATTTACCTAGTAATTTACGGATTCGCCCTTATTTGTAGGCCCTGCTTCTTGTTCATTCTTAAACTTGTTTCTCACGTTGTTCAGACTTGTTAGTTACAACAAGCAATATCATTTTTGTAGGTAAACAGGTAATATCATTGAGAAGTTCCTCAACTTTAGTTCTAACTTACCACTCAAAAGGATGTTTAGTAGACTATGAATGGTTTTGGAAAACTATCTAAAGTCCTAACGAGTTCTTGCCTAATTTCAGGCACTGGCTCGCATAATGAACTTGCGAAGATACCATGGAAGCATTCATTTCGTGCCTGCCCCAGGTTTTGAGGCATTTGGGGAGCCTACAAAACAACCTGATAATCCCATCTCAGAATGTCAGGAACAAAATGGAAGATCTTGGTGTTCCTATCAAGGTCAATCAGTTGAGTTTCAAGGTTCAGACTGGAGATTCATTGATGGTCCATTTGTGGGTGTTTGTATCAACAACGTACCATGGGCTGCTGAAAATATCATGGCAGCTCCAGAGGCCAAGGTGATAAGAACTCTGGTCGCTCCTTCAGTGGTTTCTCAATGTTTTGTCCAGCACGCCCTTTAGATTTCAAACCTGTGATTAGCCATCATATATTTTATTTACTGGCAATTTCCAACCAAAATATGAACATTATGAAATGCCATCACTATTTTTTTGCAAACCGGCCGAAAGTGTTATTGCAGTTCTCATTTCTCAAGGTTAAACTGTCGTATTGGTTTTGCAAGTCAATAACGGGATATTTCAACGGAAAGTTACAAAATAACTTAAATTTTCACTGAGCCCTATTGAAATCATGCAATGTCTATATTATACTATAAGGTGTTATAGGAGCTATTATCACTTTTTTAAGAATCCAAACAATTTTCATTAGCTTTAGAAGAGTCATTTGTTCAGTCTTTAATATAATTGAGGTCACTCATGGAAAATGCCTGTTGTAACCCTGAAGCAGTTTTCAGATGGCTATATGGATGCCGTTATAATCAGAGATTGTCCAAAAGCTGATCTCTTAGCTCTATTGATGAAGATGAGCGATGGGAGCTATGTCAAATCACCATATGTTACATATCTCAAGGTTAGTTTTTCATGAGACCATTGAAAAAGGACAGGGAAGGGGAAAAATAATATTTACCTTATGTGGTCTTAAAATAGAGCTAAAAAACGGGATGTTACGACCAGTCCTTTACTGAAGTGATAGGTGTTTTGTTGTGAAGAACTATTAATTTACAAGTGCAACCTGATCAGCTTATGTTGATCTAGAAGTCTAGAACCTTTTACCTTCTTCCACTTGCACAGTTTCAGTAACAAATGCTATCGCTTCGCCTTCTCAGGTGAGATCTTTCCGGTTATTGCCTGGTCAGCTTGTAGAGAATTCAAGAAGGGGTGGAATCATAGACGTGGACGGCGAGGTGATTGCAAGGGGAGAAGGAACGTGCGGCAAAAGCCAGTATCAAGACGTGATGGCTTACTGCCTTCCAATTCAGCTGACAGTGGACCAGGCTTTGGTCACTGTATTTTGTCCGAGATGACCCCTTCTATGTCTCGTCTCTCGACTATGAGAATAATTTTCTTGTTTACGAAATTACAGAAATAGTCTCCCTCCGCCGTTCAAAACGGCGACATAGACTGTAACGCCTATTTAAACAGCGAGATAATTCTTGGGTTATAACCCAACATTTGGTTTGGCGTGTTATATTGGACTGCCAATTTGATCGGTGGGTCATAGACCGAGGCTTATCCCGCCGTTTAAATGGTGATTCATGATTCCCCATTTAACCCACCAAACGAAATGGGGAAGAGCCTTTTTTTAAAAAAAAATGTCAAACTACTGTTATCAGTTTTTTGTTGCCATCTGTGATTCAGTATGGAGGAGTAATGGAAAATTAAATAGCAATGCATTCGGTATAACGTCACTTAGTTTTGTTAGTTTGCAGGTTTCGAATATGTTTGAAAATGAAGTACGTGATTGATAAATTTTGAAAAAATTCAACAAGTTGCGCCGCACTCTATTGTCTGCACATGTCTTCAGATCTCATTAGCTTGCAAAGATCACCGCATAGACACATGGGCGGCTGAACACCTTCTAGGACAACTTCCTTTAGAGACTCTCTTGATGGCGATGTGAACTTCATGTCACTCTTCGAGGGGATGTTTGTGAACTGAAGTGGTTAGATCCCTCCTGTTTGTCGTGTTCATTGCCCCTCTCACCTGTTGGTTGTGTTGTTCAGCATGAAACTGCGTAGGTTTAAATAGGTGATATGGGCAAAGCTGGTCGAATCGAATAAGCCCATACGCAATGCACACTACGAGATGATTTAATGTGTCCATGTACTTTGCAGTGATAGGTCACTTCGACTAGGGACCAGTGGACCACCGAAAAGATAATGCTTTATAAGCTTTGACAGCAATTATGAACAACGTAGGCAGACTGGTCGCATCCCACATCAGCATGTCATGCACAGATGTATTAATGGCCAACATGTGCATTGTAGTGACGGGTCACGTCAGTGGCCCATAGTTGAGTTATTGTTGGCTAGAGATTCGCAGTGGTAGATGACATGTTATTAGTAAATGCAATGACCATGATTTTTGGCTTTTGTAGTAAAGGGACACGTCACACAACCGTGCTGCAGTAGACTAGTTGATGATGACATGGTTACCCGTTTGATACATTGGTGGAAATTATGGCGTACATTGTAGACATAATAGGTCGGATACAATCTGCAATAGTTTAAATCGTCTTGTTTGGAAAATGACATATGCAAGGCACTTCCGAGTGTTGCATGAATAATTTGGTTCAAAATCAGGGTCTTCGAGGTGATCGTATTCCCTACGAAATATCTTCATCAGTGACACATTTCATCATTCAGCATGTCAGGGTAGTGGCAGCCACATATGCATGTAAAGTTTGTACATGCACTACAGGAATCTGTTTTATTTTCGTCGGCCATAAACCAACGAAAATAAGGGTCAAACGGACGAAAATACCATAATTTCGTCGGTTTGCCGAATAAATGTGTTAGACGAAAATAAAAACCTTTTCGTCGGTTGCTGACAAAATTACTTTATTTTTGTCGGTTTTACATGCCGCCGGAATAAATTATTATGCCAACGGCTTGCAACACTGACGGAGGGCTGACATGACAGTTAATTTTGTCGGTTTTGGCCGACGAAATTAACTGCCACGTCAACCGAAAGGGAAGCGGGGGAGGTGGTGCGTTGGGCTGACATGGCACTTAATTTCATCGGCTTTGGCCGACGAAATTATTTTTTAATAAAAAAGTTGCTCTATTATTCACAGAAAATTCACAAAAAATCACAAAAAATTCAAACAATTCATAGAATATTCACAGATATTCATATCATCACAAACTTGTATCCAACATCACATGACCATCCAACATAAGATGCATAAGAGCACATAAAATTTGAATATATAAAGATATTTCTTTTGCTATTAGAGTTTACAGGAGAGTTTATTTTATTCTATCATGCTACATAAAATTTGTTGTTCGTGGCGAACAAGAATTTCTTGTATACCTACCTGCAGAACCAAAAGAGATCAGCTTCATCAACACTCCTGAAAATCAGTTGTTCTATAGTTACTTGTTCATAGTGGAGCAAAACATAATAACATTTAACAGACCAAAATATGTGCATTTGTTGACAAACAAATAAGATATTTTACTCATAACTGTAGTTTAACTTAAGATCTAATATTAAAAATGGTTTCTCTCATACACCTGAAAATATACTTTTAAGTTGGCAGCAACTGTTTTCTCTCATCCGTTGTGCTAAGATGGTTTGCCTGAAAGAGTAGTCAGCTAAGGGAATAGTTCATAGGATAATGATACAAAAAATAAAACAACAATCACCTGGTGCATCGAAATAAACAGTATTGAGATGCCTAGGAAAAAGTTAATGGCCAAGGTGTGTCCCAAAAATGTAGCAGATGCTAGGCCAGTAAATTAAAATTGTGGCCACCGTTGATGAGTACTTCTTCAAAATTGTGTCTGCACTATGATTTTTGTTGATTATTCTGAACTAAGAGATTATAAAAGCACATAGTAGAAAGGAAAACTAAATAATAGGAGAAACAAACATATAAGAGAATCTATCATCTTTTCTTTACCTGCATACTTAAATAAGAATTAAGAGATAGGCCGACGAAAACACTTCGTTTTCCTGTAGTGATGTGGGGTTCACTTCGTATTGTGGGTCTAGGACTCCTTCTTTTCACTACGTTGCCATCTATTATGCCATCTAAACACTCGTTAGTCGATTCTCCAATTTGTGTATCCTCGTGTATAGGTGCTTTATGTAGCTTAAAGCAGCCATCGGGAATAAATTGTCCATACATATCGTGAAGCTGCAATGTTGTACCTTCGAGGCATTGAATCCCACCACGTAGGTGTTAAACATGTTAGGGCATGTTGCACAAACGGTATATGCACTCAAACAGGACACATCGGTAAAACCTATGCCCTGTGAAACCATCTGTAACAAGGTCAAATATCTACACACGGTGCCTACATGGTGATGGCACTTACGCTAACCTCGAAAGAACTAAGGATCGCGTATCATGCTAGGGTTTGTGTTGTATTGAGTTCTTCATATGACCGGTAAATAAGGACTGCCATCATTTTTGTGACACAAACGGACATATCGAAGAATGCATACTATACATGGGATGGCGCACAAGCCTCCACTGCTGGCTTTATATGGGGACGTTGGTGGGATAAATGAGTTTATGTGGGGAAGGATTTCAAAGTAAGGGTTCACATCATGCAAAGAATAGAGCACTTTCGCAGCGAGGGTCAAGTCGCGCAGAGAGTGGTGTGGATAACATAGACCCCGGGTACCCACACGGCGAGTCTTAGAGACCACCCGACAGAGGATGGACCAAGTCGGTGGATAAGGACGTATACCACTCGGACTCTAGAAGGCTTGACCGGCAAGATAGAAATCTATCCCTAATTAATAGGGAAGATATGATTGTAATCCCAGATAACTACATATTTGGTTAGAGGATAGAGATAGGAATCCTACCTCGTAACCGACCAGGACTCCTTGTAACCCTGCCCCCACTATATAAGACGGGCAGGGAGCCCCTGGTTCGGCAGGTTGATCATCATTTCCGCACCCATCCATGGAGAGACATCTCCCTCCACATTGATCATCAGATCATCATATAATCCCAGAGCACAGGAAGTAGGGTATTACCTCCATCATGAGGGCCTGAACCTGTATAAATCCTTGTCTTGTGCTACCATCGAGTTTGAATCATGTGCATCGCCCCATATATATTCATTGCCGACGATAACCCCCGGTTAGCTACCCGTCAACAGTTGGCGCGCCAGGTAGGGGCAGCGTCAAGATCATCTTCATCAAGCTTGATGGCATCGATCAACGGAGTTGCCGTCATCTCCGCCACCGGCCAGGCTTTCAGCTTCGGGAGCCGACTGCATCAGCAACGACTTCGGCGAACTCCACTTCCCTGATTTGGATAAGATCCAATCTGGGGAGAACTAAAACAACGCCTCCCGCTCGGGTTGCGGAACGCCACGGCCATCTACTCATCAGTAGTACGCCAACGGCTCACTTCCCGACTCGGATACGGCGACGGCTCGAAGACAGATTCTGGACGTGATCTTATTTCTTCAATTCCTGTTGATCCAGAAGGAATTTCGGGTTGAGACTGGATGCGTTGGAAAGATAATTTTGTCAGTTTTCCGTGAAGCCCAACAGCGCCCAAAATGGAGTCTAGATGTGTCCGGAGCGTCCGTTTGAAGGCAGGCTGCGCGGGAAGGTCGCGAATCTCAGCAAGCTCGTAAAACCCATCTGCGGAGGCTGTGGCATGCGGATAGGCCGTGGAACACCTCTAAGGACATTAAGGATCAGCAAGGAGCTTCTCCAAATAATCAACGACCAACACTTCTTCTGGACACAGATCCGATCCTGTCTGAGGACAACATCGACATTGTTTCGTCTGAACTCTCGTTCGGGTCAAAAAACACCGCCGTCACTTGCTCCCAAGTGGTGTGCCGGGGGCTCAATTCCGGACTCGGATATGATGAGAACTCAAACAAGAACTTCAACAATGCTCTTTCGGACTCGGACAAAATCTGATCTGGGAGGGAATTCAACAGCGCTTCACTCGGACTCCCGGTCGTGTTGGGGAACGCCACCGCCGCCTACCGACGAGTAGTGCGCTGGGGGCTTAATTCCCAACTCGGATACGGTGAGGTCCCGATGGAGAACGAATCTCGGGTGGTGACCGTCATCAGCAGCAAATGACACGGACTCGACGATCATGGTGACCATCGTACGACGCCGGCTTCGTCAACCGCGAGGCAAACACGAGAAGAAGATGCGATTTGTTCTCGTTCATAATCTGAACGGAACTTGTATCACGATTTTTCTCCGAAGGATTTTGGGATGATATAAGATGCATTAGAAATCTTATCTCGTTATCTTTCCAGCGAATCCAAGAACCCCTATTTCCGAGTTCGGATACGACCGTGACGCCTTTTTAAGACAGACTGCACAGAGAGGTCGCGAAATTCGGTGAGCTCGTAAAGCTTGTCGGTGCCAGCACGGCGTGAGGATTGTTCGTGCCACATGTCGTGGGACGTTGAAGACCAGTGAGGACTTTCACCAACTTTCTCAAGCTACACCAACCACATGGAGATCATTTACGACTACGGCCGACATCGTTGACCATGGGTGAGACCTCGGCGAGCATGTGCTGTTCGACGCCGACCACGGCGTGTGCTGCTCGGTGTTGATCGATATTTGAACGACTACTTCCACAGCTCAGCTACACGTCTACGCCCGCGCTATGAGTGCCCCAGTATTCAGCGCGACTGTACGCTATCGCGCGCCACGAGCGCCCGGTACGGCTGCACGCTTGCAGTTTCAAATCTACGGCTCGGCAACACGTCACTCGGCTACACGCCTACGCCAGCGCCACGAGCGCCCAAGTCTATGGCTCAGCGACACGCCTACGCCCGCACCACGAGCGTCCAAGTTTTCAGCTCGGCTGTACGCCATCGCGCGTCACGAGCGTCCAGAACTGCTGCACGCCTGCAGCTTCAAATGTACGGCTCAGCGATATGCCACTCGGCTACACGCCTACGGCAGCGCCACGACCGTCTAAGTTTTCAGCTCGGCTGTACGCCATCGCGAGCCACGAGCGCCCGGTATGGCTGCACGCCTGCAACTTCAAATCTATGGCTCGGCGATAAGCCGCTCGGCTACACACCTACGCCAGCGCCACGAGCGCCCAAGTCTACGGCTCGGCGACACGCTACTCGGCAACACGCCTACGCCCGCGCCACGAGCGTCCAAGTTTTCAGCGCTGCTGTACGCTATCGCGCGTCACGAGTGCCCGGTACGGCTGCACGCCTGCAGCTTCAAAGTTACGGCTCGGCGATAAGCCACTCGGCTACATGCCTACGCCAGCGCCAGAAGTGCCCAAGTCTATGGCTCGGCGACACGCCTACGCCCGCGCCACGAGCGTCCAAGTTTTCATCTCGGCTGTACGCTATCGCGCGCCACGAGCGCCTGGTACGGCTGCACGCCTGCGGCTTCAAGTCTACTGCTCGGCGTCACGCCACTCGGCTACACGCCTACGCTCACGCCATGAGCGCTTAAGTCTTCAGCTCGGCTGTACGCCATCACGCGCCGCGAGCGACCGGTACGGCTACACGCCTACGCATCCAAGTCTACGGCTCGACCACATGCCTACGCCTACAGCAGAGCTAAGTTCTCATTACCATAATGTTTTCATATAAATCTAAGTTGTTTCTTGACTTGCTACTTAGTCGGTCTCGAACTAAGCAGTAAGTCGTGGGTTACACCTAATAGGTGCACTTGCATGCACTTTTTGTTACTTTCTCTTAATGATCGCAAATGAATCCGAGTAGTTATTCTGAGTAGTGAAGCTCTGACCCACGAACGGCGAACTCTAGTCACTCGATACGTGTGTCTGGGAAAAGAACCATGAGCCAATTCCCGACGCCTGGGGGCTAGACTAGTCGGGCTGAGTGCATAACAAAAGGAAGGTTACTTGGAGGAATTAAAGATCAAAAAAGAAAAAATGGCAAAAGCATAAAAATTACATAAATAAAACAGTCAGACCATACATCCAAGTGATTGTTTTTTCATCTAAAAGCTTTCATGATGAAGGGATCTAAGGCCGAGAGGGGGGGGGTGAATCGGACTATTTTAATTTTATTCGCTTGTTGAACTTGGTTAATTAGTCAAGCTTAAGCACCCAACTAGCGAATGAGTCCTACACAAGTCTAGTAGCGGAAGTAAACACAAGTGCGAATAATAAAGGAGACAAGAGGGCAAACCGATCTTTTTACCGAGTTCGGTGCAAGCACCTACTCTCGTTGAGGAAGCTCGCCACACAGGAAAGCCCGGGACCCTTTCGTCCCTAATCCTCAATCCACTAGAAGAAGTTCGTTCCCGAACACATCGGAAGGGAACTCCAACTTGTACAAGAATCGGCAGCCTTCACACGCGAAGGACCCCGAAACACCCGACTTCACAGGCGAAGTCGACCTCGAGCACACCGAGGATTTAGCACATCTCCGACGCACTGGAGAAGACGATGCACCGGCTACGCCTAGCCGATGACCACCACGTTGGTGGGTTTGCTTGCGGTTCACGTGTCGATGAAACTTGTGGTGGAGTTGAATCCCGGTGACAAGAAGTCCAAGAGCACAATACCGGAAGCACAACTAGACCACCACCTCTCCCACCATCGAGCTAGTCCAAGAACTCATGGGGAAGGCACAAGAACTTCGGGGATGACCAGAGGAGGCAAAATATGGCTTCTTCTTCTTCCTCTCTTTCTCTCCCTCTCAATCTCAATCTCTCATGTTGGATTTAGGGAGATGAAGGATGAACTAGGGAGGAACTCTCACTCTCTCAGAGCTTGGGGATGAACAAATGAGCTCGCTCAAGTCTTTCCCATGACATCCCACCTATTTATAGGGTTCAGGCTGGGCCAATGGACGAATGAGATTAATTTGGAACGAGATCAGACGGCTAGCAGTAAATCAACTTAGGCTGGAAGGGCTTATTGGACGCGTCCGACGGGTTTATCGGAAGCCGTCCGATACTCCTCACTGTGCAACTCCGGATCTGGAAAAACGATGCCCACCATGTGTTCGATCGCGAGCGCAGCCGGCATTGGACGCGGCCCGATGACCTGGTCATGACAGGGTGTACCTAGGTTCTTGTCTTGTCTTGTCTTGTGTCTTGTCAGTCTTGTGTCTTGCGGATCGGTCCACCGGACGCCGTCCGGTTCCCATCGGACGCCGTCCGACAGAAGGTCAGGCCAATTTTTGTGCTTAGTCGGACGCCGTCCGGTGGATTATCGGACGCGTCCGATAAAGTGCTGGCGCGCGCACAAGAGTTGCCCGCCACGTGTTTGCTCACTTTCCTAGCAGCCGTCGGGCGCTGTCCGGTGCTGGTCGGACGCCGTCCGACAGTGAGCACTGTCAACCCTCCAATCGATTGGACACCGTCCGGATATCGTCAGACACCGTCTGGTAACCGATTTTGAACTCCATCGGACGCCGTCCGATAGTCTCCGGACGCCGTCCGGCAGAGGCGATGTCGGTTGGGACTTAGCCAAATTTCAAGCTCTCTCATTGGGAATCAGCACTGTCGGACCCCGTCCGAAGAGCGTCGGACGCCGTCCGACAGTGTGTGTGTTTTTGGGACTTAGCCAAATTTTGGCTTGGGCTCATCGGACGCCGTCCGATTGCGGTCGGACGCCGTCCGATGGGGCTGAAATTTCTGCCCCACTTGGATTTTGGCTCTATCGACTTCGCCCGACGTCACACCTAAAGTTGTGGGCCTACCTTATCGACTTGTAAAATCGGCGGGAAGTTTAGATCACTTGGGCGGGAGCTTTCGCGCCTAAAACAGAATATCTGGCTTGGGTTGCTTAGAGGCTACGAAACCCCGACAGCTGTCGCTCCCCCGAACTATCTCGAACCTAGACAGGTGGCCTTACTCCGGAACCCTCTCGAACTCACTCAGACGAACTGGAACTTGTGCTCAGTGGGACCCTGCAACCAGAGAGAGATGTAGTCGAGCCAAGGACGCACACAAGGAAATCAGAAGAACTATAAAACAAAAGGTCCTTATCCTTGACGCCATCAATTACCAAAATCAATCAGCCCATGGGAGGCTTGATCTTACACCCAGACCGGCAACAGGACGAGAAATAGAAGGTTGAACTCCAAATCTTGGCCGTCTACCCACTGGTCTAGCCTGAGATGGAATGAACCTAGGTGCAGGTTTCTTAGAAGTACTTGAATTCTAGCCTGTCTTCTTTGTTCCTCACGTTCTTTCTTAGTACGACATAAATAGTTCTGCTTAGTGTGTCCTATCCTATCGCAGAAGGTGCAAACTAATCCTCTGTCATTTCCAGGAGTTGTAAGGGGAACACTTTTCCTTGGTGGATTCTGTGGAGCATTATTCTGAGACTAAACAGATTATGTGGTAGGACTTTCCCTAACGATCTATGCAAACCTAAAAACAGTAGTCCCAGTAACACTGTCCCTAAGAACAGTTGTCTGCCCGTTCTCATCCCTTCTAAGGACTCTAGGTGGATGTCTTTTGATGTGCTCTAGCCAATTGTAACCTATACATCTACCCCTTGATATCTTGATTTTGTAAAGTATCAAGTTCAGTTTCCGTTTGCCCCCAATAAACTTGTTAAGAGTTCTCATGAGGTACTTACACTCCTGATGGAGTTGGGGACAAAACCTTGTTGAGACCCAGGGGAGGGTACCCCAGTTTGATGATGAATATATGTGACAAGATGGAATTTGAAGTGTTTTAAAGAATTTTTAATGGTACATTTGTCGAAATTGTCGTGCAATTGGAACCGGACCATTGTGCTAAACTTGGGCAAGGTAATAGTTTGATCGGATGTGGTCTGATGGAATTTGTTAAGTTAACACGTGATGTGTTAGGGTTTAATAATTGTGATGTCATGAATGGATTATGATGTTAATAATTTTGTGATGGACTAACCTTGCAGGTGAGGTAAGGTGTGAGGTTTCGTGTGTGGTCACTTCAGTGATGCAGTTATCGGTGGGTACGTGGCTGACGCTTCGCGGGGACAGTTGGAAGCTGGTGCGTCCGGAGGCGTGTAGGCGATCGGATTCGATGACTTGACGGTCACATGAGGTGGTGTACTCGAGAAGCTTATCCATGGTAAGGAATCCAAGGCGGCTGGCGGCTGCGGCGTCGGTA
This sequence comes from Raddia distichophylla, assembly GCA_005191435.1. Classification (NCBI taxonomy): domain Eukaryota; kingdom Viridiplantae; phylum Streptophyta; class Magnoliopsida; order Poales; family Poaceae; genus Raddia; species Raddia distichophylla. The sequence continues at coordinate 36,915 of SPJY01011940.1, read as the reverse complement.
ACCCAGCGACGAAGTTGATCTGACCGATGGGCCCAGGCTTGGGCTGGCGACCGAGGAAGCTACGAAGATATTTTCTAAAGAAATATGTGGAGAATATTCCCTATCGGGAGTGTCTTGTAGTGCGTGAGTTGTACACCACTCATTCTCAAATGAAGGGTCGAGATTGGCTCTAGGGTTTAGGGCATCTCACCCTTGGGCTATAAATAGAGGGGGAGGGGAGCACCTCCTCTTCATCCCTTTAAAGCTAAAAATTTCAGAAATAGAGAGCACGAGTTGGGTGTGTTTTGGGTGGCACTTAAAGTGCTTGTGACCACATGGAGTGTAGTTTGTAATCCCCAACTTCCATGCAATGAAATCTTTCTTCTCGATGAGCATCTTGCACTGATTTGCTACTAGTTTTCTTATTTTCGTTTTCCCTTTTGGAGCTCTTGGTTTTGAGAAGAACTTGGATGATTTCTTGCTAGTTATTAGTGGTCTAGATTTCTTGAGGTTGTTAATATGATTTGACACACACTTTGCAACCATATGAGAGGCATGAGATCAAGTTCTCGACTTGTTGCTAATCTGTTCAGAAACTTTCATCCGCGCAGCAGTCAGTAAAAGATTTTTAGAAAAATCTAGAAAAATAATTTTGCAATGATTCTAGGTGGAAAAGATGCGTGAATCATATACCCATATGTGGTAAACATTTGAAGTTCACTGGTTTCTCCATTTGGGAGCTATGAGGTGAAAACCGAGCCCCAAACTTTCTGCTCAAAGTTCTTGACAGCTCGTGGTGTTTGATTTTCATACTTTCTGTGCAAGGAGTCTTGAGGAGATTTTTGGTAGAGTGCTTCACGACTCATGGTTTCATAGTGACAAAAAGTCCCACAATTTTTTGGAGCAACAGAAAGGCACCATCTCACTGCTTCAAGTGAGAACAAATTCTGAAAAATCTGCTTTTGCTTGTCTAAAGTGGTTTTGATCATTTGGCTTGGTCTTCTTTCCTAAAGCAAGATTTGAATTGATTCATCTCTTCTGGACAATTAACAACCAGGATTGTGAATGAAAAAAACCCACGTATTCCATGTCTCTTAGTCATGCATCTATGGGTACACATAATTACCAAGTTGTTCGGGTTTTGGTGAAAATGGTAGCGTCGAAAATTTGTGGCATCTATTCATCCCCCTCTATCCGCCTAGCTCGGGTCTTCAACTGGTATCAGAGCATTTTGTTTGGTGCTTCTTTACAAATCTTGACCAATTTTTAAAGCCGATCCATATTGCTTTTGAGCTATGGCAGACAAGTATTTCACCAAACCCCCGTGTTCTCCGGAGGTGATTTTTCCTATTGGAAGGCTAGGTTGGAGACATATGTGATGGCCGAGAGTTACAATGTTTGGCTTAAGATCAGGGACCCATATGAGTTATCCAAGGAGGTGACGGCCGCGAATCAAGCCGATGTGGAGCTTAATGCAAAAGCTTGAAATTTTCTGATTCGAGGTCTTAGCCGAGGGGAGTACGAGCGGGTGTCGGACATCACCACAGCTGATGGTGGACGGGGTCCCGATCTTCCGACAGGTAGGATAAACTCGATTGGTGGAGAACTCGACATTGACGATCCGACTTCCAATCAGAATAGATCTAAGCCTACAATCGCTGCACCACTGTCTCCGTTCGTTATCAACCACACCAAGGCACGGTTGACCTCACCATGAAGGTTAACTCTTGCAAGCGAATCGAGAACACAAGTAAGAACACGGTAGATGTAATCTTAATATTACAGATTACCGATTAAGCACATGAGTTGGGGTTCCACAACCGGTAAAAGGCGAAGCGGCAATGGTAGAACAATCTAAGCAAAATCCTAGTCTAAACTAGCGACGACTATAGAATTTATAGCGACGGCTAAGTTTTGGGGCACAACCTTAAGAGGTATGTGGATAACATAGACCCTGGGTACCCACACGGCGGGGCTAAGAGACCACCCGACAGGGGAAGGACCAAGTCGGGTGGAAAAGGACGTGTACCACTCAGACTCTAGAAGGCTTGCCCGGCAAGGAAAGAAGTCTATCCCAAATTAATAGGGAAGATATACTTGTAATTCCGGATAACTACATATTTGGTTAGAGGATACAGATAGGAATCCTACCTCGTAACTGATCTGGACTCCTCCTTGTAACCCCACCCCCTCCACTATATAAAGAGGGGTAGGGGCCATGGTTCGGCATGATCATCATCATCTACAGCATCCAATCCAATACCCTTGCCTTATAGCACAACTTGAGGCCGAGAACACAACGTACAAGAGATCTCCTGATCATCTTGTACACATATACCCCATATAATCCCAGAGCATAGGACTAGGGTATTACCTCCAACATGAGGGCCTGAACCTGTATAAAAAAGACCCCTGTCTTGTGCTACCATCGAGTTTGGATCTTGTGCATCGCCCCATATATAATCATTGCCGACGATAACCCCCGGTTAGCTACCTATCGACAGTTGGCGCGCCAGGTAGGGGCAGCGTCAAGATCACCTTCATCAAGCTCGATGGCTTCGATCAACGGAGTCGCCGTTGTCTTCGCCCCCGGCCAGGCTTTCCGCTTGGGAGCCAACTGCATCAGCAACGGCTTCGGCGAACTCCACCTCTCGGATTCGGATAAGATCCAATCTGGGAGAAACTACAACAACACCTCCCACTTGGGTTGGGGAAAGCCAAGTCCATCTACTCATGAGTAGTTTGCCAAGGGCTCATTTCCTGACTTGGATACGGCGATGGCTCGAAGACAGATTCTGGACGTCATCTTGTTTCTTTATGCTGTTGATCTAGAAGGCATTTCGGGATGAGACTGGATGTGTTGGAAAGATAATTTTGTCAGTTTTCCGTGAAGCCCAACAACGCTCAAAACGGAGTTCGGATGTGTCCGGGACGTCCGTTTGAAGGCAGACCGCGCAGTAAGGTCGCGAATCTCGACGAGCTCGTAAAACCCATCTGCGGAGGCTGTGGCATGCGGATAGGCCATGACACACCTCCAAGGACATCAAGGATCAGCGAGGAGCTTCTCCAAACAATCGACGACCAACACTTCTTCCGAACTTGGATCCGATCTAGTCTGAGGAGAACATCGACATCGCTTCGTCTGAACTCTCATTCGGGTCGAGAAACGCCGCCATCATCTGCTCCCGAGTGGTGTGCCGGGGGCTCAATTACCGACTCGGATACGATAAGAACTCAACCAAGTACTTCAACAATGCTTTTTCGGACTCAGACAAGATCCGATACAACAACGCCGTGTTGGGGAATGCCACCGCCGCCTACCGACGAGTAGTGCGCGGGGGCTTAATTCCCAACTTGGATACGGTGAGGTCCCTATAGAGAACGAATCTTTGGTGGTGACCGTCATCAGCAGCAAATCACTCGGACTCGACGATCATGTTGACCATCGTACGACGCCAGCTTCATCAACCACGTGGCGAGCGTGAGAAGAAGATGCGATCTGTTTTCGCTCAGAATCTGGACGGAAATTGTATGGTGATTTTCCATTGACTTAGAGGGAGATTTTGGGTGGTGTAAGATGCGTTGGAAAGCTTGTCTTGTTATCTTTCCAATGAACCCAAGAACGTCTGAATCCGACTTCGGGTGCGACCGTGGCGCCATTTTGAAGACAAACTGCACAGAGAGGTCGCGAATTTCGGCCAGCTCGTAAAGCTCGTCGGTGCCGGCCACGGCGTGAGGATTGATCGTGCCACATCTCGTGCAACGTTGAAGACCAGCGAGGACTTTCATTGACTTTCGTCAAGTTACACCAACTGCGTGGAGATCATTTATAACTACGACCGACTTCGTTGACCACTGGCGAGGTCTCGGCAAGCATGTGTAGATCGACGCCAACCACGACGAGTACTGTTCGGTGTTGATCGAGATTTGAACGACTACTTCCGCAGCTCGGCTACGCGCCTACGCCTGCGCCACGAGCGCCCAAGTATTCAGCGCGGCTGTACGCCTTCGCGCGTCATGAACGCCCGGTACGGCTGCACGCCTACGCTTCCAAGTCTACTGCTCGGCGACACGCTACTCGGCGACACGCCTATGCCCGCGCCACGAGCGCCCAAGTCTTCAACTCGGCTATACGCCATCATGCGCCACGAGCGCCCGGTACGTCTACATGCCTACGCAACCAGGTCCACGGCTCGGCGACAAGCCACTCGGCTACACGCTTATGCCTCCAAGTCTACGACTCGGCGACACTCTCCTTGGTGACACGCCTACGCCCGCGCCACGAGCATCCGGTACAGTTACACGCCTATGCCTACAAGTCTACGGCTCGGCTATACACCTACGCCTACACCAGAGCTAAGTTCTCCTTACCATAATCTTTTCATATAAATCTAAACTGTTTCTTGACTTGCTACTTAGTGTCTTATCATGTCTTGTCTTTCTTGTCTTGTCTTGTCTCTTGTCTTGTCATGTCTTGTCTTGTCTTGTTTCTTGTCTTATCATGTCTTGTCTTTCTTGTCTTGTCTTGTCTCTTGTCTTGTCATGTCTTGTCTTGTGTCTTGTCTTGTCTTTATGTCTTGTCTTGTGTCTTGTCTTGTCTTGTCTTGTCTTGTCTCTTGTCTTGTCATGTCTTGTCTTGTCTTATCTCTTGTCTTATCATGTCTTGTCTTGTCTTGTCTATCTTGTCTTGTCTTGTCTTTATGTCTTGTAGCTTGATGTCTCTGTTGTCATCAATACCAAAACTTGATCTTACACATGATACTGCCTAAACTCTACGCATACATACTACAAGAGTTCATGGGTTTTTACCTCATCGAGTACTTTCTACGACTTCGTATACGAGTAAGAAGGACCTGTGCCATGAGCGGCAACTACGGCTCGGCTATAAGCCTACACCGATGGCAATAAGCCAGCTTGCGCCCCGAGCGCCAATTTCTACTTGACCAAAGCAAAGGGTAATCCCCTTAACATGCTTTCTCAACAGCCCTTCACCAAATGTAACAGGGTGTAGTTGAAATCGAGCCTTTGAACCTCGGTGCACCCCTTTGAGGGCATATCACCGGAAGAGCTACAATAACAATTACCCATCTCTTGGTATACCCTATGTTGGGTCACTAGTTGGTCGCTGCATGTTAGGATCAGATACCAGTGATGTCGGGATTGAGTTTCGATGGTACGCCCAGATAGGGCCTACGCTGTACACCGCAACTCGGGTATTGATACCATACGGCCAAGCTCTTTCCTCAAGGTACGCCCTGTGGTGGGGTCTACATGTACATGCTACAGGAGTTCATGGGTTTTTACCTCATCGAGTACTTTCTACGACTTCGTATACGAGTAAGAAGGACCTGTGCCATGAGCGGCAACTACGGCTCGGCTATAAGTCTACGCCGATGGCAATAAGCCACCTTGCGCCCCGAGCACCAATTTCTACTTGACCAAAGCAAAGGGCGATCTACAACATCCAATCCAATACCCTCGCCTCATAACACAACTTGAGGCCGAGAACACAACATACAACAGATCTCCTGATCATCTTGTACACATATACCCATATAATCTCAGAGCACAGGACTAGCGTATTACCTCCACCATGAGGGCCTGAACCTGTATAAAAAGACTCCCTGTCTTGTGCTACCATCGAGTTTGGATCTTGTGCATCGCCCCATATATAATCATTGCCGATGATAACCTCCATTTAGCTACCCGTCGATAAGGTACATGGGCCATGGGCCCAAAATAGAGTGTCACAGCGTCCGGCAGATTGTGATCGCAATTTTGTTTCGACGATTCCTGTTGATCCGTAAGGAATTTGGAGGTGGGACCGGAAAGATCTCGTTGAGGGCTTGTCTGTGCATACCAAGAACGTCCCAAACGGGGTCCGTATGTATCTGGGGCATTCGTTTTAAGTTGACTACGCAGAGATAGCTGAACCTGACTCGTGGAAAAATTGGCCTCTCTCGTTGGCCGGCCTGCAACGGTGTGGCTTGTCGGACCAGAGGGCGTCGAAGTGGTGGAGATGCGTCTTTCTTGAATACGTCTTGAGCTTGGGGAGGTGGCCACGGTGGAGGCTGAACTGCTGGCGACGACAACTCAATATCAGCATGATGAGCTTGCCGGCTGTGCACGCGACCTGGCTATGGCGTGGGTCGATGATGCCATATAGTTTGATGATAACACCATAGGTGATGTAGATGATGTAGAAGATGACGTCAAGAGTTGTCAACTTGTCGTAGATGAAGATGTCGAAGATGAAGTAGTCGATCGAAGACTCGTCGACGTCCATGCTGGCGAAATAGTCGACGAAATTCTCGATAACCACTACATTGACGTAGTGTTGGTCATACCTATGATGGACATGGTCACATCAACAGCCCACAAAATCTGGACGACCCTCCAAGCATACCATGAGGGGACGGCTCAGGCTAAGGTGGTGAGACAAGACCAACACAAAAGAGATTACAATCGATTTACTCAGAAGACGGGTGAAACGCATGACTCATGTTTCTCCCGCTTCACCAATATTCTTGCCGATCTCCGTTCGGTTGAAGTCAAATACACCGATTCGGAGATCGCTAGGCATTTTCTCGCTGCTTTGGATCTTAAGGTCTAGGATGTGAAGGTGACTGCAATCCAACAAGCAGCCGATCTCTTGACGCTGACCTTGGAAGCGCTCTATACTAGTCTCAAGATGCACGAACTTGAGCATCTCCCGAAAGAGCCCAGTTCCTCATCCACTGCCTTGATAGCTAACTCCTCTGGTCGTGGTTCTTCTGATGTTGCTGGTTTCTCCTTCTCTGCCCTTTTTGAGCTATCCAATGATCAAATGGACAAGATTTCTAAGGAGCAGCTTGCCTTGTTGGCCTGGAAGTTTTCACATGCTTACGGGCGAGTGGCCGATCGGAGGAGAGGCATCATGAGGTGCTTAGGTTGTGGTGGTCTCAACCACATGAAGCGGGCGAGTGGCCGATCGGAGGAGAGGCATCATGAGGTGCTTAGGTTGTGGTGGACTCAACCACATGAAGCGTGATTGACCAAAGTCCGGAGGAGAGGAGCAGAACAACTACGTCGCGGCAGCACAGAACGCCTACGTTAACAAGAACCGCAACATCAAGACTCGTGGTGGAGGTGACAAGAAGAAGCCACCTAAGCAGCTAATGAAGGGACGCCGAATGGTCGAGAAGGTGTTGGCCGCTCCGAAAGAAGTCATCATCTCCGACAAGGAGGATGGACACTCGGATGATGGTGAGGATGAGTCACCGGAGAACGACAACGTTGACTACACCGGTATGTGTTTCATGGCACATGACGACAGCGACAGCAGTGACTTAGACATCTAACACACCGATGACGATGAGGTAATTGATGAACAAGGTCCCTCCTATTCTAAACTCTTGGAAGCATTAGTTAAAATTCATTACAAGTACATTATGGTCTTGGTCAAGTAAAATGCCCTTAAAGTTCAGTTAAAAAATGCTAAACCTGCTGCTTGCTCTGATTGTGGAAAACTCACTCTAGAATTGGATGAATTGAAAATGCATTTTAAGAATGTCACTATCCAACTAGAGAATGAAAAATATAGGATTGTTCCCAAGCCTGTTGACTCTGATGGGTGGTTATAGTTTGATAGTGTTATGACTGATTTCAATTAATTAAGGACTATTCATGATAGGGTGATTAATTTCAATGAAAAACTTAGGGAAGTTAATGTTAAACTTGTAACAAAACTAGATGATACTAGGAAGAATTTGTTCCTTCTCACTTCTGATCTAGAGTCTGTCTGCTTAATGAACCCTAGCATGATTTGTCCTAATCCCTCTGCACACTCATCTAAGGAACCTGTCAGTCCAATTGCGGGCTGTAGCGATCATGCTCCACCAAAGGACCCAGTCAGCTCAGATGAGAGTTGTAGCTTTCACTCACTTGATTCTACATGTCGTGATTGCACACTGTTGAAACTTGAGAATTTGAACTTGCAAGCTAAGATTTCTGAGCTTGATGATACTATTCTTGATGCCTCTGTGTGTGATCGATGTCTTGAGCTTGATGGGGAGATGGGTAGGATCTACCAGGACATGAGTAATAGATTTGAGGGTAGGTTGACACAAGCCCAAAATGCTGATTGTCTTTTCTGTCAGTCTCTCAAGAGGGAAATTAAGATCCTAAATGAGAAGTGTAGCGAAGACTTAGGAGAGGGTACAACTGATAGCCAGGACTGTTCGGACTCTTCCTCTTCTTGCGGGTTTTGTCCCCAACTCCATCAAGAGTGCAAGTTTCTCATGAGCACTCTTGAGAAGTTTGTTTGGGGCAAATGGAAGCTAAACTTGATACTTGACAAAAGCAAGATATCAAGGGGTAGAGGTCTAGGTTATAATTGGTTAGAGGACATCAAGAAACACCCACGTAGAGTGCTTGGAAGCGATGAGAGCGGGCAGACAGTTGTTCTTAGGGACAGTGTTTCTGAGACTACTGTTTTCAGGTACATAGGGATCATTAGGGAAAATCCTACCACACAGTCTTCAGTCTCAAAAGAAAGCTCCACAAAGTCCACCTACGAAGAGCGTTCCTCTTACCACTCCTGTCCCTGGAAATGACAAAGGAGTAGTTTGCACCTTCTGCGATAGGATATGACACACTGAGCAGAACTGCTTCTGCCGTGCTAAGTAAGCACGTGAGGAGCGTAGAAAACAGGCTAGAATTCAAAGATCTTCTATGAAACCTGCACCTTGGTTCGTTCCTCCTCAGGCTAGATCGGTGGTTAGATGGCCAGGACTTGGAGCACACCCTTATGTTGTTCATCATGTTGCCGGTCTGGGGCGTGAGTAGCATCGTCCTCAGGACGTACCTCCTGTACGTTACAGAGGTGAGTGTCCGCAACGTGAAGTGCCAACTCCATGGTGAAGGAATGACAAGAAGGGTAGGAAGCGCGGATAGGATGCACCGACCTCAGCTTAATGGCAGGTTGCTCCCAATCCAGTGTCAGGACGTTCACTGCTAGAAGGGATGGCCTACTCCGAGTAGAGTCTGTTCGGTATGGTAGTGTGACTCAATTTTGGGTGCCAAAAGATGCACTGGTATTTCCCAATGCTGATCCACATTTCTTCACTCGTTGACTCAGGCGCGTCAGACTGGGAAGGGGCATGTAGATCATTGATTTTGGGTGTTGTCACCACATGACCGAAAACTCGCAGTGGTTCTCCTCCTTAGTCTGTGAGCCCCAGGGTGAGAAAATCACCTTTGGGGATGCTTCGTCAGGTCATGTGCTCGCTCGAGACTCTATTCAGGTTAGTGACCAGGTTGTACTTAAGAATGTAGCCCTTGTCAGCAAGTTTCGCTATAATTTGATTTTGGTTTCTCAGCTAACTAATAAGGGTTTTGAGGTTCATTTTAAGCAGAATGAAAGTTGCATTCTTGATTCTTCTGGCAGTTTTGTTTGCGGGATCAAAGATTTGGGTGAGTTTTTTGTGTTGATTTTCTTTCTACAGTTGGCTTTTGTCATTGTTTGATTACTTTAGAGTCCCGTGACACCTCCTTCTGACATAGGAGACTGGGTTGATTTTGATCACTTGACCAGAGTTAGCAGCCAGGATCTGATTCGTAGTTTGTCCAAACTCAAAATAGTTAATGAGATAGTTTGTTCTCCTTGCCGGCATGGGAAGATGGTTGCTGCTGCTCACCCACCAGTCACCCTAGTGATGATGGATGCACCTGTACAATCGCTTCGCATGGACACTGTTGGTCCCTCCTTGTGCAGTCTGTGGATGGCAAGTGGTATGTGCTCGTTGTTGTCGATAACTATTCTCGATTTTCTTGGGTCCATTTCATGGTGAACAATGACGAAACATTTGGCCAATTTTTGTTACTTGATTTGCAAGCTTTCTGTTGAGTTCCAAGGAGCGCTTCGCGCAATCAGTTCAGACAATGGAACTGAGTTCAAGAATGCACAATTTGAAAGCTTCTGTTATGATTCTGGTGTTAAGCATTAATTCTTTTCTTCACACGTCGCCCAAATCAAAATAGCGTTGTGGAAAGAAAGAATCGCAATTTGGTAGAGATGGCCAGAATTATGCTAGATGAATATTCTACACCTAGGTATTTCTGGGCTGAGGCTGTTTCTACAGCTTGCTATGTTTTAAATACGGTGTTCTGAGGTCGAAATTGCATTGCACATCCTATGAATTTCGATATGGGCGTAAGCCAAGTGTTTCACATTTCAGAGTGTTTGGATGCAAGTGCTTTAGTCTGAAGTCTGGAAATTTATACAAATTTTTATCTCGATCTTCTGATGGCATTTTTCTTGGGTATGCAGCTTCTACGGTGAATTACCGCGTCTGGGATAGTGAGAGGCGGAGAGTTGTTGAGACTTTCGAAGTGACCTTTGATGAGGCTATGCCGGGGGCAAGGCCAGATATCTCAGGTTCAGACCTGTCTTTTGAGCTAATCTTTGTTGAGGGGAAGGTCATTGATGATGATGGTTCTTCAGAACCCGATCGTGACTTAGCTCCACCAGTGGCGCCTCCAGTTTCTAGTACTGTTCTTCAGCCTCATCCCTTACCTTCTGACTCTACACAACTCTCACCTTGTGCTTCTAGGTTCTCACCTATAGAATCTGATTCGTTTGCTGGCTCTGATCCTACCTCTTCTGCTCCCGAGGTAGAGGCCATTTCTAGGGCTCCTCGTCACATCTAGAAAGACCATCCCCCTGCACAGATGATCGGTGGTTTGAGAGAGAGGATGCTAACTCGATCGAAGTCTGGGCTTTCTCACCTTTACTTATCTGCTGCTTTCGTTGCTTCCTTTGAACCGAAGGATGTCACCCATGCACTTTCTAATCCTGATTGGGTGAATGCGATGCACGAAGAGCTAGAGAACTTAGAAGGAACAAAGTGAGGCAACTTGTTGAATGCCCTAAAGGAAATAATGTAATACGTATTAAATGGGTGTTCAACAACAAGCAAAGTGAGGATGAGGTAGTGGTTAGAAATAAGGCTAGATTGGTTACTCAAGGTTACACTCAGATCGATGGGATAGACTTCGATGAGACCTACGCTACTATAGCTAGACATGATTCCAGCAGAATCTTAGCGGCATTTATGGCATCTAATGGGTTCAAACTGTATCAAATGGATCTCCGTAGTGCTTTCTTCAATGGCCATATTAAGGAGGAAGTGTATGTGAAGCAAACTCCTGGATTTGAGAATTGAAGATGTCCTAATCATGTATATAAGCTTGATAAGGCTCTATATGGGTTAAAACAAGCACCCAAAGCCTGGTATGAGAGGCTTAAGACCTACTTGGTGAGCAATGGGTTTCTAATGGGTAAGATAGACCATACCTTGTTTACCCGTAGGGTTGGCTTTGATTTCATTCTGGTGCAAGTGTATGTCGATTTCATTATCTTTGGTGGTTCCTCTTCTGCTCTTGTTTCTGAGTTCTCAGAGGTGGTGAGCTCGGAATTTGAGATGAGCCTGATGGGGGAGCTCAACTTCATTCTCGGCTTTCTGTTCAAGCAAATACCAGATGGGACTTTTCTTCACCAGAGTAAGTACACAAAAGACCTGCTAAGTCGGTTTGCCATGTCTGATAGCAAGCCGGTCTCTACTCCGATGGCAACCACTGTTGCCTTAGGACCCGATGAGAATGGTGAGCCAGTCGACTAGAAGGAGTACCATACCATGATAGTCTCCCTTCTTTACCTCACCTCTTCCCGGTCGGACATTCAGTTCGCTGTGTGTTTTTGTTCCCGCTTTTAAGCCTCACCTAGAGTATCTCACATTCAGACGGTGAAGCGGATCTTCCGCTACCTCCGAACGACTACGACTTTGGCCTCTGGTTCTCAACTGTCTCTTGTCTATCTCTTAGAGCCTTCTCAGATGCAGATTTTGCTGGTTGTAGGATAGATAGAAAGAGCACTTCTGGCACCTGGCAATTTCTTGGCACTTCTCTTCTCTCTTGGTCCTCTAGGAAGTAGTCGAGCGTTGTGCAGTCCACTGCTGAGGCTGAATATGTTGCCGCTGCTGCATGTTGTAGTCAGGTTGTTTGGCTCTGCTCTACCTTGAGGGACTTTGGGTTGGTTCAAGCAAGTGTGCCACTTCTCTGTGACAACACATCTGCCATAAACATTGTCAAAAACCCAGTGCAGCACTCTAGGACAAAGCACATTGACCTGAGATATCACATTCTTAGAGACCATATGGAGAAGGATGACATAGTCTTGCAGTTTGTTGAGACCGACCGTTAGTTGGCAGATATCTTCACCAAACCATTGGACAAGGCTAGGTTTGAGGCTCTCAGGGGAGAGCTCGGGGTTGTGAGCTTGGCTAGCTTATTGTCAGGGGGAGCTTGGGCTACTTGTACTATATGTACTATATTCTTTTCTCTTTCCCTGCATTGCATCTGAGGTGCATTTGGGCTTGGTTAGTCTGTAATTAGGCTGTCAGCACCCTTTTTACTTAGACTTCTAGTGTGCTTTGGCACGGACCTCTCATCTTGTGCTTAGGTTGCTATCATGCGTAATAGACTTTCTTTTCTCCTCTGGCTAGTTTGATCCCACACAGTCTTATAAGTGTTTGGGTAGACAGGGACTATGTCGTATCTCTAGTAACCGAGGTGTAGAGTTGTTTTTTCTTGTAAGTCGTGTGTGGCAGATGAGAGCGAATCTGAGCTTGAGTGGTTTCTGTTCTAGCCTAAATCTTTATGATTTTCCCAGTTGCATTTCGTTGGTTTTCCGGCTCCTTATTCATTGTTGTTGTTTTTAATCATTCTTTTGGGATGAAACTGCTGACTCACTTGTTGAGAAGTTTTCGGGAAACTTTGCACTAGCATATATACTTCTTTTTGTTTTTGGAGCTTTGCATATTATACTTTTGAATTTAGGCTTCGCAAGATGTCTAGACTCTTCACATTTTAGCATGTGCTAGCTCATTCAATTGGTTTCTAGTTCAAAAATGACATTAACTTTGATGCGGCATGAGATTTATACTTTCTGAATATTGTTGCTTGATGAGGCATTTGCAGTCTTCTTTTAGTCATATTTGCAACTTGGTGAAATCTTTTGTTGGCCAAATCTTGCTCCTGTAAATTGAAAAACAAAAAAAAAAATGCATTTTCAAGTTTTGGAGAGTTTTCATCGGTTATCTTTCACGAGATGGCTTGCCATTGCACATAAGAGGCATGCACTTGGAAGGGAATCGGATAGCCAAGACGTGTGATTCCTTCGGTGTAATGCTGGGTGTTTTGACGTCAAATAAACACCAATTTCATACGTCAACATATTCCGGAATTCCGGTTTTCAAGGGAAAATCAAGGTTTATACTAACATTTTAATTATTCTAATAAAGTTCCATGAGTTTTGGTAATATTTTGCATGCAGGGACCTTCTGAGCAAAATTGGGACCAAGCAGGGCAAAAGAGTGGGTGGGCCGACCCACCCTAGGCCGGCCGACCCAGCTCCTTCACCCAGTCAGGCCAGGGTTGCACCGGAACTTCTATAAGAGGTCCTAGAGTACATCCAAGCCGTTGATTCCAGTCGGTTTCATCCAGAAAGTGGAGTAATCCTCAAGTTAAGCATAGGATTCCAAAGGAACCCGATGCTACCGGTCTCCAACCGCCAAACCGACTCTGGGAGAAGATCTACAACGCACAAGGAGTATCCTAGCCAAAGTGGAGGGCCAGGATCAACAAGAAGCAGGCCGGCCAACCCCCCTAGGCCGGCCGACCCACCTCTTCGCCCCTTCGGATTCCCCCTTCAGCAAGGACCTTGTGACACCTGTCCCTAGCAGTGTCAGCACCTCATTGGTCACGGTAGCCTATAAAAGGAGGTGATCTACTTCATTTAGAAACAACACACAACACTTTCACCTCTTCATTCCACTTTGTAGAGTAGCTCTTAGTTAGTAGAAGTTGGGAGTTAGAGTCAAGTCGAGCTGACGCTCGGAGTTCCGGAAGTGTCTTCGGGAATTCGGGTAATAGCTCTTGTACCCTTTCCTAATTGTTTCAATTAGTGAGATCACTTCATTCATTGCTTATGTGTTGAACTTTATTTGAGCTGAGTATATCTACATAAATGAGTTGTGTAGATTTGCCTTACCGGTAGCTTGTATTCGTCTGGAATCAGTTTAGGTTCTCACTCATATACTGTTAGAGCCAGGCATTGAACCTAGATCAACTTCTTTTAGTACTGAGGAAGATTGATTAGAAATAGTCGCAGACGTGGTGTCTGAGACTAGGACTAACTCGGTTTACACCCGGGCCCACGTATATGTGATAGGTGGTAGGTGGTGACAGCCCTATCCATCCGTAGATACTAAGTATCTCGTGCGTAACCCACAGCGTCCGGCTTTGGACCAGTAGAGCCAAATCGGAACGATCATAACCATTCGGGATTCCAATTCAGGATAGCGGGTGGTAGTGAGTGTCCGAGCTCCGACGACGAATATCAAGTAAACCAGTAGTTGATTACTCTAAGCTCGCTCCATTAAACTGAATCACACGATTTTGTGAACTTATTAAACTTGTCTCGTTGTCCTCCCAACTGTCTATCTAGCTAGTGTAGCTTTCTCTTTATTTGTGTGAATATTTATCGTGTGTGTGTGTGTCCCGGTCTTTTCATTTATCCTAACCCCCGTTACCTAGACTGGCTGGTATTTTAAATAATTAAGATATAGAGGTTATCTCTTTAAACCCTCGTTCCCTGTGGATTCGATAACTCTAGGAATACTCCTGGTGAAAACTACAAGCAATATCCGTCCGCTTGCGGATTAATTTCTTTGAGCGTAAGAATCGCCAACACTGGGCACCGTTGGCCATTTGTATGAGGCTAGAGGCTCTTCCGCCTAAATTCAATAAAAAATGCAAAAACACACACAGGAGGAGAGTGACCTAAGAGGCCATTTCCAGTGATCCTTGAGATGTGACTTGCTAGCAATTGCTCGCTTTAAACCTGTGGATGCATTTAAAAGTGTTTAAAAAATAAAAAAATAAAATGCTAGTTAATTGAGTTGTCGATTTGAAGCTACTTGGATTTGAAAAGGTTGCATGTGGTGTTCTATTGAAGCTGTCTTTATGCCTTGTAATGCCGCAATATTTGATTGTGATTTTCTAAGCCATATCTTCCAATATGAAAAAATCGATTTACTAGTTACTCTTGAACTTGTGAGCACCAAACTAAAATTGCATTGCTTCAAGCATCTTTGCTATGTGCTTCACGTTCAAATGGATAATTTTCAAAGCTCCCTAGGACTTGCATTTTGATCATGCTTTGTGCTTGATCCCTCAAATTTCTTGATGTCTATATTGCCAAAAGGGGGAGAATGGAAAAGACATCAACATCCATTTCTTGAAAAAAGGGGATAATTTCTTGGGAAGCTTTGACTGTCACGACTTGGAGATTTGGAACACATGTGTTCCTATCTTTTGCTCCAAGCATGATTCGGCATTTCCAACATGCCTTGTTTCACAAATACAAAAACTTCAAAATATTTTTTGAGGGTTTCTAACTATATTGATCAAGGGGGAGTGTTGAGACCCATTTGGAGGGTATCCCAGTTTGATGATGAATATATGTGACAAGATGGAATTAGAAGTGTTTTGACAAATTTTTAATGATGCATTTATGGAAATTGCCGTGGAATTGGAACCGGATCATTGTGCTGAGCTTGGGCAAGGTAATAGTTTTCATCGGACGTGGTCCGGTGGAATTTGTTAAGCTAACACATGATGTGTTAGGGCTTACTAATTGTGATGTCACAAATGGATTATGATGTTGGTAATTTTGTGATGGAATAGCCTTGCAGGTAAGGTAAGTTGTGTTGGTTTCGTATATGTTCACTTCAGTAATTCAGGTATCGGTGGTTACGTGGCTGACGCTTCGCGGGGACAGCTGGTGCCTAGTGTGTCTGGAGGCGTGCAAGCGACCGGGTTCGATGACTTGGCGGTCACATGAGGTGATGTGCTCGAGAAGTTTAGCCATGGCAAGGAATCCGAGGCAGCTAGCGGCTGCGGCGTCGATAACCTGGTGGCGAAGTTGATCTGACCGGTGGGCCCATGCTTGGGCTGGCGACCGAGGAAGCTGCAAGATATTTCCCAAGGAATATGTGGAGAATATTCCCTCTCGAGAGTGTGTCTTGTAGTGTGTGAGTTGTACACCACTCATCCTCAAATAAAAGGTGGAGATGGGCTCTAGGGTTTAGGGCATCTCACCCTTGGGCTATAAATAGAGGGGGAGGGGAGCATCTACTCCTCATCCCCTTAGAGCTAAAAATTTCAGAAATAGATAGGGTGAGTCGGGTGTGTTTTGGGTGGCACTTAGAGTGCTTGTGACTACATGCTGTGTGGCTTGTAATCCCCAACTTCTATGAAATGAAATCTTTCTTTTCCATGAGTATCTTGCATTGATTTGCTACTAGTTCTTCTTATTTTCGATTTTTCTTTTGGAGCTCTTGTTTTGTGAAGAAATTGGATAATTTCTCACCAGTTATTGGTGGTCTATGATGCCTTGAGGTTGCTAATATGATTTGATATACACTTTGCAACCATATGAGAGGTAAGAGATCAAATTCTTGACTTGTTACAAATCTGTCCATAAACTTTCATCCACGCAGCAGCCAGTAAATGATTTTTAGAAAAATCTAGAAAAATCATTTTGGGATGATTACAGGTGAAAAAGATGCGTGCCTCATATACCCATCTGTGGTAACAATTTGAAGTCCACTGGTTTCTCCATTTTGGAGCTATTTGGTGAAAACCGAGCGCCAAACTTTCTGTTCGAAGTTCTTAATAGCTTGTGGTGTTTGATTTTTCATATTTTTTGTGCAAGGAGTCTTGAATTGATTCCTCTCTTTTGGACACTTGAGAACCAGGATTGTGAATGAAAAATTTCCACATATTCCATGACTCTTAGTCATGCATGCTATGGGTACACATAATTGTTAAGTTGTTTGGGTTTTGGTGAAAACGGTAGCGTTGAAAATTTGTGTATTCACCTCCCTTCTAGCCGCCTAGCTCGGGTCTTCAAACCTGAAAGAAGAGAAAGAGTCTGAAGTGTCCTAGCTATCAGTTGTCCCCTTTCCTAAAGCTATGCGACATTTTTCACCTAGAATATGACATTCAGCATTTTGGGCTTGGGTCAACCTACCCTCGAATCTATCATTCATGTCCTTGTAGATCCTACCCCATCTCCTCATCAAGCTCAAGACATCAATGACACATAGAGGCATCAAGAACAACATCAGTAAGCTTAAAAATCTTATCTTACAATTTCAAATTCTTAAGTTTTAACAGTGTGCAATCATGGCATATAGAGTCAAGTGAGTGGAAGCTACAACTCTAATCTGAGCTGACTGGGTCCTTAGCTGAAACATGATCAATACAGCCTGCAACTAGACCTACTGGGTCCTTAGATAAGTGTGCAGTGCAATGTTTAATAGTGGGCTATAGGTTTTAGCGGAGCTCTCGTCAAACCGCTAAGACCGCTATAGCGTTGCTATAGCGGCCGCTAAGCCGTTTAGTGGTTTTCTAAAAAAGTGAAAAACTTAAAAGCATGACATATATATATATGCCTCAAAGTTAAAAGTCAAAACACAAATCCATTTTAAACACAAACAAGACAACATAACAGAGTAGCTGACAAGTCCATCACTCCATCACAAAGACAAACACAAATAGGCAGTGGGTCACACACTGCAAATGCAACTGCAACATGAACATCACATAGGTGACAAATCACTCTCAGTCTCTTAGTGTCTCATTGTCACACATCTTCATCTTCAGATATGGACTTATCTGTCATGTTATCATCAGAAGCAGCAACAACTGATGGGGATTGCATCTCAATGTCACCATTATCTTCTGATTCGGTGGAGGAAACAGTGGGCTTCTCATCATCAGCAGGAACAGGAACCAGCTTCTTCCTTTTTCTAAGGTGCATACCTCTCTTTCTTTTGGTTTGTGCTACTGCTGCTCCCTCTCCCTGTGATGATGCTCCAGCTTGAGCAGCCCCTTCAGCTTCTTGTTCAGCATTTGGAATAATGCCAGTGATCCATTCGTTGTCATCATCTTCTAAAACATCCACAATTGGCTTCTCAAGGGGGTCCCCGGTCTTGTTCTCCCTCTTGTGCTTGAGTCTAGAGTTGAATTTGACAAACACAAGGTCCTTCATCCTCTCATGCAACAGCTTAGCCCGTTTATTTGTGTGAACCTACAAGTGAAGTGGTCATGAGTAACAGCAAAACAGCAAAAAAAATATATAGGCAACATAACATTGCTTTCTTACTTGCTCAAATGTACTCTAGTTCCTCTCACAAGCTGAGGAGCTGCATGTCAATCCCAGAATTCTTATAGCTAATTTCCTTAGGTTTGGTGCACTTGTTCCATGATTTAGCCACCATTTTGCTTCATTAAAAACAGTATTTAACTAGTTAAGTTGTGAAACCAAAGTACCAAATCATTCAACAATTTTATATATAATTATTCACCTGGATCAAAGTTTTTGTTTTTCCTCTGCCGTGTGGCAATTTCCTTTCCAAATGAACCATTCTCATCCTGATAATGCTCTAGCTCAGCAAGTATTTGATCTTGGATGTCAGTATCTTCCACAAGCTTTGTTACACAACTTACTAGTCCCTCTCTGAATGATCCACATAACTCAATATCTAGCTTCTTTAAATAATAATAGTATGGGTTCAAGTAGTAAGCAGCCCTATGTAGTGGAGTCTTGAGCTTGTTGTCCCATCTTGTGTCAATGATATGCCATACTTCTTAAAATTTACTATATTCATTGTTAAACTTCTGTGAGATTTCATCCCTTGCATCTGACAAACAACCATATAGGAATCCCATTGATGGTAAAGAAATTTACAGCACTATCAACTCCTTTCCAAAATGTTTCAGAACGTACAATTTTGCTGACATTCTTCCCCTTCACCTTTTTGAAGTATCCCATTTCATTTAGTTCATCTGACCTAAAAAGCTTCATCAACTATTTCCTATTCTCGTGTATGCTCTTCAAGTTCGAATAAGCTGTAGCAAACCTTGTGACACCAGACCTAACCAAATCTTTTCCAAGGAATTTCCTCATGAGGTCCAAAACCCTTGTGTGAGCATAGAGGAACACAGTCAAAGACCTTGCTCTTGTAATTGTTTGATCAACTAAAGGCAGCTTCCCTATGTCCTCCAGCATAAGATCAATACAATGGGCAGCACAACCATTCCAAAAAATAGAGGGTCTCTTTGCTTTCAACAAGCTAGCTGCTGCATCATTAACTCTAGCATTGTCGGTCACCACTTGAACTACATGTTTCTCCCCAATGTCTTCTATGCACCTATCAACAAGGTCAAAGATGTATTTCCCATCTTTCTTCACAGCTGAAAAACAGTCCACAGAATCAAGAAAAGAAACACCATATGCACTGTGAACTATCAGGTTCATCACTCCCCTTCCTCTCTTGTTTGTCCAGGCATCTGTCATCACACTGCAGCCAGTGAGCTCCCAAGATTGCTTATGTGCCCTTAATGAATCCAGGACCTTCTTTCCTTTTCTGCAAGAACGGGCTACTTATCTCATATGCACTAGGACCTTTCAAGTTTCTGCCAAAATCTCCAATTGCCTCAAGCATGAGGCCAAAGCTTGGAAGGGTGACAGTGTTGTGTGGAATGCTTGCTTCATAAAAGAACTGGTAGATATAATCACAAGCCCGGTCCCTCCTCTCTTCTCTTTTCTGAGTTGAAAGCTTTGATTGGACCTTCTTGGCTAAGCCTTTTCCCTTTCTTGCAGCTACAACCTCCTCTGGTATTTGTTTGCAAAAATTCTCTATAGGGCCACTTTAGCTTGTAATTGTGTTTCTGCCTCTCCCTGTCTTCAGCACGACAACATAATTGTAATTGGCATTGCCACCATTGTCATCACTTGACCCTTCTCCCTCCGAGTGACTCAAGTCTAATTCACTTCTAGATACCTCTTGTGCCTTAGATTTCCTAACCTTTGCATCAGTCTTCTTTGTCAGCAACCTCAACATTTCATCCCTTACATCAGGTGGTACTTTAGCACACTTAGGAACATTGGACTTTGGAACCTTGGCAAGATGATACTTGATTCTAGTAATACCACCAGTGTAAATATGATGACAATAATTGCACTTCAAAGCATGCTTCTTACTCAAATCAGGATAGGTGCAATGCTTCCATGCTGGGTCACTTGAATCAATAGTTTCAGCTGGTCCTTGACCTGTAGATGCAGTGTTCGACACACCCAGTCCTACACAAATTTACTAATTCTGTGACACATTGACACAAATTTGATAAGCAAATCCACTCTACTCTGCGTTCTCCAAGACTCTAATAAAAAAATAGACAAGCAGAGGAGTAGGGTAGAAATTGCTTGCGTAGCCGGACCTGGATCTGTTGCATGTGGCTCTGGCTCAGCCATCTCTTGTCGTCGCCGCCGTTCGCAGCCCGCAATAGCCGTCGCTCGCCGCCCACAACAGCCGCCACTCACTGCCCGCCGATTGTAGAGGTCGCAGCCGAAGCGGCCGCCACAGACGAAGCAGTCACCAGAATGGGATAGCAAATGGGGAGAGCTAGGGTTCTATTCATCCATATACCTATTTTGGGCGGAGAATGTAGAATTTGAGTTGGGCCCGCCGAACCCTTAATAGCGGTGCTAAATGGTAAATTCCGCTATGCGTTTTAGCGCTGCTATAGAGCGCTATTTCGCTCTTAGATGCGATAGCAGACAAATGTACAATAGCCTAGCATCTACACATTCAAAATGCTATAGCGACGCTATAGCCCGCTATTTAGAACATTGGTGCAGTGTGATCAGGACAAAGTACGTTAGGGTTCATGAAGAAACAGAAGGAAATTTTTTTCCTATCATCATCTAGTTTTGCTACAAGCTTAACATCAACTTGCCTAAGTTCCTGATTCAAAGCAAGCACACTATCATGAGTTGTCCTTAATTCATTGAAATCATCCATAATCATATCAAGCTCTAACCACACATCAGAGTCAACAGACTCAGGAACAGGTATACATTTTTTATTCTCCGGCGATGGAGGGGGGACCGCCCCTCACCCCCTCGGGTTAGGGTGGGCGGCGACGGCGCGGCGATGGGAGGCTGGGGCGGCGGAGCGGTCGACGGCGAGGGCGCCGCCGGCCAGGGCGGAGGAAGGAGGCAGCGGGGGTGTGCGGAGCAAGAGGCGGAGGGGCGCGAGGCGAGGGGAGGGGAGGGATCCCTTCGGGGTGGGCTTCCGACCGTACTCTATTAAAAATCTAGAAGCTTGCCAGAGCACTAAAACAGTATTTTTCCACTTTACGCATAAATTGCATGAAACAGATTCTTGTTTGATTGAGAGTTGTATTGCCTTCTATATATGTACTGGTCGTCAGCTTGTCGCGGATAGGAACCGGAGGAAATGTAGACCTCGCTGCCACGGAGACTTTCCCTCGTCCGAAGATCGATCAAGGCAGGTTCACTTGATGTATATTGGATGAACCATCTGTATTCTTTAAAGGTTTTAATGCAGATTTAAATGTGCATGCTAGTTATAACAAAATGGAATTTCCTAGTAAGTAGTTATTCCAACATTTAAATAAGAATACTGCGAGGACTACTATAATCAACTTGCTTATAAATAATCCTTCGTTGGTAGGATTAAATGCTATAAAAATGATTTACCGAGACGATCAAGATCTCATGTTGAGAAATGTTTGCATATTTATGTTGTGATATTAAGGCATTATGAGCGATGTTGTGTGAAGGATATTTTCTCTCTTCCTCAAAACTATTCTGATTAGGAAGGAACCTTTTGCTAGTTGGTGCAAGATAGGCACCGGTTTTGAGAATGGGACTGAAGAACTTTCTTTCCTCTCATCTAAGGAGTGCTCATCCTATGAATATTGGAACGAAGCTCTTACAATATAGCCTCGAGTCTTGTCATAGGACATGCCTAGATCGTTAGCCTTAAACCCTAGAGATGACTCACCGGCAGTCATTACTAGAGTTGTTAGGTACCTAACAACTTTGTGGATGAGAACTTCAGCGTGAAATCTTTTGAGGGTAAGTGTAACCACTCTGCAGAGTTAAAACTACCATAATAGCTTTGCTCGTGTCTATGAGCGTGTGAGGGAGTGTTCATATGGTAAACTCTTCCTTTCCAAAAACCAATTTTCAAAAAATGATTTAAGAAAAGAGTTAAGAAAGGCCACTGAGGGCCAAGAAACAATTTTTGTTTTGACTTGCCGATTTGAGATGTCGCTTAGAAGACTTTACCAATGATTGCACGTCGGTCAGATTGCGTTTAGCCTACCAACGATTGCACACATCGTAGAGGCGCCCCACCATCGATTGTACTTTAGATTGGGTTCGGCCTACCAACAATTAATGAAGGCTTTCAACATGGAGAATTGGGAGTATATGACATAAGTGCTATCACATTTGGTTTTGGTAAAAAAAAATAGACATACCTCTACATGCCATTGCAAAGTCGTATATTCCTTAAATGCCATTGCAATCAATGCCCCCATGTTGTTTGGTTCAAAATTCAAGACTATGAAATTCAATCCCCGTTCTAATTCGCCGAATTTATGCGGACATAAAAATTAAACACGTACAGTAGAATATGAGGGAATGGACCCAAAAATAAACACATAAAACACATAAAAATATTACTAAAAACTAAACACATAGACTGTGGATTAATTTTGAAAAATGAAACTTGATAGTGGAATTTATATCCTGCTCCTCCTCGTCCTGCTGCTCCTCCATGCCCTCGCTGGCGGACTTCACCTCGGCGGCTTTGCAGGCGTAATCCACCAAGTGGTCCAAAAGGACGGCCGCCTTGGTGGAGAAGCTGCCCCCGCGGCCGTAGCAGCCTTGACGAAGCTGGTGGTGTAACCCTCGATAGCAGAGATCAATGGGGCGGTGTCGGGGAAGGTGATGTGGGCGGAGAGCATCGCGGACTCGAGGATGATGACCTGCTCGTTATTGACGATCATGCAGCTGCAATCGCGGGGCACGGTATCTTTGTCCGTCTTCACGACCCGCATCATGGTAGTGATATATGCTCGAGTATATTTATCACACATTATTGACACCACAATGATAATAAACTTTTAATGGTATAGATATAATGTATTAATATTATACTATTTATTAACAACTATCATATTTTTATAATGACCCATTACAGAAATCTCTAATTTATTTCATTACGAGTTTAAGAATGAAATATAATTGGACATAATGGCGATGGAGAAGATTTGACAATACAATGTAATGAAGATGGAGTATATTTGATAGTACAATAGGCCTCTATTTATAGTATTATTATATAGTTATTATGTCGCCATGTGGCACAATCCAAACCATATAAACTAAATCTAGAATCATCTATGAAAAAATATATGCTTTTATGTTTGAAAAAAAACTAAATCTAGAATCATCTATGAAAAAAATCTATGTTTTTATGTTTGCAAAATATCTTTAACGTAAGCATCGTTACATTTTATCTTAATCCTATTCCATTTTTTTACTTATTGATCAAAGGTAATACTACACAATAAATAGTTTTCTATATATTTATATATTTAATAGGGTAAATGACATCAATGTGGCTATAAATTTCCACTTTACAAAAATTCCACTCTTCTGTCTATGACATGTGGATCTAGAGCACACATGTCATTGTCGCATGGGGTGTCATTTTTACGAATCAACAACTTTATAATGGCATGCGTGTAATTTTCATATTTTATATAATGCATTTCTACGTATTATAACTTGTAAAAAGTCCATTTTTATAATATACTAACATAAATATGAATATTGAGTTTCAATACATATCACAACTAGTTTATTAACATCCCATTATGTCATTTTTTTGGATTAATTCATACAACATTAATGTAGAGACGTCTTGCATTTAGTTCGATGGAGCATGCACCCACTAATATGAAATTTACCATAGCATGATCTCTAATATGTTGCCTTCTCGCCTCTCTAGCCCATGTCCACCTCTTTAGTCTGCCCCTCGCCTCCTACTCGACGCTGCCAGGACGTCGCGTCTATCTGCCTCGCATGTTGCATCCTCATTGGAACCGCCTCACCGCCATGCCTTTCCTCCTCATTAGCGCCTACTCACCACTTCCTCGCCTCATCACCGGACTAATCAGTCCATCACTCCCGTTAGACCCTCGCCAGTCGCGGCCTCTTCTTCTTCATCGAGCCGCCGCTCGCCTCTGCTGCCCCCTCCACACACACACACACACACTCTCGTTTGGTTTTCACAATGCCATGTGTGATCTTGGATTTGATCCAAATTCAACGTAATAGTTTGTGTATTTGTTCAAAAATATTACATGCCAAAAGGTAAAAAACATTGGTACTATATTTTTTAGGTTTTTTATTTTGATGACGAACCCCTAAATCCCTTGAACATTCATGGTAGCTCGGACAGCTGCGGAGCTGCCCCTGCCCTGGTGGTGGATCCGCAGAATCTTTATGAAAAAAAGCCATAGGTTTAAGCTATTTGTTACATATAATACTACCTTCGTTCTTTTTTTATTTGTCACCATTGACTTTTGGACACGTCTTTTGACCATTCGTCTTATTTAATTTTTTTGCAAACATGAAAAAATATAAATCATATTTAAAGTATCTTTAATGATAAAATATATCATAATAAAATAAATAATATCCAAAAAAATGACACTTCAATTTTGAGTAGCTTTCCTGTCATACTGTCACATGCAACCTTGTCAACAAAAAAATAAAGGAAAAAGAAGTATCGATAGTTAAAGAGAAACAAATTTGATTATTATTGTTACATTGGGTAGCTCCTTTGGCCATTGATGATCCCGTCTTGGCGCGAAGAGGAGAAGGCAGTACCAGGCAAGGCAGGCAATGTCGGTGAAGACGGCGAAAGCAGAGGCGACGACGAATCGTCAGTGATGGACAAGAAGGGCTGTGGCTAGGGTTACTGAAGGCGGTGGTGGCCGCCGTCGACGGATCTGGCCAGCCCGGGGGCCGCCGCCGCGGGATCCGGCTAACCAAGGAACTGTCGTCCCCAGATCCGGCAACCCCATATGTGGAAGGCAGCGCAGCCTCTGGTCGGAGAGGCCGGTGGTGGGGCGGGCAATGATGGAAGAAGGGGAACCCGCCAGTCTGGCGCGGGCGGAGGTCAGGTCGAGCGGCGCCGATCCGATGTTGCCTGGAGGAGACGATAAGGAGAGGAGGAGTGTCGCCGGCGCTTCGGGACGCAGGTGGATTGGGGAGGAGGAGAGAGCAGTAGGAGGCAAGAGGGCGTGCGGCAGTAGGAGTGAGGAGCTGGGTGCTGGACCGGTAGGCTTATATGCAGTGGCATTGGATGGTAATTTCATCCCAACTACAGGTGTACTTAGGAAAACCAAAAGGGCAGCGCTGCAAAGGACGAAAAACATTAGGGGTGGTAACAAACTTTTGTCGAGGCGCAGGAGCACTGGCGAGGGACCCGTACGCGAATAGACGTGGACGGAAACACTAAATCGCAAACTACATGGGGTTTTCTGCAAACCTGTCCCCCCGGGACACCACCTCGCCCGATGTGCCGTGCTCTCCACTCCTCCTGCCTTGTCACCCAAAGAGCTTTTGCGCCTTTCCCGCTAACTTGTTCAATGGTCCTATCATCCTGCACAAATCAAACAAAAATAACAAAATTAGATGGGTATGAATTAAATAAAATAAAATTGAATAACACAAAATAAGTGAATATAAAAGTAAATGACACAAAATAAATATATGTGTCGTAGAAACCTAAAATTCTTCGGCTTCATCTTTCTCATTCTCCTCCTTCTCTTTGGTTTCTTCTTCCTCGTATTCTTCCCCTTCCTCTACCTCTTCCTCTTCTACTTCCTCGTATTCTTCCCCTTCCTCCACATCCGCCTCTTCTGCCTTCTCTTCCTCTTCGTCTTTTTCTACTTCATCTTCCGTTTGTTGTATCACATCACCAATATCGATGTGCATTTCTTGGCTCAGCTACAAACTCGGGGTGTGTCACCCCTCAATTTTACTTACCTTGAGGGTTGACGATCCCGTGCACTAGCCCCTAGATCAGTACGCTAGTGCGGAAGACCAAGTAGCCGATACAAGCATACATGGTCGGGATAAATACTTGAATATTACATCACAGTGTTGCGCCCATATGCGACTTTAGTAAGGCGGCCCACACACGCCTTAAAATTACAAAACATTGTTCAGAGTTCAGCGGACAACAAAATATCTACCCAAAAGAAATCCCATCGACTACGGTCCCTTAGCGACTGGAGCAAACCCTACGACTCCTCGGGTCCACCATGGTCCTGTCCGTTGTCTTCGAGACATGCGTAAGGGTCATCTTTGACTCCATCGTCTAAAGAAGGTGAGTAGGCGAGGTCAGCGTCATCCAAATGCTGGCTAGTTAACACTTCCCTTAATGCATTTAGTGTAGAAGGCTTTATTTGGAGGAGAGGGTTATTTTATTTGCGTAAAGCCAAGTTTATAAGACTTTTTGGAAACAACCTAACTAGCAATTCACTATCACTTGTATTGTCATGAATAAATCAGAGGTTTCCATCATAACCATGCATCCCGAACCCAACTATCAGCCATATACGACAATCCACACACAATTCGACCAACCCTCAACCATAAACCCAACCAGCTTACCCAATCACCTCAATCCATACCAGCTTATACACCATCATCACCCAAATTGACCAACCTCGATCATCAGCTCATCCAGCTTACACAGTCACCATACCAGCTTATCTATTCCTCATGAACTTTCCTCCAGGTTGCTCCCAACCAGACTTTCTCCTGGTTGCTCCCAACCAGACTTTATCCTGGTTGCCCCCAACCAATCCTAGTTCTGCCATCATTCCAGGATTTGGCGAAATCCTGTTGCGGACCACACATGCCATGGCATGATCACCCCGGCCTAGCAGGGTTGCCGGCCCTCACTAGCCGACCGTCACCCTGGGGATGTGTGGCCATTATCACCCTCGGTGATGGCCCATTCCGGCCCCTATCGAGACTGGTCCCAGAGGGCCTCCGCAGAGCGCTCACTCCTGGCGATCCACGTCTGGTGCTCCGCGCGATGGTCACGCGTTGTGTTGGAACCAACCTGGGCAGCGATTTTCCGCTACGCGTGTTTATCCGCGCTCCTCCTGGGTAAGCCCTGGCTAAACCCAGCACTAGGCATCTCGTGCCTAAATCATCCATCAGGATGTCCAAATCCAACTAGGGGCAACCCACCATTCTTTCTCTACTTCCACGGTCATCGACCACACCACACCACACACTTGGACTTTCCCAACCGACCGACCCAACCGACCAAGTATCCCCGTATTCATACCCACAAACACAATCAGCCCAACATGCATCTACCAGCCCTAACTGTCATATGTCATATCATATTAAATGAGACTAATGAATGTCCGGTGAATATCGGTTCACCGTTCCGTGGCGATTAGCCAGAAGATTTGTTAAGCCTAAGCCGGTCTAAGCAAGTTTTACCCATTAGGTAGGGTTAAAGTGGTTACCAGACTAATCATAGGCTAACAAGAGCAATGACAATCAAGGCAGTCATTAAGGCTAAACATTTCAAGGCAGGCATGTATAAGTATAACATGATTAACAATTAGGCAATCTAATAAGCATGCATCTTTAATAAGTAAACAACATAGTTTAAGAAAAACTGGGTAATGAACATGATATTAGCGATGTTAATCCGCACTAAGGAAAGTCGCTGTCTCTCCCTAATACGGATCACATCTAAAGAGTAAGTGTTAACTCGCCTTGTTCCGGTAGGTGGTCCTCCTCAGCGTCCCCAAATCTTCCCTCGGGGTCGCCTACGTCTAATCATACCAACAACCCACAATTACTACTAATAATGCAGTGAAAAACATGATGCATGCTCGGTCTAGGTCCTAGCTTCGTCATTAAGCCTAAGATCGATTAACGAACCTGGTTATCGTATGATATGCTATGCATGGCTAGAGCATTAATAAATAATATTATAAGTATATATTAGTCTACTAAACCCCAAAATACGACCTTGTACGATAAGTTCGCGACAGTGGGATTAGGGTTTCTCGGTAGCATAAAATGACGACTAATAGAAGTTTCACCTAGGATTGGTTTATAGTTTAACGGAGTTGACATCATACCTAAGCATCCAAGGGAAAGAGTTAATCCTAGGTTTTTAAACATTATTTTTATATAGATTTCTAGGTCAGCACCTTAAACAATTTATTTTAAGGACAAAGCTAGTTAATGGTTGGTGTCTAGAAAATAAGTATTCCTACGAGTGCATACTTAAATACATATATACGTATATAAGTGGAGATGTTATTTTGGCATATTTCTAGATTTATCGAGACACCCTTCAGCTAATGTATTGTCTAAGGAATATTTTGGGACCTAAGTCATTAATTAATAAACAAACAATTACCCTAGAATTAACTTAACCGTTTCTATATAAGAAAACTCTCCTTTTCAACTAACAGTGAAAATTTCCTTTATACAGTGGCCGTGGTCATATTTTTATAAAATCATAAATGGTCTCTAATATTTATCTAAATTGTTCCAGAATTTTTGGGAATCTCTAGCTATTTTTAGTAAATTGGAAACTATATTCGGCAATTAACTAAATGGTAAATCGCTGGAAAAAACCTTTAAATCGAGCCGGGCCGAGCCAACCGACGGACGGCCCAGCGCGAAGATACGGCCCACGGCCCATATGCGCACGCGCACCCGTATGGCTGGAGCGGCGACGCCGAAGGCGGTTTACGGGAGGGCGCCTCCGCGCGGAGCTGATGAAAACCAAGCATGGCGCCTCCACTTAACAGGACAGGTGGGTCCTGGGCCCGCTCGACAGCGACTCTGATGAGCCAGCACGCGAGGGATGTTTCTGATAGGTGGGGCCCGCATGTAAACGGCTCAGCACGGCACGGATCTTGGCGCAATCCGACGGCTGCGGCTCGTCTCCTACCTCCAGCCGTCGACGCGGCCAGCAGGCGGCGGCGAGCGACGCGGCGGCGCTGCGGGGCATCTTCTGCCAAGTGCGTGTGCGCCACGGCTTCTACGGCGGTACACGACCCTAACGGTGTCCACGTTGAGGCCGATGACAGCCGGACGCGGCGGCGAGGCGGCAACGGCAGAACCAGAGCTCACCGGCGGCATTACGCGAAGGCTAAAGACCTACAAGCTACACGGTGTGCGCGGAGAGCTAGAGGGGTCAACGAGGTGCTCACCGAACGCTTGAGGATGAACGGGACCGAGCGGAGGCGGTTGGCGACGAACCCCGCGGCGACGGCTGAAACAGGGGTCACGCCGGCCCGGCGACTCCGAGGCCCTCGCCTGAAATTGGTAGAGGGGAAACGTGAGGGAGGTTCTCAAAGAGCTCTAGACCCGACGAATTGCAGAAAGGCTCACGGTTTCGCCGGGAATCCTTCAGCGCCGACGAGGAGCGGATTTGGGGAAAAATGGTGGAGAGCTCAAATCGGCGGGGCAGAAGGGGATTTATAGGCGCGGAAAGGCACGAAGAACAGAGGGGCGTGCTTACGGCGCATAGGAGGGGTAGTGGAGCGTGACAAGGCGACGCGGACTCGGCGCGGCTGCAGGTGGCGGGACAGGGCATGGCGCGGGACAGGGCTAGAGGGTTAGCCTTTTGACTATTGATGCCAAGTGACGGAGGCGATGGCAGGGAGATCGCGCGCGGGATTCTTTCTTGACGGACCGACGAGCTCCGGCTTTTGCCCGGTGGTCCGAAGCGGCGGACCGGTCCTCCGGCGAGGCGCACGGCGGCGAGACCGAGGCCGGCCAACCAGGGGTCAACACGGCGGACACGCGCGCGGGGAGGCGAGCTCAACCACGACGGGACGGCGGCGTGCAGCCAGTACGGCGACAGCGCACGCAGAGCAGGGCAGCGAGAGGGAGAGAGAGAGAAGGAGAGAGAAAGAGAGAGAGGGGCCACAGTGGTTGACAGTGGGACCCACGGGTCAGGATGATTAACAATTTCAAGCGAAAATTTGAATTTGGCGCGAGTTTAAAATCATCCCCAAATTGGGGTGTTACAGGGTGTAGATGGTCAAAATGCCTCTAGGCTTGTGCATCTGATGGATGAATCATTACACCCTCCTTTCTACGTTTTTCCTCTTTGTGCCACCTCATGTGCCTGGCCGTGGACTTCGACAAGTACAACCGTTGCAGGCGTTGAGAGATCGGAAAGAAACGAAAGGATTTATGAGCCACCGTCATCTGTCTAATTACACCATCTCTTCCTTTAACTTCCACGTATCGACTCTCGCAGCAATACTTGCAATGAGTCAGTCCAGAATCAGCCGTTCGGTAAAGCAAGCAAAATTTTGAGCGATAATCTATCCTCTCGCACGGCATGCCTAACACACTAAGAAGTTTCTTCGACTCATACAGATTTGGAGTCATTCTGTGTCCGGTTGGAAGTAGGTTATCAACCAATTTGCAAAGTTCGTTGAATCAATTGCCGAAGAGGTTGTATTCGGTTTTCACGGCCACTAGACGCGACACCACCGAGAGCACGATCACATCGGTATGCTCATGCAGCGACTTCTTGGCAGAATCAAGAAGCTTCTCGAAATGTTAGGCAAGTGGCTCGAACTCTTCCTCGGGGGAGAGATCATAAGCCCTACCCACATCATCCGTGAGCTCGTCCAATCTATCCACCTCAACTTCATCGTAACCCTCTCCAAAATCCACTGGGCTACACACCGGCACCGGACGTTCTCTCATCATGATATACCCATTCAAAATAGTTTGGTTTAAATCCATACCTGCAGAGGTGCTCGCTAATATCCCTCTTGGACCTCTTTTTGGTATTTGAGCAGACAGCGCAGGGACAACGCACGAGCGCTGCATTAGGGTTGGACAATCTTCCGAAAGAATCTTCCACGAATGCGTCAACTTTGTCGAACCACTCATCCGTGTGCCGACCAGACTTCTTCCATCCACCGTCGATCTTCCATCGTTTACTATATAACGTTCATGCATGTATAATAGTTTAGTTTTAAACGGTTTAAGCCTAACTAAATAGGAGGGCTTGCCACCTACGGATGTACATGCGTTTGAATATGGTAGGCGCGGCACAAAGGTGTACGGGTAGGAATTCCGGCAGAATAACCCTGTCGTTCTCCTGGTGCATAACATAAGCGGTACGTCGTAGCCGTCGTTGCACTCGGAGGACTGCGGGGTTATTCTGCCGGAATTCCTACCCGTACGCCCCGTGGCCACGACCACCGTACTCAAACGCACATCCGGGCTGTCCAAAACGTGGACAGCTCGGAAACACAAAAAAATTCATAATGGAACACTATAATGAAATCATAGTGTTAGAAGAGGAAGGGGCCTGTGTGGTCGGCTTTCTTGTTAGCCGCCGACGCAGGCGACGTAACTGGTACACTCCTGAGCATGGCCCACAAGTCAGTTGCACAAACTATTGTGGGCGGTATCACGCTAGCCGCCGACATAGATGACCTATGTCTGCGGCTTCTGTATTGGCCGACCACACCAAATGTGAGAGAGGGGTCTATGTGGTTGTCTCGTTTATGTGGGCGGCCATAGACGTTGCCGCCGACATAAATACTGCCTGCCATACCTGTTCGTTTTCCTTTGTTGGCCCCACATGGCAGAGACGTCCATTTTTTTGCCAAGCGGGACCACCATACTTAACTCAACTGTTCGGGACGTCAAGGCACCGTCAATGGGAGGCCCAGTGTGGTCGGCTCGTATATGGCCGACGACATAGACTTCTTTCGCGGGCTCATAAATTCAAATTCTCAGACATACGGATTAGTGATTGCGAGATGTGTCGGCGCCGTTTTGTTTTGGCCGACCACACAGCTTGACCTTATGTTCTTTTGTGAGCGGCTTTTGCTTGGCCGCCGACATTGGTCTGTCGTTGGCTTTCTAGCCGCCGACATTGTGTTTCTGGCCGCCCACACTGATTTCGTTTCCTGTAGTGAAAATATGTTTTATATCTCTGGATATAGGGAGTACATTCATTGTCGAATTCTAATCTTTATCATATGTGACCAACTTAGTGGCCGGTGGTTGTTTTTGAGATATATGACATCCACATGCTCACCTACTAAAAATAGAAAACAGCAAAAAATCACATGCCGAAAAATTCTAGAAGTTAAATAAAATATCCCAACATGCTTAACTTAGAAGCTTGCAATCAAATTTCTACCTAAAAACAACTACCGGAAATACCATCACCAAATTAGTGGAAAAACAATGTAGACTCAAAAAGTCTACATCGTTAATTTTTACGGGTGGAAGCTCTACACTTGTTTTCTGAGAGCTTCGAAAGAAAACACAGCATGTTCAAAATTGTTTAGACTTATTGTATTAGAAAATAAATTTAGTAATAAAAGCTCTTAAAAATAATAAACACACTACAAGAATCTAGATTGTTTTCATCAGCCAAAAATATTTACATCAGCTTACACAGAGCGGATGTAAATACGATCCTATTTATATCAGTTTCTTTAGGCTGATGTAAATAAGTCTATTTACATCAGCCAGGCTGATGTAAATACATATCTGATGTAAATAAGGCTATTTACAACCGCCAGGCTGATGTAAATACATATCTAGATTCTTGTAGTGACACGACATGTTCAAAATGGTATAGACTTATTGCATTAGAAAAAAATTTAGTTCTAAAAGCCCTTAAAAACGTCAGAGTGTTAGGATTGAGCAAAAAGAAAAATCAAAAAATCCCGTTGTAGATAATCATGTGACTTTAAGCCGAAAATTCACTTAAATGTACATTAAAATTTTCGCTAAGCTTATTTTGAACTTTCACCGAGTGATGGAGATGCTAAGGCAAATTAACAAGTGTGTGGGGATGGAGAAGATGAAAGCAGACCGGCGTCCTATGTCTTCTATATAGAAATTGTAATAGGAGTAAAAATATTTTGAAAAAACAAACATGCTCTCGTTTGTTTTATTGTTTTAAGATTGTTAGGAACGTGTTTTGCATAATATTTTTTCTGTAGCTATTTAACTATATTGCTTTGACTTCTTTACATTGAATATTATTCTTAAATCTAGCGTTCACCATCGGTTTTGGATTTTGGAAGCCACTATCTAAAAGCGCAAAATTTATTTTTTTAGTAGATTATTTAATCAGATAATATCAACGTTGTAGAACATGATATAAGAGTCTGGTGTGTGGACAATATTTTTTGCTGCAGCAAATCGCACTTTACATATTACTGTAGTTGAACACTGCTCATTGGCTTTAACGTTATTGACCCAACAACTGCCATCGGTGCGCGCTATCGTAGGTTGTAATGTTCGAGGATCTTAATCCACCCTGTAAGTTTTTTTAAACTATATATTTAACTCTGACAACACCTCACACCGGCCCGTGCATTAGTTATATAATACATAAATAAATTCCATTAAGGTCTTGTGTTAACATCTAATTTAGTTAGTTATTAATTTAATGCTCCTCCACCAACAAAGATGATTTTGTTATGACATATAGTACTAACCTCATTTTAATAGCATAGAGTAGATATACAAACCCACCAAAGCCGAAGGAGCATGTTAAAAAAAATTAAGGGTAGAGCTACCAAATCTAAGGTATGACAGTACTCTACTTAAGTAAATTTATTGTCATACAAGGAAAAAAGAGATGGACTTGGAAAAAATAAAGAAGAAACACAAGTTATATATGGGTGACAAATTTATAAAGAAGAAAGAGTTGAATTGTTATTGATTCACGGAACGGCCATAATATGATTGGAGACATGAAAAGGAGAAAGACAAAAATGATAGAGCATAGAGGTTTTAAGGTCGGCATCACATGATACTATAAGACTCATGTATGTATTAAGGGAGAGTGTTGAGAATTGGTAATGCATAGTTGAAAGGTTTTAAAAGAATGAAGAAACTAAGATAATAAAGATATTTGACATAAAGTATCTAGAATAAAATTTACAATCTTTATGGTAGACTTTTGAATGCTCTAGAAAAGTTCAGACAAGTGTTTTACAAGGAGTATATAGATAAGTGTTAATTATTTATCTAACAGAGATGTAATTTATATACGAGTCTCATACTCTCCATCATATGTGTACTCTAGTGTGTTGCATTGACGTGCTTTAACAGGGTGCCATGGTGGTGAAGTGTGAGCATGGGAGGAGAGTGAGATGAGTGGAGAAAGTGATAGAATAACCACCAAGATCTTCCTCCTGTGGGTAGAAGGGCTACCACCTCTATTCCAACATATACCAGAGGTAAAAAAAAAAGTACATTAATTATTAGAAATGTTCATCAATTTGTGTTAGCCAGTCTATTTAGACATTTACATACATTTATCATTTATTTACGGCCGCTTAATGCATAGTTGAAAGGTTTTAAAAGAATGAAGAAACTAAGATAATAAAGATATTTGACATAAAGTATCTAGAATAAAATTTACAATCTTTATGGTAGACTTTTGAATCCTCTAGAAAAGTTCAGACAAGTGTTTTGAGTCTCCGATTGTAAAGTCTTCTAAAATTCTCTCCAAAAAACGACAATAAAATTTAGAAATGTATTTTTCATTATGAATCTAATAACATTTACCTCACATCGCTAATTTATATGTTTTTTAAATGTTGATAGTGAAAGTACAAAAAATTGATCTATAACATTATATTATGGCTTCAAAGCATATATACGATTACAAAGTTGCTTTTCAATAGAACTGCCACCGCAAAGTGTCTAATGCCGTGTACACCATTATAAAATGAGGAAATGTACATAGATGTCATTATTTCTTCATATTAATTGTTGACACCGGAAAGTGATTCATCTAGTTATTGCTTGAAGCTGAAGGATTGATAATGTAAAAGCCGATGTCGTCTTATTAATTGTAAAGCCAATAAAAATATCAAAAGTTGATATGAGCTTATCATAGTTCAAGATCAGAGCTTCTCAGCTGTCTGATAAGAACTCTAGTTGGTATTGTAGTATTGATGTGTTTTTTATCAGTATCGGCTTGTATATATTCCTTAGTTATTGCTTAGTTGTAAGCCGATTTCGTATTAGTTTAGGACTTTATAGTATAAAATGGCCCCTTCAGAGCATGTAAAAGGCATCAACTCATACAATACAATCAACTTTTCGTTTATTACAAGTTATCTCGTATAATTTTGAATCCAATCGGTTCGGCCGAGAAGATTCAACTCACCAGGGGAGTTGTCTCGATGTAAGCCAATCCTTCACTTGTGTTTATCACGCAAGCTATGTTGTGTCCATTCAGTTCGATCTATAGTTTGTGTTTACCATTCTGCAATTATTGTTGTCTCAATCGAGTTCGATCTAGCACTAGTGTTTATCCCATATTTAAGTAGTGAGCCTTTTGTTTTATTGTTGCGGCTTGTGTTTACTGATCTTTAAGTGTATTGAATTGTTTTCCTGTTCGGTTTTCTTTACATCGTTATCTTGCTCTGTCGGCTTTTCTTACGACTGGTAGATTCGTTCATCGGCAAATTGCTTCGGCAAATCCTAGTGTTATATCGGCACATAAGCCGATAGCAAACTAATCCGGCAATAAGCCGATTGGGAATTTTACTATTTTCTTGTCAATTGTCATGTCAAATTGACTGGCACGCCCAATTTTTGTGTCATCCAGAAGACAGGTCCTCGACCCACATGTGGCGTGGATCCATCGGCTTTTTGCATTAACACACTTTTTGACACATAAATGGAATTTCCTTCAAATACAAGTGAAATATGCTCTAACGAGTGGGACCCGCATACAAAATCATGGTATGATGAGTGGGTCTTGCCTATCATCCTCTTTTCTTCCTCATCCTCCTCCTTTCGCCTCACAACTTTCTCTTTCCTCCGCACTACTAGTTCATCCTATCGCCTTTGCCACCACCATCCCTAGAGCTGACCACCTCCACCACCACCGGCAACTCCATGCTTGTCCGGAGGCGTCCATGGTGAACACAGCGGCCAGGATGGCGAGGGCACCCCACCGCTGTCGACCATCCGCCACTCATCGCACTGCTCGCCATACCGCTTCAGCCTCCACTACCCGTACTCCGCCAAGATTTACATTTAACCGGCGGTGATGGTGTAGGAGCCCGTCCACCCATCCCGCATCCCACGGGCCAATTTCGTCCACGAGTCTGCAGCCGTGTTCTACCTCATCATTGTCGTGTCGCGCTGCGCCGCTGCCACCGCCCACGTCCCCTCCTTCGGGTCGAACACTGATGGTCCTATGAGCAACCTAATCTGCGCATGCGGGGCCACACGCCAGCCACCTAATCTGTATGATACTGCCGACACAGATTACCCTCAAGCCTAGCGCTAGCTGCCACTGATTTTTTTTATTTATCAATGTTAGGGCGTTATTTGCCGTTAGACGTTGGGCGGGCTCAAAAATTTGAATTTTGGCTCGCGGCAGTGGAATGGAGCTGACATTTGTCGTCGGCAGGGAGATGGTCGCCGACATAGCTTGTCGTATATGGACGTAAATTTGATTTTTGGTTCGCGGACAGGAGGGGTGCCGAAGTTTTGTCGGTGGCTGAGTTTGGGCCACCGACGTTGATTGTCTGTCTCGGCGGGTTCTCGAGGACCGTCGACATTAATCTGTCGTCAGTTTCTGGCCGCCGAGACAGAATATCTGGCCACCAACAAAGAGGAAGATTCCTGTAGTGACATATGCCTCATCTTCCTCCCCGACCACCAACATCTGCCCCTACCTCCCCCAACCGCCATGTACCCCCTCGCTGTCCTCTTGATCGGGGCATCCTCCCACCCGGCTGCAAAAATATTACCGACATGTTAGTTTTCTTGATTTGCATGTCTTGTAAATGTTCTTGTGGATTCCATTGTATCTATTGATGTTGATAAATTGATGTATATGATATTGATTG
>SPJY01011911.1:0-16351 GCA_005191435.1 Raddia distichophylla | reverse complement strand
GGTACAAGAAGAAAGAATTAGCCAAAAGACATGCAAACGAGCGTGCCGACGGGCGTGCAGACGAGCATGTGAATGCGCACATCGAAAACCATCTAAAGGTCCTTGCTCCCACGATTGGGAAATAGCGGTGCAGAGCGAGTGATGGTGCAAGAAGCACAAGTGCACGAAGCACCCCATAAAGAAATGGCCATAAATTCTGTGCACCCCACGGATATATTGAATAGAATCACAGCCAATGTCGACATATACTTTGCAAAGAATATTGCCAAAGCAATTGAACTCGATCCTAAGCCTGCATCTCTTTTGAGTGTAAGACATTGCTGGACCGAAAAGAATGGAAGAAGGCAATCACCGGGAACTATTTTCTCTGAACAAAGGAAAAGTGCTTAGGCGTCTGCGCGGCACATTCCCTCGTGTATGCCCCGTGGGCCTTTGTTCGTAAGGAGAAGTGAAGAAAAATGAAGTGGTATGGTACAAAGCAAGGCTGGTAGCACAATGTTTCACTCAGCGCTTTTACGTTGATTACGAAGAAACTTATTTCCCGGTCATGGGTGGTGTAACCTTTAGATACCCTTATCTCAATGGCAGTACTCAACTGAAAGTTGAGAAAGAAAATGAATTGAAAGGATGTTGTAACTGGAAAGAGATTTGGATGGACTTATATATGAAGATACATGAGTATCATTGTCCTAAACCAAAATAGAGTAAATAAAAATCTGTACAGTGTAATCCTTTATATTACCATACAGACTGAATAAAAGAATAAAGCACATACTTGACGTATGAGAAAGAGATGAATGGATTGGCCATTGCAGCTTGGGTTAACATCTTGAGCATATGTCAAATGAATCTCGATACACCAATCAACCTACACGTTGATCGTGTTGTAAAGGTTTGATTTTGAGAAGGTGTACCCATGAAAACCCAATGGTTGGTCGGTCAATTTTTGCAGACCTAGACCTGTACAGGCCTAGGGATGAGGGGGAGGATGTCTAGAAACATAAAATTATGTATTATAATTTGAATGGCTCATATACCTCGTGAATAGCATACAGCAGTACAATGCATTTACCGGTTGTACGTTGCAGTTGCTGTTAATTTTATCAACTTGGTATAACGCAGAGCACAAGAAGGGCATTTGAAAGAATTAAAGACATCTTCCGATACCTCTGAAGAAAGAGAAATCTTGGAATGAAAAAACCAAGATATGAATATGTTTCCTATGTGGTAGGAATTGGAATTAAGCAGAAGTCGTCAAAGCAGACTCTTATGTCAATATCGACAAACCACTCGGAAATTATAGTATTGAATGAAGCCTATTATGAATGTGCATGGCTTTGAAGAAGATCATTCCATATTTTCAGTCATGTGGATTGTACGCTAAATGAACCCCTAGTATGATTTATGAAAATAATGCAGCATGTGTCGCACAAATGTATGCTGGATATGTGAAGGAAAATTTATGAAATATTTGAACCCCAAGAAAAGAATCAGTTTTATGCACATTAAGTCAATTGAGAATATAGCAAACTTATTTAATAAGTCACTCCTTGCATCTACTTTTGAAAGATGCGTGAAAGGAATTGGAATGAAAAGACTTAAAGAAAGTGCAGAATTCAAGGGGAGAAACTTCACATATTATGAATTGAAATCTTCAACATGAAGTTCGAGTACCCAACTTGAATGAATGAATGCATGGAATATAAAGAAACGTTGGGTGGATCTGTACTCTTTTTCCCTTAAGTGAGTTTTCAATGAAGTTTCTCACGTGAGGTTTTTAATGAGACAAATCCGTGCGCACATCAAGCGTATGCTATGTACTCTTTCTCCAACATTTTTTCCACTGGGTTTTTATGGAGTTTTTGAAGCATATGCATCACGTGGCAAGGTCCAAGGGGGAGTGTTGAGGAACCACACCCGGCACGGGCCGGCCTTGGGCCCGGCACGGCTTAGGGGTGGGTCCCACTTGTATGGACCAGCCGAAACCCTAGCACCCAAGCATAAATAGAAAAGGTTTCAATCTATTATGTACCTAAGAGAAAAGTAATAAGGAATCCTTCCTCTCCTACATCTCTGTGTTCATCTGTGATTGTTCTTCGTCGTCTACGATCTACGCACTGCTAGGCGACCTCGGACTACACTGGGTAGCGTGGTTGTCTAACAATGTTCACTTCATGGTACGAAGGTGCCACCGTGCCTGATGATACATGATTAACTTGCCGTGCATACATCTTGCGTTGCCTCTTGGATTCAAGTTGTAGCTATCAGCCCCCGGTGATCGTATTGATTACCCTCCTCTCATCCAGAGCTGCTTCTATCCGAAGCTGCCCTGGGTGGGGCTCCTTGAGCGCTTGGACTTTCTGTTTGTCATCCTTAGCCAGGTTTTGTTTGAGCTCCGCAATGTTTCTGTATTCCTCCGAAGTGTGTGTTCATGCCATTCGCAATGCTTCCATGGGCCCCGGTTACCCCTGCCTCGGCCCTGATTATGGCCTCGGCCTTAGCCTCTTCCGCGGCCTCAGCCACTGTTGTAGAAGGGGACACCCACCCCACCCCCCCAACGGGAGCAGCGAACCAGTCTGTAGAGATGAAGGAAAGGGTCACCCAGAGGGGTGCCTTGCGTCGTCTAGGCAAAGCAACGGCGAACCAAGGAAGGGCGAGCTGCCCGAAGGTGAGTCCCGTCACTTTCGGGCGGCACAACCCCGCAGCAAAGGGGTGTGCACCCCCTCTAAAGCAAAACGAAGCCCGGTCGCTGTCCAGGATCAGGGTAGACTAAGTTCGGAGTTGCGAGGCAATGGTAGCCGCGAAGATCCAGAAGACAACAAGTACAGTTTGTTACAGGCGCCAGGGATCGTATCCTGTGTCAGGGAGATACGATAGCTGGCTGTAACAAACCGGTATAGGTGGCAGTAGAATCTTAGTTTGTTACAACGGCCTAACCCCCTCCGTAATCTTGGTTTACCCCTTTTACCCTTGCTTTATTCCCTCGAGGAAGGGCTGTAATGGCACATTGTAATCTGGCCCCTTTACTATAAATAGGCCCCCCAGTAATAAAGGCAGGCTATTCAATTCTCGCAGGCTAGCTACTCTTTGATTGCTCAGTTCCCTTGATCTGCTTCGCGAAGCGTAGCACTGTGCTTCGCGGGGCAGCCCCTCATAAATCTGTTGTCTGGCTCGGGCCACCGACAGCCACAATCACCTTGGCCGTCTTTTCCATGGCCTCGGCCACCGTCACCTCCATCACTCTTGTGCGCTTGATGCAGAACCAGCACTTCTTTTTTGGGCCTAATTGGGCCGAGCCAAATTGATGTTTTTACGTTTTTCAGTCAAAATATTTTTATATCTTCTACAAATTCAAGGATTTCTCCCAACACCTTTTATTACTATTATTATTGCCATTTTGTCGATTTTCCCAGCTATTATTTGCTGAAGATCATATAAAACCACCAAAACCGCGGTATATCTCCGGAAACCGTGGTTTCAAGATCTACTATCTCCACTCAGACAATTTCAATCTGATATCAAATTTATGCGGTTTTTGCTGAATTTTTTAGTTTTTCATGGAAAACCATGGTTTTACCAAACTGCGCCACCAATGGTTTTTCCCTCCAAAACAGTTTTTTTTTAAAACCCCGATGAGGCCTTGTCGGAAGCACGGAAAGAGATCCAATGTCTTGAGGAGTCGGAGGGGAAGCATTCGAACCCATAGGGAACCAACACGCATTTGTTCGCGGCCTGCTTTGGATTGGTTGGGTCGAATCCAATGAGCCTTCAACTGAAATGGTGAAACAGCAGCACAGCGGCTAGGGGTGCAAACATGACGAGAAATATCCATCCGATCCGAGCCCATATTCGTTTAGATACCGATTCGAATCCAAAAATAATAATATCTGGTTATATCCTAATCCGATCCGAATTTGGATCCGTCTATCCGAAGAAAATATAGGTTAGGATATGGGAAAGGCAGTATCCGATTCGTCTCCGCATATTCGAGAATCCGAAAAATATCGGTGTAAATACGTAAAATAGATATCCGATAACATAAGCATTCTAAATTAAACATGTTTGATGATGATTGTGACTAATGTTTGGTTCAATATTAACGTCCTCGGCTTTTGTATTTAATATGGAAGTTTATTTTATGTTGACATAATAATAAATAATTATGTTCTATGCTATATTTTATGTAAGTGTTATATCCGATCCTGAACAAAGGCCGGTCTGTATCCATCTTGTATCCGTATCCGAAATAATCCAAATTCAAACCCGTATCCGGCTTATTCGTATTCGAATCCGTATCCGATTAAAAAATATGGGTCAGGGATACGGACGGGCAATATCAGCCCGTCGTATCCGATCCGTTTGCACGCCTAATTAAGCGGCACATCCTGCTCCTGCACGCCTCCCTTTCCCCCACCCTCCTCTCCTCCACCGCCCACGCCCACCCCAGTCCCTCAAACCCTAAGGGCCCATTTGGAAAACATGTTATTAGCCGGGATCCCAGTCCGTTCCCGGGGTGGAAATCACAGCATGGGATTTTTCCCAGGGAAATTTTTGAATCCATTTGGAAGCCCATTCAACGGGATTTTTGGGCCCATTCCCCCCTCTTTTCCTCGGGAAATCCGTCCCGCTCCCGAAGACGAGGATTTTTTCCCCGTGTATCTCCCGACGCGAACGACGCACAACACTCGGTCTCGGCCCTCGCAGTCTCGCCTCTGCCTCCCCGTCCGCCTCCGTCCCCGCCGCCTTCCCCTTCACCCCGTCCGCCCCCCTGCCGCGGCCGCCTCCCCCTCTGCCTCTATCCCCGCCGCCTTCCCTTTCGCCCTGTCCGCCCCCCTGCCGTTTAACAGATTGGTCTTCGGCGATGAGGGCAGCGCTAGATGTGGGCGGCAGTAGATTGGTTTCCAACGATGAGGATGGAGGCGTCGTGATGGTGGCTTCTTGCAGAGCGGATTGATTTCCCCATTGTTTGGAGAGAGAAAGAGGAGCGGGAGAGAGAGAGCGCAGGGAAAGAGTACGCGAGAGGAATGGAGAGAGCGCGGAGGGGGGAGGGGAAGTAATGCGGCGGGGATTGCAAATGACAAAAAAAATCCTCTCAATGGATTATTCCCAGTTCCCACAGGGATTTTGTCCCTGTTGAGCCAAACGGGAGGAAATTGGATTTTTGCCCCAAAGTTGATCTTCCTTTGTCTTTTTGCCCAAA
This sequence comes from Raddia distichophylla, assembly GCA_005191435.1. Taxonomy (NCBI): domain Eukaryota; kingdom Viridiplantae; phylum Streptophyta; class Magnoliopsida; order Poales; family Poaceae; genus Raddia; species Raddia distichophylla. The sequence continues at coordinate 11,151 of SPJY01011911.1, read as the reverse complement.
GTTGATGTGCCTTTGTCTTTTTGCCCTGTGTGGACCATCTAGAAATTGGTTTGACAACAAGGGGTTTTCTAAAAAATACAATTTCTCCTTTCCTCTTCTATCGCGCAGCTCCTCACCTGTTCGTTTCCTCTTCCATCTGCGCACGAGGCCTCTCATTGCACAGGCGAACAGGCTACGATGAGGGGCCGCCGCGGGCGCCGCCCTCCCCGCCACCCAAGCCGCTGCCGCAACCGCAGGCGCCGCCCTCCCTGCCCCCCCCGCCCTCCCCGCCGCCGCGGGCCATGGCCTCCAAGCCACCGCCGCGGGAGCCGCCCTTCCCGCCACGTGCGCCGCCCTCCCGGCAGGAGAAATTGCATTTTTTTTAGAAAACCCCTCGTGGTCAAATCAATTTCTAGATGGTCCACACAGAGCAAAAAGACAAAGACACATCAACTTTGGGCAAAAAGACAAAGGCGGATCAACTTCGGCGGAAAATTCCAATTTCCTCGCCAAAGGGTCCCTAAAAAAGCCGCAATCCTCCGCCGCACGTACTCCCGCCGGCCGCCACCTATGAATCTCCGATCCGGTGAGCTGCCGCCTGCGGTGCGCCTCATGGAGCAGGATCCGTTCGCCACCAACCCCAGCCGTGCGCCGCCACCTCGTCCAGCTCCCGCCCTCGGAGATGCGGCCTCCTCTGGCTCCCGACCCAACCACGACTGGGTGATGCTCGATTGCTACGTCCGCCCCATGAGCGCCGACAACGATTCCTCCCGCGCCACCTTGGCGAAAGCCCGGAGCTCCACCGGAGACCTCATCGGCTTCACCTTCAGGGCGGTGCCTCCTCCGGCGATCTCACACATCTATTTCCTCAGGCATCCCGGCAAGCGCCCGTGCCCGTGGTACGAGGACTTTTTCCATCTCATCGGCTCGTCCGTGTCCACTGAAATGGACAGGGCACAGGCTTTTCCGTGATCCCAAGGGCATGGCAGCCCACCGCAACTGCATCCTCCTGCAGCTCTTTTCCCCCATGGATGAAGATGATTTCACTGAGGAGTACTTCGTCTACCAGGCTCACCCCCAATCCGCCAAGGCTCTCACCACTCTCAAGAGGCTTCCCGCTTGTGACCACGAGTTCTCCTCCGATCACATGGGCATCCTTTGCTATGATGACCAAGACTATGTCGTGGCGCACCTTGGAATAGTCGAGTTCAGCCTGAATTCGGTGACAGAAGAGCTCTGCATGTTCAAACAGGGCCAATGGAAGACTAAGGAGCTTCCGATTTGCCACGGCAAGGGTAAGCGCGATGAATTGGGTTCGTGGCAGACCAGCCAGGTTCTTCCATTCAGCAATTTCATCTGCTGGGTCGACTACTTGAGGGGCATCCTGTTCTGTGATGTTTTAAGCCGGAATCCTAAGCTCCAGTATGTTTCTCTTCCTGTGGAACCACGTCAGGGTTACGCAGATCCAGATTGCTTCGAAACATAACGCCCGGGAATATATCGAAGCGTGTGTGTGACAAAAGATGGTGTCATGAAGTTTGTCGATAACGCACCTCCTGACACCGTCTCCTCATGGGTTCTCAGCGATGTTTTTGGTGGCCTGAAATTCATCATGGAAGCTGGTAAATTTTCGTGCCTTACAAACTCCACGAGTCTTCCACAGCCACACCTCGGACAAGAATTTCCCATTGTGGACATGAAAGATCCCCAAATCGTCTACTTACTTTTGAAGAAGATAGAAAACTCTAATGTCAAGGCATTCCTCATTGCGGTTGACAAGCTAAGCGACAAGGCAGGTGTTTGCTTTCAGTGTGCACTATCTGCTCCACGCACATTGCTAGTCTCCTCGTCAAGCAAGGATGGAGACAGCGACACTACCTCCTGCAACCTGCACTTTGACGAGCCATTCATATGCTGCGAATTCTCCAACTACCTGAATGTGTCTGACAACAGGTAATAATATGCTTCTTCTATGTGTCCTTCTAGTATCCAATACCATTTAACAGTTGCATAAAAAAGAATACCGTTTAACAGAATATGTTGTTAATCTTCCATCCGATTTCCTTTTATATATGTCAATGTATCGCAGCATGCTAGTATTGCATATTCTCTGTTCTTAGGTATTCTCTGCACATTAGCAACTCCATAAGACAAGTCCATTTAGCTTTTGTCAACTGTCACTCTTTAACAAGAAAATTCCCTGCTGTTCATGATTCTTTGGTTGCCAAAAATTCTTTGTACAAGGTTTTATTTTATTCATTTTTACAAACCGGATATTCACATTCGCGGTCTGTGCTGTTTTGATGTGTTTTTCTGTGATTTTATTTTTCACTAGCGTGTCATAAATTTATGTTGTCGTTACAAATGCAAAGGGCGCCACCAGCACGAAACAGTTCCAATTATCCACTCCCGATTTGTTGCCTTTAGGTTTTTTCTTATGTATAGAAATTTTGGAGTACCTGTACCTGTTGCTTATGTACAGAAACAGAAATGTTGTTTTAGGCCTTGTTTTGCCCATAGAGAATTATTGTTTAAGAAAATCTAATGTGTTCCTTTGCTGCCAACTCTTAAAAGTTCATATGGTAATTCATTTCTGTTTAGGGAGGGAGCTGATGAAGGGCTATAACTTGCATGGTTTTGATATATGGGTGATCAATTTAAATCGTAATCTGAGGTGACTACTAATGCAAAATGATTTGGTGGATACCTTGTATCAACCCTGATGCAACAACTATATCATGATTTATAAACAGATTTGGAAAATAATGGTCTCTATGAGATCAATATTTTTGATTGGCTGCTATCTTTTTATAGAGATAGTTTGCGGAAAAGGAATTTGTTTGGTAATGTGTCTTGCTCTTTTTGTCTAGCTTTTTCTCTTATTCTTTTAGGCCCAGTAACCTAGAAAAGGCCTTCAAGTGTTTCCATACAATGTGGCCCAATGATAAAAATTTAGTGGGTGTTTGTGTTCTTCCAATTTGCTAGGCTTTATGGAATTATAGGAATAGGATTTGCTTCCGGGAGTTAAGAGTGAGTCCTCCTTTAGTCATTTTGCACAATGCATGTGCGTTAACCAAATATTGGGCAGGTTTACACACAAAAGGGGGAAAGGAAGTACTCAGAAAAGGAGCTGAATTGTTGACAAGACTCTTATGAAGATGGCGGAAATGGAGGAAAAGAAGCCTGATGACAATTTGCTCGATCAGTAGTGGCTGTTTAGTAGGTTGTAGATACTTTTGTTAGCAGTTTGTTATCTTGCGGTGCCTTGTGGGGCGTTGGACCTGTTTTCAGTTGCGGAGGGTTTAACTGATGTATCCTTAAGTTGTATTTTTAAGTAAACGGTGGCTGTTATTAGCTTTAGGGACTTGTTTGGATGTAAGAACCATTAAATTCCGTTTCTGAAATGGAATTAGGGTGTGGCCCCTTATGCAGAAAAAAATGATCAAAATACATTTTGCCACTCTATACTTTGCTCCTCACATTAAGGCCTTGTTCTTTTCAGCGTATCGTACCGTTGCGTATTACTGTAGCAAATTTTGTTATTTTTATATAGCCCATATGCTGTCATAATTTGCGACGATTTTTTCGTGACTTATAGTAGTCGTTCCAAAGATTCTAAAACTATTTTTTAATTTTTTTTTTATAATCTTTAGACCTCATTTTGAGGGCTCTCAAATTTGCTACAGTAATACACAAACGCAACGATACGCTGAAAAGAACAAGGCCTAACAAGTGAGGTCCGGTCCCACATGACATAGACACGTGGAGTGGCAAATATAAATGGATCAAAGTATAGGAAAATGTATGGATTACCCCTTCAAACTCTTGCAATGGTATAGAAAACATCATTCAACTTAAGATCAGACATTTTAGCCCTTTTTTAACTCTTAAAACCGGATAGATTATTCTCTTACCATGATAAAGTGGTTTCGAGCATTTCAAAACTAGTTTTGCAATTAAAATGCTCTTTCTTTTGTGACCGACAGCTAATAATATGAAAGTATTGTTAATTTAATTACAATAGCATGAAAGTATTTTCTAAAATGAGAATATTTGAAACCTTTCATTTGCACAATTCTCAAATGACATTTTTTATAGAATGGAATAGAAAATATAGTTAAGCTTGCTCTAATGCGATATGAAAAAACCCTAAAGAAATAGTCATTCTTTAGCCAACAGAAAAAAACATGTAGAGAATATTTCAAAACATAGGGCAAGCATAAATCAAAGCAATATCTAGCTATGCCCATAAAATAAAAAAAAATCCATGATCGATCGAGGTTAGTCGCTACCCACCAGCATCGTACGTGGTGGCGTGAAGGCGAGAAACAATTAACTGGAAAGAAAAATTGAAAAAAGGAATATTTTTAATTGCAAAAACAGTTTTTGAAATACTACAAAACCATTTTGACATAGTAAAGGAGGCAACCTATCCAGTTTTAAGAGTTGGAGGGGATAAAATATCAGATTTGGAAGCTGCAAGATGATTTCTGTACTACTGCAAGAGTCCGAGGGGGGGTAATCGTAGTATTCGAGGGGGGTAATCTATACTTTTTCCCAAAGTATTGGGTGACGAATTGTAACATTCGAGGGGGGTAATCTATACTTTTTCCCAAAGTATTGGGTGACGAATTGTAACATTCTAGATTTAAAAATACGAAAAAAATGTTTTTAATATTTTTAAAAACATAATTAATTTAATTAATTTGAACTTGCATCATGGCATGTCATGCATCAAAAAACTTGATTTGTCAAAAAAAAAATTTCAAAAGCTATTAAAAATATTGGTCAAGTGCATTAAAAATATATTTGAATGTTACCAAAATATAATTATTTGGAAATAAATTGCTTTGCAGAAAAAGGAGAAATGCTATTTTATAATTTTAGGAAATCTAATTGTATTTGATTTATAAAAACCTTTCCTAATTCAACCCGGGCCCAAGGCCCATGCCGAGCCAAGGCTAGAGGCGAGATCCGCCCTTACCTCTCGATCCTGCCTTCCCCTCACGGTCATCTCACTGTCTCTCCCTCTCATATATGCTCTCAATCCCTTCCAGCTCTCCCTCCCCCAGTTCCTCCCCTAGCTCACGACCCCGCCCCATCCCCCAATGAGTCATTGGCTTCCAAAGGTGTAACTGTGCCCGCCGCATTTCGCGCCTTTGTGTAAGGGCAGGCTAGCAGGCCCATCTTGGTTTTGGTAATTGATGACCTGGGCTTCACCATAGCCAACCCACTCTAAGATTAAGGACTTTATTTCATATTCTTCAGAGTCTTTCAGTGTGTTGTGGTGTGTCTCAGAAGCCGACGATCTTTTTGTCTGGTTGCAGGGTCCCACTAAGCACTACCTGAGTCCATTGATCTTATCCAGCTTTGAGAGTGTTCGCGTGGGTTATGGGGTTGTCCTGGCCTGGTTTCCCGCTCATTAGTTTGAGTTTGCCGCCCTCTGGGAGGTGTCTTCGCGCTCAAGTCTTTGAAACTACCTAGAAGGTTCCGGTGTTTGCTTTCGCTGTCCCAAGGTTTCGTAGCGCCTAAACCACGATGTTTCCCTCCTAAGCCATTCAAAGTTCCTGCCAAGTCTACAAGTCAACAAAAAAGAGCCTAAAGCCAGTCTTAGCTAGAGCTAGGAGAGAGAGAAGAGAGAAAGAAGAAGGGGGGCCTGTTAGGCTCATCGGACACGACCGGTGCGGCCGCCGGATGCGTCTGGTGGCTGTAGGTTACCCCAACCAGTGTCCTTTATCCGCGACCTAAAATACTTAGGCTCACCTGACGCGTCCGGTGGCCATAATTATTTCAGCCCAAAGTGTGTGAAATCTCTGTCTTCGGTGATCGATTTATTCGCTTTCGGTGGGATGGCTGGACGTGTCCGGCGATGAGGATTGACCCAAGGCCAGGCCTTTGCTTAGGCAGCGTAGCTGACCACCGGATGCGTCCTGTGAAGTATGGAAAACCTAGCTGAATCGCCCTGTTCTCGGTCGGGTTTATGCGTAGATTGTCGACCTGACGCGTCCTATGAGTGGCTGAACGCGGTGACGCTGTAAACCCTAGCTAGTTTCAGCTGAGAGAGAGGGTAGCACATGTGACATGTGGGCCTATAAATAGACCTTATCCCTTCGTGTGTGGGTGAGGGAGAGCTTCATTTGCATCCACCCAAAGCCATCCCCATCCCAAGAGGGTCTCTCCCATGGAGGTGCTTTCCTTGGTGCCTCCATGAGTGCTTGAGTGAAAGGGAGAATGAGAGGGAGTGAGAGGACGAAGGCCATCCCCTACCTCTTCTCCATCCATCCCCAAGGTGTGTATCTCTCCCAAGGAGTCCTTGGGCCTACGGTTCTCCATGAGGGTGAGAGGTGGGGTGAGGTGAGTGGTCTTCGGTCCTCTTGTGCTCTTTGGGATTCTTGTCGAAATAAGATCGTCGTTGTAGTACCCCTTAGTTTTTGACTCGGTTCAACAGAAAGAATGCTCATTATCTATCCAGCAAGGTTGAAAGCTAAGATATGAGCTGCTCGAAAAGCAACCGAACATGTTAATTCTCAACCACGTGCAATGATACCGGGTGAGACATTTCCTTTGAAACAAATGCGAAGCTCGGGTATCGGATACGTGCTCAATGATGGCTCCCAAGATTAGCTACCATCACACACATATCCTAATGTGGATCTATTGCACAACACATACAACAAAGGTATGAATTTATAGTTACAAAATGGTATGGACTGCTGTCCAGACAATAAGTTTGATATACTCAGAGTTCTACGGCAGCGGAATACTAGTTTGTATGAACAAAACAACAGAAGAACATTCTCTAGAAAGCAAAAAAACTAGTGAGGAATGCTGCCCAATCCAAGGGCAAGCAACTGGAGGCTTAGAACTCAGCCGCATGCCCGATAGCGTCGTCGGCTCCCGCTTGATAGTAGTACTCAACCCAGGGGTCGAACTCACCTATAACATTAGCACTGGATTGAGTAAAGATCGTACTCAACACTAGGAGGTACTTATAGCCTCATACATGCATATTGATAATCAGATGGAAGGCTAGCAAGACATTTTTAGCATAAAGTGTCTTTGCGAGACGTAAGCTCCACTTCCCTGTTCTTGCGTGGCATCAAATGGGACGTGGCATCAAATGGGAAGAAGAAAAACCCCCACATTTACCCCTCACTCCGTTGGTGGTGGCCATTAAGGGACTTGATGGTGACAGTTCTTATTCATTTGCTGGCTATAATCTGCGCAGCAGTTCATCTCTCTTCTACTATGCAGTAGTTTCTCTCTCTGTGTGTTCCTGCGTAACACTCTCTAATTGCCATTGTTGACCATCAAATCTTAGTGCTGGCAGTATCAACTCGGTTAAATTGTTATTTGTGTAGCCAAATCCCCTCATCTCCCTGTTCTATATAAATCCTCTAACCGAGTTCATCTCCTCCCTTTTGCTCTCTTCCTCAATTGCGGCTCGGGTAAGCATTTGCATCGAAATTCCTTTGAGGTTATCCTTTATCGATACCTCCTTGATCCATTTTGTCCCTCGGGTTCAGGAGGTCGTCGCCGAGTCGCCGTGAATTCAGCGCGCCGGAGCCGCCCTTATTCATTCACTATCGCCGAGAGCTTGCCGTCAAATTCGTCGACACCATTAGATAATCATCCCTGAAATCTCTCTAGGAACACCTCTAGACATTGTGGGTTGTTTCGCCTCGGTCGATTTCACCGGAGGACCGCCGCCAGAGCTTGCCGCCGTGCCGTCCTAGCAGCCTCGCCAGCCATCTCGTTGTCCCGCCACCTCAGTCGATTCTAGCCCAAGCCGAGACCACCACGAGCTCCTCCTTGCTCCCGCGAACCTAGCCCACCCTGCCACCCATCCGATTTCGCCGCCGACCGGCCGCTCGCCCTGAGTGCCAACGCCGCCGCCTTGCGCCGCCGCGCTGCCGCCTTGGGCCGTCTCCGGCCAGGCCGCTGCTGCCAACGAGTAGCCCACTCCACCCCCGAGCCGCGTCACCCCTCGCTCCCGCCGTACTGCCGCCGAAGAACGCTGCCACCGGAGCGGCCTTGTTCCCCAATTTCGGCGCCACCCCCCCGCTTTACCCCGAGCCGACCGAAGAATAGCTCCGTGCCAGCCGATGTGTTGCCCGCCGGGGGATCGGCTGAATAGAGCCCCGCGCCCATGCTCTTCTTGTTCCGGTATCTCCCCCTGTCGTTCCTCACTTTCTTTAGTTTTGCATCGCTGTGTTATGGGTCTTCTTTAGCAATCTAGGGCCAGGACACTGATGCCCATTCGACTAGTTGTTAATCTGACTAAGTTCTCGCCCAGTACACCTTCCAGTACATGATCTTTCAATATTTCAAATGCCACCAAAAATTCATGTTGAGTCTAAATAGTCTCAAACCAATTTCTCTGGTCTTATTAGATCCACATCTTCCTCTTTGTAAACTTTCATAATTCTCTGAATTACTTTGATTTTCAGTTATTTTCGTGTAGTAGCTAATTGTCGACGGGTGACTAACTGGGGGGTCACCGCCGGCAATGAATTTGTACGAGGGGACGCTAATCAAGAACCAAACCAGATGGGTAGCACAAGACAGGGTTATACAGGTTCAGGCCCTCAACGGAGGAGGTAATACCCTACTTCCTGTGCTCTGAGATTATTTGGTGGATCGGGATGCAAGATGATGCTCCTATTCGATGATTCGATGGTCTCGTGTCGATGGCTTTTACCACCTCCCTTTATATAGTACAGGGGGGATAGAGTTTACAGAAAGTCGCGGGGTATATGGCAACTATTTCCGTTATGACGTTACATGGAAGGTATGCATTGATCTGCTAATTACACGGGGATATCCCATAAACTCGGATCCTTTCTTGCGGCTTAGGTTGCGTGCAATCCGAGTGGTTTCCATCTTCGGTCAACCGACCTGGATCGCCCCCTATCTGCTCCTTATGGGCCTTCTAGAGGATACCCGGGGCCCATGCAGTCCACACTAGCCGTCGAGAAAGACCACAAAAGCATCGAGATAAAGCATTCTCGATGCCCGGTCGTCGAGATTCAGCCCTTGGGATAGCCCGGTCAAGAAAGAACGTCTGTCTCGGCAGCTTGAGGGCAACTGTTGTGATTTAAAACCTGTCAGGCGCGACGTCGTGGCCAGGAGCAGTCTCGACGGCCTTAAGCCGTCGAAAAAGATTTCAGGCAGGCCGCGTGGCATTCCGGCCTAGCTCAATCCTCTTTTCTCGACAGCTAAACGACCGTCGATAATAAGTCACGATGCAGGGGGTAGTAGCTATCTCGACAGCCTCAGGCCGTCGTGACTGATTTTAGGCAGGGGTCCTTCCTCGCAGTATTGGCCGATGGGCCATGTAAGCTAATGTCGACGGCAGCGCCAGGGCCGTCGAGAATAAGTATAGACCCAAAAAAAATTATAAAAATCACCAGAATTTTGCAGCTGTTGCGGCAACCAGCAACGACAGTTGCAACCTGGAAACCCAAAAATAACCCGCACATTCAAATATCCCACATTTTCACAGATATACACAATTCCACCAATAACAACACCACATATATATTAAACCACAATCACAATCACATGGCACGTACAAGTAGTTTATGACATAAGTCGTACACACACAAGCACACAAGGAGCTAGTTTATGGCTGCGATGGCAGGGTGAAGATGACCTGACCCGCGAGGTTGGCGGCCAAGTTCTCGAAGGTTTTTTCGCCCTGCTGCGCGTCGTCCTGAGGAGGTGGCACGTAGGACGGAGGCGTAGACAGAGCAGAACCCAAAATCTGCCAGATGTTACAATTACACATTTGACAAGTTCTATATATGTTATGCGATAACTTATTGATTTGGTACAAGTGACTCACCGCTGGATCACGGAACCAAGGGCGTTCAACGTTCGGGTTGTTGGGCATGGGGACGAAGGTCGTCTGGGTCTCGTAGGTGCTCGATGGTGGTGTCGTCTGTCCCGCGTAGGCACCCTGGACAACTTAGGTGCTTGGAGGGGCTGGGTGGCTAACGTAGATGATCGGGCCACTTGTGTAGGTGCCCGTCATCCCCACCTGGCTCGAGGAGCTGCCAGCAAGCCCGTGTGACTGGTTGGACCGGCCTACACATATATTTGAGTTCATTAGTCCACGTGAGTAGATACGCATGTCGGGAATGAAATGAAGTTGTGCGAACACGTTACCCCAGCGACGAACGCCTCAAGCTATCGAAGTATTCCGTCATAATCCTCTTGCGCAACCCTCAGACTATCCTGCATGCCCTTATCATCTCTCTATCATGGGTCAGTTCGCTCTCCATCCGTCGTACATCCACCTGCTCACTTCTTCCATTGCTTTTGACACAATAAGCTACACATCAGGGTTTCATAATAGGTTTAGGAAGTCTTCTAAACCCACCCGTGAATGGCCACTTGGGTGTGTCTCGTTGTGGCGCCAGTAGGGAACGAGATAAAATCCCTAGTGCAACGATGGCTAAACAGCCGAAATGCAGCTCAGTAGCGCTTATGTTATGCATAGGAGAATTACATGGTCATGCCATTGAAACCTTCTTGAACCCACCGACACCACAACGACACACACCCCAAACGGTCATTCGCGAGCTGTCCACTGGGACGCCACACGCCGGTTGTCCAGTGGACAATATGGGGACATTTTTCACAACCCGTAATGGAAACGAACAAATCACCATTCAAATTCCTTACACGTGTTTTTCCCGAACAGGTGACATACGGCAGGCTCAAGACCACGAGCCAGGCAGCCTCAAAACCTCGAGCCACCAACCAAGGTTGGCAGAGCAATCTTAGCACGAAAGGAGAATCTTCTGAGTCTCACTGCCATTTTGAGTAGGGAAATGACGGATGCAGTAGAAGGTTCTGAGGAGATAATCACGCTATCTCCTCTCAAAAAATTCTGCTCTGTGCAAACCCAAGGTTGGGATTTTAGCAAAGTTCCCTATGACCCTGGTCTTGGGATAAACTATATCTCAAGAGCGTTAGCATCCGTGACCCCATCGGATCATACCCCATTCCCCTCACAAAAGAAAGTTAGATGGCGACCAAGCCAAATTTTTCATTCTGAGGGTATCCTCAGAAATGTCGAGGTGACTTTGAATGACCATTGTGTCACTCTGGGCATTCATGTCTTCAATGTCCCCGACCTATTCCATACTCGTCTCCTGATAGGAC
>SPJY01011899.1:0-11430 GCA_005191435.1 Raddia distichophylla | reverse complement strand
AGGGGTATATTTAAATGTCGGGCTGTTTGGGTTTGCAGGTGCGGCTGCCGCTGCTGCTGGGAGCAGCCGCAGCCGTGAAAATTGTTTTTTTTGTGGTTTTAAAAATTATTATTTTTTCTGTTTTGGTGCAGTGTCGACGGCCTATATATGGCCGTCGATACTGTCTCAGCGTGTACTGTATCGACGGTTGATTAATGACATTGCAATTCCGTCGGCATAATCGTTTGTAATTTCGTCTCCTAGATTTTGTCGAGTTGTTTTGTCGGTAAATGGACGGAATTACTGTAATATCATCGATATCGCCTCTATTTCCATCGGTACAAGACCGTTAAAAATAAACTCGATTCTTGTAGTGTTGATAGTAGGGTAATTAGTTGCACCGAAAAGTGTTAAATATAGATATCCACGAATGTTTCAAGATTATGTTTATATCAATCACTTGATTTTAATTATTATACACGCTTGTTACCTAGCCATACGTCTATGCATGGCGTATTTGAGATTTAACATACTTAAAATTAAATTTATGTCGCGAATCAATTCAATAAAAAGTACATAGCCGGGTTGAGGCCCTGCCTGGCCATGTGGCCCATTTTTGTGGTTGTTTCGGCCACGTCCCCCGATTTCGTGTGGCCGTCGCATCCCGCGGGCGCGTCCATCCAAGTGCCTAGAATGCCAAGACTGGTGTTTTTGCAAAACAACCCTTTCTTCCGTAATCAACCCACGCTCCACACAGTTGCTTAGGCCTTGTTCTTTTCAGCGTATCGTTGCATCTGCGTATTACTGTAGCAAATTTGAGAGCCCTTAATAGCTGCCATAGCGTAAAAAATGGGCATAGCGTAGCGTTGTCCCTTTCCAGCCGCTATAGCGCCGCTATAGCCCTCTATTTAAATCCATGAAATTATGACAATATATAGGCTATATAAAAATAACAAAATTTGCTACAGTAATATGCAACAGTACGATACGCTGAAAAGAACAAGGCCTTAGTAACGCGGCCCATAATCCAGTAACTTATTGCTTCATTTCATTTTACATTGGGCATAACTGGGCTATGGCCTGAACATGTAGACTTGGGCCGTGGCCCGTGGCCCATCTCGGCATCTCCTTCCCTTTTTTTTTCTGCGCCATTTTTTTCCACCTTCTTTACCCTGCCTTCCTTTAGAAGCTACTCAGCTAGAGCTTCAAGTCTTCACTTGTACACTACGCTGAGCGAGCTGACGGCAGAGCTGCTTCATCAAGAACAAGGATAAACACGATGTGAAATTCCTCATCTTCATCTCCTCCTCTTCTTTCTTTCCTCATCTTCATCTTCTCCTCTTCTTTCTTTCTTTCTTTCTTTCTTTCTTTCATCAATTTTAGGGGAAAACATGTCCATATCTACATGTCACTATATACCATGCATGCATTGAAGCATATGCAGAAAAACTTTCTAAATTGTTACTGCTTACGTTCCCTTAACCTTTTGCGTCTGCTGTTCTGATCTTCTGTTCTTCAGGAAGGCAGATTCAGAAGGAAGCAGCACGCTGCGCATACTCGTGGCTACCGACTGCCACCTCGGCTTCCTCGAGAAGGACGAGATAAGGCGGTTCGACACATTCGACACCTTCGAGGAGATCTGCGCATTAGCACAACAAAACGAGGTGAACGATACCTTGCAAGTTTATGTATGCACCTCTGATATCTTTGCGTGTTAATAATTAATGCACGCGTGTGTGTGTTCTACTTCTGCTCACTCACTGAGTCACTGTTCAAGTACAGTTGTAATTTGATGTGATTTGAGGCACACGGTTAATTTAATTTGCAGGTCGATTTCCTGCTTCTTTGTGGTGATTTGTTCCATGAGAACAAGCCTTCAAACGCGACGCCAGTAATGTGGTTGTACCGTTAGTACTACTGCAGCTGCCTTCTCATGATCAGTTAGATCCTCCATTTTTTTTACCTCTACACAAGCGGAACAGTGCCAGACGCCCCCGGACCAGGGGCCCACGCAAACCACGCTAAGGCCTTGTTCTTTTCAGCGTATCGTTGCATCTGCGTATTACTGTAGCAAATTTGAGAGCCCTTAAAATGAGGTCTAAATATTATAAAAAAATAATTAAAAAATAGTTTTAGAATCTTTGGAACGACTACTAAAAGTCACGAAAAAATCACCGCAAATTATGACAATATATAGGCTATATAAAAATAACAAAATTTGCTACAGTAATACGCAACGGTACAATACGCTGAAAAGAACAGGGCCTTAGTCTGCGCTCAAACGCGTTAGCACAAACACCCCTTGCCTTTTTTATTTTACGTCTATATCCTCCCTAACCCTACCGGTGCTCCTGCCCCAACGCTCCTACTCTCCCTCCTCCCCGTCGCCTCTCTCGCAGTCTCTCCATGTCCCTCTCCGCCACGTATTCCTTGGCGGCACAAAAGTGGTGGCGGCGATTGCCTCCTCCCCAACACGGCGGCGGCGGCTTCCATCTCGATAGCGACGGTGGCGGCGACAACATCCTCCATTTCGGTGGCTCGATCTGGATCCGTTGAGGTGCGCGTCCTCCAGCCCGTCGCCCCCCTCTTTTCACACTGGCGTGCCCCCTTTTCTCCTGCTCCTACCGGCCACCGCGACGACGGGAACGGAGGAGGCGGGCATGCTTACGGCAGTCTTGGGAGAGGGCAGATCTGCCGGTAGTGAGCCTCCCGACGTTTCCTCTCCTCGTCTGCCAGTAGCGACATCCTTCGTCGTCTTCCGTGACCCTACGGTAAGGGTCGCCGCCACTCCCTCCCGCTGACACCACCGCTCCGTCCTCCTGTTGTCGCCAACTTCCCTCCTCCTGCACACTCCTCTCTCCTCTTGCTAGTTCCCCTTTGCCCCGCCTCTCGTAAAGGCCGCTGCCGACAGCAGGCCTTGCCAAACAGCTTCCATATCGGTGATTCATCCAGATTCATGATGAATCCATCCCTCTCTGACCGTGTCTTACACCTGCACTTTAATCCCTCCTTAGCATGCATCAAACCCAACCTAGACAGGGCATGTTTAGGTCGTAGTTGATTTTTCGGTTCTTGAGATTACTGCTTTTGTTAACTCTCTGCAAATATGGCAAGAAAGCATGATTCGCTTTTCATTTTTGTTATTACACATGAATGACAACATTGTGTGTGTTGTCATACGTTCTGCCAAGCAGGAGGTGATTCTTCTATTATGCTTGCCCTTAGTGCCAATTGCAGCCTATCCTGACATGTTTCAAGGTAAATCCTTCCCATTGTTTTACTGATAGTAAGTGATAACTTTTTCCGTTAGAATCTGGTCCAAATCTTACCTTAATAGTAGAAACCTGTTTAGCTAGCAGGATACATTAACAAGTAAACTACAATGGTCTTACAGAACAGGCGGCGTAACCGCGTAGGCTGTTAGATTTCTCTCAGGTGGTTTGAGCTAAGGTAATTTGGTATCCTAAAATTGGTCTTCTTGCGTTGTTGTAGTACTATAGTTCTGATTTTAGATTATGAGGTGAGGCCAGCATGGATAAGCTCTGTATCTGGGATAATTCAGGTGGCTATTCATCCAAGAGTGCTTTACCACCGGGTATGATTACATTTTGTTCCTACAGATAGCTTTGCCTAAGTAGGTCAATGCTAGGCAGATATAGGAATGGCACATCGTTTAACATTAGCATAGTTGAATTTTAAAGACTATTGACAAACTTATTTTGGAGTTCTCAATATGAATCATGTGCACCCTGTGGCGTTAACCATTGCCGGGGTTCTTCCTGTTCAGTTAACTTCTCTTGGTCCTAAACTGTGTCTGCCATGAATTTTTTTGAGGGGTTAGCATGGAATTCCTATTCAATTAACTTCTCTTGGTCCTAGACCATGTCTGCTATTAATTTTTTTTAGGCGTTAGCATGAAATTTTTATCCTTTGGTTGGATCTTTTGGTTAGGCTATTTGCTTCCTGTGGTTTGCATGAAATGCTTTGGGTCCCTTTTGCTTCCTGTGGTTTCCATAAAATAGCTTGGTGCCATGACCGAAAAGGATTCAATTTATTGCATTTTGAATTCAGCTCATATAACTCAATAGTATGTATACCCTGCTGCTCAGCTCCTGCTGAGCGTATGGTGTTGATGAGCCTTCTACTATAGAGGTTTCATACAGCTTCTCTTATCCCCTCATTTTACCCATATCATTATATATGTTCATCAATTGTATGCGTTGTTTTCACTATTGCTTTAGTAGCCTGATAGCAACATGTTTTCCTCTTAGCTGTTTTATGAATAAAATTATTGCTTTCCTGTCTCCCGTCCAGTAGATAAGCTACTCCACACCTCAGAATAGCATAGTCTACACACCTCCACCATCTACCAATACGATCAATGTAAGTTTTGCTTTCTCATTTCTTTCCATCCTTCCTTTATAGGCTTTCTTTACATCACTGTCTTACCTAGCATGCTGTGCTAATACATTTGACCAAACTAATTATATGTCGGCTACATCCATGGTAAAAGAGGATGTATCCATGGCTATGAAAAATACCAGGTTTACTTCTGTATGTACCTCTTCATAGTGATCTATTAATACATCTTTCTTTTCATTGTGATCTGCTCATCTCTATTTCACATCCCAAAATTGAATTGTTATGTGATACTCAGCATTTTCCTCTGCTGGTGGACTTCTTCAATAGTTCCTTCTTTTGGTACTGAAGCATACTTTCATTTCTTTTTACACCTGTGAAGTTCAAAAGTTTAAACACATGTTTCTAAAAAAGAAGCGTGAAGAAATGTGGGGCCACTAATTTTACTTTCTAGGAATGGATATTCATGTTCCAGATGTATACATGTTACCAATTATATTAATTGTTGATCAATGACATCTTTGCACCATTATTGATGGGGATGTAGTAATCAGAGCATCAACCCATTTTTTTATATGTTTAGTTTTTTTTTAGAGTTTTCCCATGTTTAGTTCAGCAAACAACATGAATGGATCATATACCCTTACATCCAAAAAATAATAGGTGCTACACCAACGAATTTAATGTCTCTATTAGTGTCCATGCATATATCCCACTTCATGATTTGCAACGAGATTTAGTTTGATTTGCACAGTGATCTATTCGTTGCTCTTTGTGCAACTTACGCTGCATATTTTGTAATAGATTTCTAGGTGAGCTAATGATACATGTGCCCAGTGTGCCACACCATCATTGCAAATGAGGTTGCCCTTGTGCTCAATTTATATTGTTATATGCTTAAACCCTTTAGCTTAGTGTTGTCGTTTTAGCTTTATGCCATTAGCCAGATCATCCTACGAGATTAATTTGGCTGTGTTGTTGGGGTAGTGCAATTTTTCATGTTGGCAAATGAGGTTGTCCTTCTGCTTAGTTTAGATTACTATGCCTAACCCTTTTAGCTTAGTGTTGTCATTTCATCTTCTTGCCACTGATTAGATGATCCTACTGGATTCATTTGCATGCATACTTAGGGCAATGTAATTTTTCATGTTAGTTGTTTATTCAGTTTACATTGTCGTGGCTGAACCTTTTGCTTTGGTGTTATTGTTTTAACTTTGTGTTACTTGCCACGTGATTCTACAGGATTCATTCGGCTGCGTTATTGGACAATGCAATTTTTAGTGTTCTTCTAAAAGTCTGAAAGCCAGATGGGTCAAGCACTTTGATTTTAGATATTGCTGGCTTTTCTCTGGTAACCTTATACCTATGATATTACCAACAGAATACGTATATGTTTCGAAAGATGAATTCTCATGAGATTTATTTACTTCTCAGGTTCACCATGTCATCGTTAATGTTGATTCCTTAAGTTTACATTACTTATTTTCTGAAAATACATATTGCACTGTCCTACCTGGCCCTTCTTATTCCGTTTTTCTTTATTTACAAATTTTAGGAGCTCCTGTAAATTGTGTTCTTACACTTTCAATACATCTTTTTTTTTGTGTAGCACCGTAATTCAACATATTGAGCTATTGATATCTTTCCCTGTTTGCTAAACTTAGTCATATTAACTTCATGTCTTCATTCTTTTGTTGAAATAAGCTAGCTTTACAGACTTTACTGTTTACATAGATTGTATTGATACCTGCAAAGATTCTCTATGTTTTGATGTTTACTATATTTCAGTGTAAACTCGGTGTCGGTGGGCCACAGGCCCGCCTACCCCACTAGTATATTACATGCTTCTATATATCACTATATTATACTACCTCCGTTTTTTTGACACTTTTGACTTTTCGATACGCCTTTGACCATTCGTTTTATTCAATTTTTTTTTGTAAATATCATTCATTTTGTTGTGATTTGTTTTATCAATAGAGGTACTTTAAATATATCTTATTTTTTACATCTTTCCACTAAATTTTTGAATAAGACGAATGGTCAAAGACGTGCCAAAAAGTCAAAGGTGTCAAACAAAAAAAAACAGAGAGAATACTATGTAACAAACTCCATTTAAAATTTCATACGAAGGATAAGCCGCAGCGTGGGTTGCGCATGGCGGGGAGAGGAGATTGCGGGGTTTAGCTAGTGTTGGTGATTTGTGAGCGGCCCACCTTGAGATAGACCTTGGGCTGGATCCATACCGTCCTGCCGCGCGAACAGAAAGTCTGAAGGGCCACCCTTGGCCGTACCAACAGGAACGTCTAGCCCGCCAGGGTCATCCTCGGGCTTGACCAAGTCAACCGCGCCTCCCTAGGTCCTAACCGGAAGCGTTGCGTACCTCCCGAGCTATCCTTAGCCCGGAGGAGGGCCCCGCGGACAGTCCGCTTGTCCCTTGGAAGGTGGCGACGGCTGTCATGTCCCACCACACTTTCCTCAGCCTTGACCGAGAAGGACTATACCGCCCTGGGGGATCCATAGCCCGGGGAAAGGCGCGCGGGCAGCTCGCCTTATCGTTTGCCCCTTGGGCAGATGGCAAGAGCTGCCACGCTACGCGACGCCCCCAACGGGTGGCGTGAAGCTGGCTCCGACCAATCAATGCTATATTGGGAATAAAGGGAAAGTGCTTTCTCCCTGTGCAGGCTGCTCCCCCGTGTATGCACACCAAGACGAACACGTGTCCAGTACTAACCAGACCAGCTTCTCTTTGCATCCACAGACTGGACGGAGCCCGGAATGAGACGAGCGCCGCCACTAAAGATGGATAAAGCAGAAATAGGCGCGGGGCCCGCCGTATCAGCTCTGGGCAGCCCGCCGCGCTTATAAAAGAAGATGCCTCCCCAACGTAGCGAGGATCCCTGGACGTATTACAAGCTAATAGTCCATCAAGACCATTAATTTATGATAACTATGTTGATCTGGACGTATTACTCCAACAATCAACCAAGGAGGATGACATTTGGAATATATATTAAAACAGAGTGTTACAGCTGAACAACCATTAGAGGCTGACATACATTTTATTGCATACAGCAACCACGCAGGGCTGTCAATAGTTATTACAAACTAACAGTCAACATTAGGGTACAATTCATAGTTTCAAAGTAAGCCCAACACCATAGCTGTACAATAGGAGTAAACAAACTAGCAGATAATTAAAATACCCGTTATTATGACATAGCCTATATGAACGTCGTCTACTCGCTATTCTCATATACGTAGTAACCCTCGGGGTCCTCCTACCCCTCTGGGTAACCCTCATCCCTCGCAGCTGCGACGTAGTCTCCAAATTCCTCTCCATAGCTAGGATCTAACAAGGGTGTAAATACAAGAGTGAATACACAGTATTCAGCAAGTATAGGTAGCCAAAAATGCAAGATGTACCATTCCGTGGTCTTTCCAAGATTTCAATGCCAACCGACACTTAAGAAAATAATTAATTTGGAAGAATTGATTCGTTTTAAAATTTGAAATACTACTATCACTCGAGTATGTGAATGGATATAAATCCCGTAGTCCCCACTCCAAGAGACTGGCATGATATCATGATTTAACCCTGCGCATGTGTATATCACTTTACCCATAGCCGCTTCAATTACATTGAAGCTCAGAGTGTTTACATCTAACTGGTATGTACATCTCCAACCCAGTAGGTTAAAAGCCGTGGCGGTTTCCAACCATCCATCCAACTTTTGAACTCATTGTTGATGCCCCTGCCCTCGGCAACAAACATCGCTGACGTAATATATCGTCCTAGGTTGGCCATCAATCGATGCCTTCCAGATGGGTCGGAACATGTGCAAACTCGCCACACTTCCCCTCTTAGTTATCTAAAATATGCAATGTGGAGAATGTACACCCTTTTAGATTAACCTTCTCTGATTATCTCGTAAAACCATGGTCGATAATATTACCAGTGCATGGCATCGCCAACACACCTCTAGCTTTAAGTGATCCCATCACCCTAGATGAAACTCACTACTCTCATCTCAACAATCCACACTTATTTATGCAAATAATATTTGAATGCAGCTACTAGAGGTGATAATATTCTCAAAATAATTGTATAATTAAAATATTCCAATTGAGATGATCAAAAGATAACTTGCCTTGATATGGATAATAAACCTCAGATGCCTCTTCACTCTCTTGAGGATAAACCTCTGCTTGATTTAACACGTTTCCTGAAATCACGATGATACTAATATTTAGCTACTACATATTATAATTGTATTAGAATTATGATGTAACGCTATTTCTGTTCATCATAGGTATTGTAAAAATTCTTATAAATGAAAATGCTTGTTCAGTGAGTTTAATAAAAGTGCTTAATTAGTACGTATTTGTTACATGAATTATCTTTATATAAGTGCTTACATCCAAGTAAATCCCTTAGCAGCTCAGAAACTAACTACTCTTTTTCTTCTATATATACCACTCAGAACTTCTAGATGTAACTCTGCACTACTCTTTTCTTCCTTTGCTCTTCACCAGACTCTACATGTAACAATAGTAGCAACTCATAGCAGCAGCACAGCAGTATGTGGCTAGCAGCAATTAGCACCTAATAGCAGCAATAAACAGCAGCGAGCAGCAATAAACAGCAGCGAGCAGCATGCAGCAGCCTGCGCAGCAGCGGCGGCGGCATGTAGCTAGCTGCAGCAAGCAGCTCATATGCAGCAGCGGCAACAACTTGTAGCCAGCAGCAGCGGCGGTGGCGGCAACCTGCTACAACGGCAGCGGCAATCAACAGCAACGCCAAGGCATTTCTTTGCTCCTCTTCTTCCACTACTCAAACTCAGATTTAGCCCTTGATTTTCCCTATGCATTTGGTTAATTTTCTTTAGATCTACACCAGTGGTTTTGGGAAAAGATAACATACACATGTGTAGATTTAATTAGAGGCTATGGATGCAAGATTTCTATGTAACTACTGTAAGATTTAGTTTAGAAATTAATGGATGCAAACCTTTTATGCAGGATTTGAGAGGAGAAATCTCTGTTAGAACCTGGGTTTGGGGATTTGCTACGGGGAACTGCAAATCGGATCTTGGGAATGATTTCTTGGATGATGCTTCTTCCTTGGCTCGGTGGATAGATCGGTCAGCCTCCTTCCAGCCCACCGGTTGGGTCTTCCCGACGGTGCACTCCTTTGACAGACGGTGCACTCCCTTTTTTTTTAAGGTATATGAGCTATATAAAAAAACATTTAAGACGCCGGAGAGAACTAATAACTCTTAAACATTACGTCTTGTGTTTTAAATATTTAACTTTGCTCAGTTTATTCTAGCCGGGTTGTTTCATTGTCCCATTTGATTATATGATATTTTAGATGTTAGCTTCTTTCCTCCCCTTCCCCCATTCGAATTCTTCTTTTTTTGCTTATGCACTCAATTGGTTGATCCACAGGTGATATTATCTCTTTTCCATACACTGTCATGGGTTAATCCTAAGTGAGAATAGATTTCAAGTGCTTCAGCCTTGCCCATCTTTTATATCAATAATTAAGATTGATTTTTTTTGTTAGAAAAACTAAGGTTAATCTAACAGCAATATTATGGGGCCTGACTAAACGGAAGGCATAGGTTTTCATTGTTCTATTCAAATTGTTTTAGCCGCCTATGTTGTTATTTGGTGTACTTTTACCATGTCTTTTGTATTTAGATTATTGTCCTCATCATGCTTGTTCATATCTAATTGATTCAGACTTTTTTGCAGTATCCATGTTGAATATGCGTATCTAAACTCTTTGCTTCTAAATATGTATGATATTATAATGGCCTTGACAGATGCAAGTGAGGCATATTATTGTTTGGGGTCAACATATATATTGCCTTTTTTTGAGGTATGCATATCCCTACATTCTATTTCATCTTAGTATTCTTCAGTGAGTCTCAAAGCCACGTGGGTCGGCCACTTTTTTTTTTGGTATCGTCGGCTTATCTTTGATAACCTTGCGCTTATAATATTACCGACAAAATACATATGTTTCGAAAGATAGGTCCTCATGAAATTTGTTTGTTTCTCAGGTTCGCATATCATCGTTCATGTTGATTCCTCGAGTTTAGAATACTTATTTTTTGAAAATACATATTGTAGTTTCTTACCTAGCTCTTCCGACTCTGTTTTACCTTTCTTTACAAATTTATGGTGGTTCCTGTGAATTGCGTTCTAACGCTTTCGGTAAATCTTTTCTGTGTACCACAGTGCTTTCAAATTCAACATATTGAGCTATTCATATATTTCCTTGTTTGCTAACTCAGCCATATGGACTTCATGTCTTTGTTATATTGAGCTATCCATATCTTTTCCTGTTTGCTAAACTCAGCCATATCGACTTCATGTGTTTGTTCATTGTTTGAAATAATCTAGCTTCGCAGACTTTACTGTTCACATTGGTTGTATTAACAGTTGTAAAGATTTTCGACGTTTTAGTCTTCACTGAACTTAGCGTCGACGGGCCACAGGCCTGTCTACTCAACTAGTCTCATATATTTGTAGGAGAGAGCTCATCAAAATGATCTCCTTTACCTTAGCATATAACAAGTACTTGTCCGCTGGTCAATAGTACAAAAGCGTGCCACCGAAATAGCTATATAATTAGCCGTTGAAAAAGTTTCTCTGAGCGATTAAGATGATGATTATGATTTTGTGTGCTATCTCGATTGTTGCAGACTTCAGCGAATCAGTCGTCTCCTGTATTGTAAATGCATGCTACTGCCAGCACTCCTGAGCATCCGTACCAGACACTCTAGAATATTGTATATTTGGATAGAGTACCGATGGAGAGAAAAAATACTTTAAAATGTAATGTAAATTGCGAAGAAAATTTAGAGTAATGAATAGAGTAAGTAGCTAATAGTGAAATAGAGTGTAGCGATAGAGTGTCCGATAAAGATGCTTAAACTTGCTCATGCATCGTCGTCGACAGACCCGGGCCCTAGGGATGTGTGGCCTGTTCGACTGAACATGGCCTCTAATTTAGAGGGTTCCCGAAATTTCAGCAAAAGCCCACTTAGCACTAGGCCAAGTACTGCTTAACTCCAGCCC
>SPJY01011887.1:0-11175 GCA_005191435.1 Raddia distichophylla | reverse complement strand
AACTGTATATCTGTGTGTTCTAACTACTAATCCAGGTAAGGCACAGAAGGGACTCGATTGTTTTCGGGTCCCTATAGTACTACCCTCGGTGAAGGCCTTGAATCAGAAAATTTTGAGTTTTTGCATTAAGCTCCACATCGGCGTGATTTGCGGCCGTCACCTCCTTGAGTAACTCATCTGGGTCCTTTATCTTAAGCCAAACATTATAGCCTTGAGCTATCACATAAGTCTCCATCCTAGCCTTCCAATAGAAAAAATCGGTTCCGGAAAACACGGGGGTTTGGTAGAATACTTGTCTGCCATAGCTTAAATAGCAACAAGGATCGACCTAAAAAATGGTCAAGATTTGCAAGAAGCACCAAACCAAATGATTTGATACCAGTTGAAGAACCGAGCTAGGCGGATAGAGGGGGGTTGAATAGACGCCACAAAATTTTTCGACGTTTCCACCAAAAACCCAAACAACCTGACAACTATATGTACCCTTCACTTGGGTGCACAAGAGCCGTGAAATATTTGAGATTTTGGAGTCACAATCCTGGATGTCAAGTGTCCAAACATAGAAAGAGATCAAGCCAAAACACCAAAGTTATTTTCCCAAAAATAAAAAACAGATTCCCAGAAACTTGGCTTCAAAGGAGAGAGTTGTTCCTGCTGTTAGAAGACTCTAGAAATTTTCAAAAGTTTTCTACACCCGTGTGGGTGAGTTGTTATGGTCTCCACCAAATTTCAGCATCAAACTCCATCTATAGAAAATATGAAAAATCATGCACAAAGAACTGTCAGCACTCGAGACTACAAGTTTAGGGCTCGATATTCACCTCATAGCTTCCAAACGTAAAACCAGTGGACTTAAATGTTTTGCCACAGAAATGTATGTGAGTTACACATCTTTTCCAACTAGAATCATCCAAAATGATTTTTTTAGATTTTCTACAAATAAAAACACTGATTGTTGCGCGAAGGAATGTTTCTATATAAGATGTTCATGAAAAAGAAGGATTTCATTGCATAGAAGTTGAGGATTACAAACCACACTCCTTGTGACCATAAGCACTCTAAGTTCCACCCAAAACACACCCAACTCACAAAACCTCTCTATATCTGAAATTTCCAGCTCTAATTGGATGGGAAGATGCTCCCCTCCCCCTTTATTTATATCTCAAGGGTGAGATGCCCTAAACCGTAGAGTCCATCTCCACCCTTCATTTGATGATGAGTGTTGTATAACACACACTAGAAGACACACTCCCGAGAGGGAATATTCTCCACATATTTCTTCGGAAAATATCTTTGCAGCTTCCTCGATCGCCAGCCCAGGCCTATGCCCACCAGACATCAAGTTCGCCACCAGTTTATCGACGCCACAGCCTCCAGCTACCTCGGATTCCTTGCCATTGCTAAGCTTCCCGAGTACACCACCTCATGTGACCGCCAAGTCATCGAATCCGGTCGCCTGCACGCCTCAGGACGCACCAGCCTCCAGTTGTCCCCGCGAAGCGTCATACACGTACCCGCCGATACCTGCACCATAGAGTTGAACATACACGAAACCAACATACCTTACCTCTCCTGCAAGGTTAGTTCATCACAAAATTACCAACATCAAAATCCATCCGTGACAGCACAATTAGCAAGCCCTAACACATCACGTGCCAGCTTAACAAATTCCACCGGACCACGTCCGTTCAAAACTAATCCCAAGCTCAGCACAATGGTCCGGTTCCAAATTCCACGGCAATTTCCACAAATGCACCATTAAAAATTCTTCAAAACACTTCAAATTGCATCTTGTCGCACATATTCATCATCAAACCGGGGTACCCTCTACATGGGTCTCAACATTACTTATTCTTGATGGTTATTTCATTGTGAACAATAATCCACACACATTCTTAGGGTGTCATCCTTGTTCGTCACGAATATGACTCGTGCTCCCATGGAGAAGTGCTTGGTCGGATGAAACCTTTATCCTTCAATTCTTGTATGTGCTTCTTCACCTCTGCCATTTGGGTTGCATTCATACGATACGAACGTTGAGATATTGGGTTCGTCCCTAGGTGCATATCAATAGAGAATTCCACTTCTTGCTCTGGTGGTAGTCCATACAGATCATCAGGAAACATGTCCGGGTACTAACATACTACTGGCACTTTCTCTAGTGGTGGCTTCTCTCCTTTGGGTCTCGTCACCTTTATGTGGTTAACGATTCTTTCTTGACTCCTTCACTTTTTGGACTCATATGTAACTCGTGTCCCATCAGTGTTGGTCAAAATAACAGATCTGCGGGCGCAGTCAATACGACTATCGTACATCATCAGCCAATCCATCCCTAATATTATTTGGACCCCTTTTGTGTTCAGCATGATTAGGTTTGACTTGAACCATTAAGGCTTGTTTTAAAGGTATTAACATCCATTGATTCTTATCCACTTAATTCTTTTTCAATAAAGAAGTGTGATGCTTCAAAGTCAAATAAAACTGTAGCAGGTACCGAATTTGCTAGGAACGTACCTAAGATGACGTCTAGGGTATCCTTAGATCCCTCGGTGGTGACGTGGTTGACACATTTAGCTCCCATCCTCTTGCCCTATCTTAAAGTTTGGCCCATTGCGGTTCTGTCCTCCTTGAGTCTATTGGGACTAATTTCTGATCCTTTGAGGGTTGGAGTGAGCAAAGCTCCGCACTTGGTTGCACTTAAAGCAGGTAATGCCTACGACATTCAGGCTTGTTCTCTTGCTTTTATTCTGCTGATTACTTCCACCTTGCGGGTTTGATTTTGCCAGCTGCTAATTGCTTGCTCCTTGACCAGGTGCTAGTAGTCTGGGTACAAACATTCCTTGACCGGAAGCTTGCTTTCTAGATGCAAAGTTGAACCTTTGACTCCCATGGTGCTGGTGGTGTGGATGGTTCTGGTGTTGATTGTGATGATGGTTACTATGGTGCGGGCGAGTGTGGTTCCCACCCTGATGCTGAAAGTCGGGCTTCCTCTTCCTGTGCTCGACATTTCTACAGTGAGCTTCCTCATATATAATAGCCCTTTCAGTCACATCATCAAAAGTGGTGCACATGAAGGGCAAAACTTGTTCGCGAATACCAGGGTCCATCCCCTCGGTGAATCTCCACACCTTGGCCTTCTCAGTGGGAATTGCCTCATTAACATAGTGATAGGGGCAGGGGTCCCAATCTTTCGATGAGAGATGGATAACTACGATCTGGTAGAAGCCGAATTTGGGAATCGGATTTTTGACGAAGGCAAAGTTGGATCTGATAGGAAATTTCGTGATCTTTCCAATAAGCACAAGAACGTGCAAATCCGAGTTCAGATGTGAAAGTTATCTCTGTTTTACTAGAGGGATCACAAATTGAGCGCGAAATTGAGTTGGACTCGGTTTTTTGGAGTTTCCTTCTTTTTTTCTTTTTTTTTTTCTTTTTTTTGGCTTGGCCAAGTTTGGGAAGAACAGGAGCTCGGCCAGTGATATGTGAAGGGTGTTATGGATGGAGAAAAGGGTTAAAATTTGGCAAGGAAATGGGAAGATTGATCAACAAATTGGCGACGGTTGATGGATGGCAACACTGGGTGTTGGTGGCGAGGTGATGGAGGCAGCGGTTTGATTTTTTTTTCTTTTCAGAAGATGCAGCGATGCACAAGAAAAGCAATGGACACAAAGAAGACTGTGACAATTACGTGACTCGAACTCGAAACTCTAAACGAACTAGACACTAAAACCAGCACACGAGACCACGATGCAACTGAAAACTCAACAAGCAAAGACCAAGCGGTAAAAGCAAAAAGCTTGACTTGTCTTGGATCAAAGGGATTTTTTTTTGTGGCAATTTTTTTTTGTGGCAATTTTCTGGACTCTAGGTAAAATAAAAACAAAGAACAATAAATCTCTCACCGATCAACCTGGCGCTCTGATACCAAATGATAGGGGCAGGGGTCCCGATCTTTCGACGAGAGGAGGATAACTATCGATTGGGTAGGAGTCGATGTTGGCGGCCCGACTACAACCGTCCAGGACGTTGCGCCTTAGCGACCGGTACACCAATCTCCAGATGGTTATTGACCTTGCCGATGCACGATCAACCTGACCACGAAGGTCCTTGTTCCTGCAAGCAATCGAAGAACTAGCAAGAACAAGATAACAAGCAACTCAAATTGCATATATGTATTAAGGTCTCACAAACTAGTGGGGTTCTGTAACGATAGAGCAGGCGGTCTAACCGACACGCGCGACTACCGGTATGTAGCAAAGGCTAAACATAAACAAAACAAAACCCAAGTTACAAATGAGGGTTGGCTATCTATTTATAGGGCATTTAGGTCGGTTTGCTACAGTGTGCTACAGTAACCAACCTACTGTTGCTACAGTACATGTGTCTAGATACATTGTATTCTTGTATTACAAGTAAGACTATATGGAAAGACTCCGAAAGAATTCAGAGGTGAGGCCAGATCCGTTGGAAAGATCTCGTCGTCGGCTTCTCCGTGGATACCAAGAACGTCCAAAACGGATTTCGTATGCAGCCTGGGAGTCTGTTTGAATGCCGGCTGCGCGTTGATGGCCGAACCAGAGTTTGTTTGAATGCCGGCTGTGCGTTTTCTTTCGTGTCTTCCTTTGACCGACTTAACATGCTGGAGTTGTTGATATAGGAGTTGTAGATATAGTAGATATGGAGATACACCTTTCTTTAATATGCCATCACGTATGGGAGGCGGCCAAGGTGGCGGCCTAGTTGCTGGATGTGATGGTGCCATGTAAACAAGCCGAGACGGTGGCCAATTGTGTGATCGACCGTGTGATCTACATGGCCAAGATGAAGGTTGATGAAGTAATGATGACGAATTAGCCGTGGTCATATCTGTGCCGAACATGGTCTCATCACATAGTGAGGCAGTTCCACGACCTTGACGATGTACTCAGCCATGGTCATGTTTCCTTGGGGTAAATTTTTGAGTTTACGCCTCTTCTCATCCTTCATTCTCTGGGGAATGTAACACCCCTCTAAACTCTTCCTTAAAATCATCCCAAGCCATGGTGTCATGGTTGGGGTGGGTAGAGCAGTAGGTTTTCCACCAATGCACGACATTGTTTTTAAGCATGTGGGCGACATACTTCACTTTGTCCACCTCACCTCAACCAGTCATCTGCCTCCACTAGGTTTCTGACTCCATTGAAAGCTGTTGGTCAGGTGCTCATGAAATCTTTGAATTTGGACTGTGGCTGATGATGATATGTTGGTGCTTGGGCATTACCTGAGCAGGGGTGCTTGTTGTTGCAGATTGGTCAACTGATCCACAGTTAGGTTCAAAGTTTGCATTACTACACTATCTTGTTGTGGAGCCCATTGCTGGGCTTGTTGTTGGTTGTGTTGGACATGAAAAAATCCGACGATGTCAATCATCCCCTAATCAACAATTAATAAATAAATATCAATTTTTCATGGATTAATCCAGGCCCATGTTGAGCCAGGCTCATATATAGCCCAATGCCAATTAAACCCTAGGTGACTACGGTAAAAAAAAAACTACTACAAGGGTCAACCCTAAGGAGGAATCGGCGGACAAGCATCTGAGGGCGGCTGCTTAAAAAAAAAAAGGTAAAAGGGGCGCCGCGCCGCCCCACTTCTCTCTCGGGCCCTCACCTCTCTCCTCCTCTCTATCCTCGTTCTCTTGTTCCTGGCCTGCCGGCCCCTCCTGCACGTGCCCGCGGCGGTCGGCGCCGCCCCTCTCCTCTCCACCTTGTCGCGGCGGATACGACTACCATTCCCCTCGGCGCAACACGGTGGCAGCGGCGCTTCGGACTGGCGTGGTGGCTCCTAGCCTCCCCTCGGCCTCTCACCTAGCTCGACCAAGCACGGCGACGATCCCGACTATCTTCTTCGCAGGCGGCGGCGGCGCCCGGCCCCGGTCTTTTGTGACGCGGCGGACCCAGCCATCTTCGCCGCCTCAAATCTAAACTGCAAGGAGGCCGGCGGCGCCGCGGACCCTCCTATCAAGCGTGGCGGCGCGACGACCCCCTTGATCTACAGCGGCGACCTCGACTTCTCCTTGGCATGCGCCGGCATGCGACGACTCTCCTCACCTCAATTGCTGCAACCCATTCCTCCCCAACTCAACGGCCCCATCAGATCCATGGTGCGGCGGCCTCGGCCACTTCTCCGGCTACCTCACCTCCCTTAAGATCCACGGCGGCTCAAACACTTCGGCTCCCTCTCCGGCGAGACGGAGAGGTGCCCATCCTCCCTCACTTCGGCTCGGCGAGACAGCGGTGCCCACATCTCTAGCGCTACGGCGCGTCAGTCTGAGGGGCGGCGGCACGCTATTCATCTTCCTTAGCACGGGCGACAACATTCGCATCCTCCTCGGCGCGAGGCGTGTTCCCCGCGGCGGCATCCTCGTCTCCATGATGACGCCCACCAACGGTCTGCTCCCATCCCGGCGGAAAAAAATTTCCTGGATCCGGGATGCAGAGGAGCTCCCGTGCATACCCGAGCTGATTCACGACGCGTGGACCATCTAATGGAGAGCGCAGCGCCGCAGCTTTAGTGTTTTGCTGCACTCGGCTTTTTTGCTGTGCTCGGCTCACGCGTTTTCTGCTTCGGCTCCAGCCAAATCGAAGCCCCCAACGTCGATCTTCCTCTCATACCCTGCAACAGCCGCATGGCGCCTGGAACCCTAGTCTAGCAACGCCGTTTCTTGGCCCGACGACGCAGCCGTGATGGTCGGGTTTGCTGTTTCATCGCCTGACGACGCAGCCGTGATGCCGGGTTGATGGTGCCATCTTCATCTGCCCTAGCAGATGAAGCCATCGCCGGTGGTCGAGAAGCCGCCGAAGAGCAGACAACATAGGTATGGTTGCCATCTAGCAGTAGCGGAGGACGGATGAAAAATAAGGTATGGCGGGTTTGGGGAACGCATTCGACACAATCACACAAAAAAATTTTAAGACAAGAAGGTTATCGAAAAGCACGGCGAGGCGGCAAGCCGACGAGGGAGCGAGGGCGCGAGGGTGCTGGGCGAGGCGAAATTTACAGCATGCTGCAAGACAGAAGCTGTGATTGAAATGGCTTAAGGCATGCCCCATGCTGGGTCAATTGCTGCTCTTGCAATGTGAGGGTAGGTGCCAAGTAGCCGAATTTATCCGTTGAGGTGACGTGCCCAATGGGCCGAAAAAGCTGCGGTTTTGGTATTGCCAATCCTGGCGTCGCCTTTAACACAAAAGATTTCAGATTTCTTGAGTTCTTTACAATCTCTTTTCAGATTACAGGAAGCATTGATGAAATCAGTCGACCGGACATCTGACTCGATCGTAAAACACTCGGGGGCTACTGTGGACTACATGGGCCCCGGGTATCCAATAGAAGGCCCATGAGGGAGCAGATGGGGGACGACCCAAGCCGGCTGATTAGGATAGAGACCACTCAGGTTACGTATAACTTGAGCGCCAAGGAAGTTATCGAGGATATAGCCAAGCTCCATGTAATTAGGAGATCAACACTTGCATATCATGCATCGGTACAACCAAACCTGGTGCCATGTACTACATACCACCATGTAACTCTATATCCCCCTACACTATATAAAGGGAGGGGGTAGGGGGCCATAGGCATACTCAAAAATAGACGATCATACGCGATCATCATCTTCATCATCATAATCCCAGAGCACAGGAAGTAGGTATTACCTCCAAAGTTGAGGGCCTGAACCTATATAAAAAAGACCCCCTGTCTTGTGCTACCATCGAGTTTGGATCTTGTGCATCGTCCCATATACAATCATTGCCGACGATAACCCCCGGTTAGCTACTAGTCGACAAACATGCAGCAGCGGCAACGTACTCCTCCTCTGCAGTGGACTATGCAACACTCGACTGCTTCCTATAGAACCAAGAGACAAGAGAAGTGCCAAGAAATTGGCAGGTGCTAGAAGTGCTCTTCCTATCTATCCTACAGCCAGCAAATTCTACATCTGAGAATGCTCTGAGAGATAGACAAGAGGCAGCAGAGAACCAAAGACCAAAGTGTACAGTCGCTCGGAGATAGTGGAAGATGCGCTTCACCGCATCAATGTGACACTCTATGTGAGGCCTAAAAGCGGGCACAAAGACACACAACGAACTGTATCTCCGGCCTAGAAGAGGTGAGATAAAATAGGGAGCCTATCATGCTACGATACTCCTTTTGGTTAACTGACTCACCATTCTCATCGGGCTCTAAGGCAACAATAGTTGCCATTGTAGTAGAGACCGGCTTGCTATCTGACATGGCAAACCTATTAAGCAGATCTTTTGTGTACTTACTCTGGTGAAGGAAGGTCTCCTCTGTTGATTGGTTGAACTGAAAGCCGAGAAAGAAATTGAGCTCCCCCATCATGCTCTTCTCAAATTCCGAGCTCATCACCTTTGAGAACTCACAAACAAGAGCAGAGCAGGAACCGCCAAAGATAATGTCATCGACATACACTTGCACCAGAAGGAAATCAGAGCCAACCCTACGGGGTAAACAAGGTCTGGTCTATCTTACCCATTAGGAACCCATTGCTCACCAAGTAAGACTTAAGCCTACCAGGCCCTGGGTGCTTGCTTTAGCCCATATAGAGTCTTATCAAGCTTATATACATGATTATGATATCTTGAATTCTCAAACTCAGGAGGTTACTTCACATACACTTCCTACTTAATATATCCATTCTAGAAAGCACTACGGACGTTCATTTGATATAGTTTGAACCCATTGGATGCCATAAATACCGCTAAGATCCTGATGGAATCATGTCTAGTCACAGTACCGTATGTCTCATCGAAGTCTATCCCATCGATCTAAGTGTAAGCTTGAGCAACCAATCTAGCCTTGTTTCTAACCACTACCTCATCCGCACTTTGCTTGTTCTTGAACACCCATTTAGTACCTATTACATTATGTCCTTTAGTGCTTTCAACAAGCCGCTACACTTTGTTTCTCTTAAAATTCTCTAACTCTTGGTGCGTCGCATTCACCCAAACAGGATTAGAAAGTGCATGGGTGACGTCTTTCAGTTCAAAGGAAGCAACGAAAGCAGCAGATAAGCAAAGGTGAGAAAGCCCAGACTTCGATCGGGTTAGCATCCTCTCGCTCAAACCACCGATCATCTGTGCAGGGGATGGCCTTTCTGGATGTGACGAGGAGCCCTACAAATGGCCTCTACCTCGGGAGCAGGAGAGGTAGGATTAGAGCCACCGAGCAAATCAGATTCTATAGGTGAGAACCAAGAAGCACAAGGTGAGAGCTAAGTAGAATCAGAAGGTAAACGATGAGACTGAGGAACAGCACTGGAACCTAGAGATGCCACTGGTGTACCTAAGTCATGATCGGGTACTTAAGAACCGTCATCTTCAATGACTTTCTCCTTAACAAAGATTGGCTCAAAAGACAAGTCTGAACCTGAAATATGTGGCCTTGCCTCCGGCATAGCCTCATCAAAGGTCACATCGCAAGTCTCAACAACTCTCCACCTCTCACTATCCCAGACGCGGTAATTCACAGCAGAAGCTGTATACCAAAGAAAAATACCATGTAAAGATTGAGATTCAAATTTGTCTAAATTTCTAGACTTCAGAATAAAACACTTTCATCCAAAAAGCCTAAAATGTGAAAAACTTGATTTACGCCCGTGTCGAAGTTCATAGGATGTGCGATGCAACTTGGACATCAGAAACACCCTGTTCGAAACATAGCAAGCTGTACAAACAGGCTCAGCCCCGAAATACCTAGGAGTAGAATATTCGTCAAGCATAATCCTAGTCATCTCTACTAAAGTGTGATTCTTTCTCTCCATGACGCCATTTTGTTGTGCGACATGCGGAGAAGAGAATTGATGCTCAACCCTAGAATCAGAACAAAAGCTTTCAAATTGTGCATTCTTGCACTCAGTAAATTTGGTCAAAGTGCATACAAAGAGGCATGGACTAGAAATAAGGAGGTAACCTTAAGTTTCCACCAGGCCCTTTATTAAAAAAGGAAGCGACGACAGTCTTTTGCTATTGGCAGGAATGACACTTAGGCTTCTGCTAACAGTGGTACGCCCTAAGAGGGCCGCCATATGTAGCAGACAAGTATAGGAGCCACACAGCCAAAATTAGCCTAAGGCACGGTACGCCGTAAATGGGTCGCCAGTTGTACACTGAAACAATCAGGTACCACTAGGCTGAAATTGACTTGGGATATGGTATGCTTCATGATAGACCGATTGCCAGTTACCATGTTAAACGGGATTTGGGTGCCTACCAAGTCAACTTTAAAGCTAAAATTTCTCATGATCAGGTTTCGAGGGTATGCTCAAGTAGAGCCGCCAGCTGTACAATGCAACAAGCCTGGTATAGGTACTACTCGGTCAAACCTGATCTAGACAATGATACGCCTCATGACGGGCCGACAGCGTTTCATTCGGGCGTGATGTCAAGGACTGGAAGCACTCGGTATAAAGCATGGCTCGACTGCATATGGACAGGAAGGCAGCAACTCGATTGCAACGGACTCGAGTGCTATTGTGGAACATATGGGCCTCAGGTATCCGCATGGCAGGCTACGAGGACTATGTTGAGACCCATGTGGAGGGTACCCCTGTTTGATAATGAATATATGTGACAAGATGGAATTTCAAGGGTTTTGAAGAATGTTAAATGGACCATTTGTGGAAATCGCCATGGAATTGGAACCGGACCATTGTGCTGAGCTTCGGCAAGGTAATAGTTTCGATCGGATGAGGTAAGGTGTGTTGGTTTCGTGTGTATTCACCTTAGTGATGCAGGTATCGGTGGGTACGTGGCTGAAGCTTCGTGGGGATAGCTGGACACGGGTGCGTCTAGAGGCGTAAAGGCGACCGGGTTCGATGACCTGGCGGTCACATGAGCTGGTGTACTCGAGAAGCTTAGCCATGGAAAGGAATCCGAGACAGCTGGAGGCTGCGGCGTCGGTAACCTGGTGGCGTCGGTAACCGAGGATGCTATAAAGATATTTTCCAAAGTAATATGTGGAGAATATTCCCTCTCGGGAGTGTGTCTTGTAGTGTTTGAGTTGTATACCACTCATCCTCAAATGAACGGTGGAGATGGGCTCTAGGGTTTAGGGCATCTTACCCTTGGGCTATAAATAGAGGGGGATGGGAGCACCTCCTTGATGCGCACGGGGTCG
>SPJY01011870.1:0-13334 GCA_005191435.1 Raddia distichophylla | reverse complement strand
TGGAAGTTTCAGACCGTGTAGCTTGGTTCATCTAAACTTACTATCTATTATATAATGAAAACATGAACCAAAAGAGCCATCATGTTACTCGAAGAAATTGTCACATAAATTTAAAAAAACAATCCACACTGTTGATTTTGGTAAAGCCAGATTATAACGGTTTAAATTAAAACAAAATTTAAAATTAAATTAAAAATAATGAAAATAAAAATCCATATCGAAGAGTCCATACAAGCTCCAATCAAAAATTTAAAATAATTTTGGAATAGAAAATAATAGGACTAAAAGTTCATGTCAGATTAATAGGATGAGGTATCTACCACAATTTAAAATAAAACATAATGGAAATAACAATCCATGTCGGATTAATAGAAATAGTTCGTAGCAATGACAAATATAAATAAAATTTTTAAATTTTTTTAAAAATATATAAATAAGGGTTCATGCTAGATCTATGTACTATATTTATAAAATAGAGCCACCACGTCAATCCTAAAATACTATTAGTTTCCACGTTAATAAAAAATGGTAGAAATTAATTCCTACGTTAATTATAGAAAGAAAAAGATATGCATCGTCCAGTACAGTGGATCAGATAATAACAGTGTAAAGATTAAAGATAGACTACCAGAGCTTAGACTCTCACGGTAACAACCCTATAGATCTACCCTCATTGATTATTATATCGGCCTAAATTATAACGGTGGGATCTTGGCTGTATAGTACGCTCGCACGGTGAAGGCCGATGACGACTTCTCTCGAGAGACGAACATGCATATGCGCTGCTACGACATACACCCTCCGTCCCATTATAAGTGTACTTTAAGGTTGTTTTAAAAAACTAAGGAGAGGTGTATGTAGTAGGGAATCTAGGCTACTTTATAGTGTGGGAGAGGAATAAAGAGGTATTTTATAGTGGTGAGAGAGGAATCTAAGGGTATTTATTATGGTGGAAGAGGAATCTAAAGGTAGAAGATCACTTATTATAGAACAAGCTCAAAGGCTTAGAAGGACACTTATATTGGGACGGAGGGAGTACCTACATCTCCTCCCAAGTCCACATGTCCCGCGAGCCCATGCAGCCGCTCTTCACCAGGAGAGGAGGCCAAGCGGATGGCCGAGAAGAGTCAGGGACAAGCGTCAGCATGTGTGCAAGCACAACGTAATCTATCCATATCTATAAAATCGGTTAGGTACGGCTCCCCCTCAAAAGCTTAACACGTGTATTCTACTGTTGCACTGTTCATGCAAACAGTTCTCTCCCACCGCGCCCATCCCCACGCCCGCGCCTCCTCTCCTCCACCGCGTCTCCTCCGCCTCCCCTCAATAGAAATAGTCCGTAGCAACAGCAAATATAAATAAAAATTTATAATTCTTTTAAAAAATATATAAATAAGGGTTCATGCTAGATCTATACTATATTTATAAAATAGAACCACCACGTCAATCCTAAAATACTATTAGTTTCCACATTAATTGAAAATGGTAGAAATTAATTCCTACGTTAATTATAGAAAGAAAAAGACATGCATCATATCGTCCAGTACAGTGGATCAGGTAATAACAGTGTAAAGATTAAAGGTAGACTACTAGAGCTTAGACTCTCACGGTAACAACCTTATAGATCTACCCCCATTGATTATTATCGGCCTAAATTATAACGGTGGGATCTTGGCTGCATAGTACGTACGCTCGCACGGTGAAGGCCGACGACGTACGACTTCTCCCGAGAGACGAACATGTATATGCGCTGCTACGACATACCTACATCTCCTCCCAAGTCCACATGTGGGCATGAGTATGGCAAGGAGTTCATCGTGAGAGTACGATGAGAGTTGCTGTGCCGCCGGCTTGGAGTCCTGCGCAGTGCGCGCTGCTCGAGATTGCTCGAATGGTGAAAGGAAACCGCTTTGGACAAGCAAAAGAAAGAGCATGCAGATGCATCCGCCCTTTTCACCAGGAGAGGAGGCCAAGCGGATGGCCGAGAAGAGTCAGGGACAAGCGTCAGCATGCGTGCAAGCACAACGTGATTCAACAGATGGAGAATAATAGTATTTTAGGCCATCAACAGCTGGTTCATTATTGTGCTCCATCGATCACTGATCGCCACAACACGAACGCAAACATGAAAACAAATATATTGAAGCAAATGGCGGGTAAATTAAGAGAGATGAGCCAGCAGGTATATACATGCATCGTTGTGGAATAAATACTAGTGTATAGAAGAATGCCAAATTTAGTAATTCAGAATTCTTCATTAAATCAATATATTCTACAATAATTATTGTTTGAGACCTAATGTATTGGCTAGGTACTCTCTCTAAAAAGAGGAAAGAAAGAACTCATGGATCAAGTGGCCGGATTATAATGGTCTAGATCTAACGAGATAAAATAGATGTTTAGGGTTTCAACTTTAGCACAACAACCCAATAATTTAGACATTTTACGCCCTGTTCCTAAAGAATGCAATCAACACTTTTCATGCCCGTCTGTGCAGTTGGCTCGATACACCTTTAGTTTAACTATTTTCTTCATGTGACCGGTTCAAAAAACTTTTTTCTTCGTTTGCAACACTGAAATATTAGTAGAATATGAATGCATTAAAATGGGAAAGAAAACCGAATCAATAGAAAGCATTCTCGCTAACCAAAAGCTTCTAAAAATACAACACACTAAAATAAAAAGTATAATAAATTAAAAATATCCTTAAGATGCTTGCGCAATTAAAAGTGGTGGTCAGAATCAGTAGACTTCATCACTCACCACTTAACACTCACCGTAAGGTATCTTCTAACAGTAGAGATGTAATAAAAAAAAATCTATATCATCGATGGTCCCATATTATAACAATGTAGATCATTAATATGTTTTTAGGTGAATATTACCGATTGTTCTAAATCTAACTACAAAGCAAAAAATCTAGCTCCTCTCTCTCAAAGAAATTAACAAACACATTCCTACGAATGCGCGGGTCATCATGCTAATTTGTTTCATTTGATGGATATCGTCCAAGTCCAAGGATGTCTAGCTGTGCAAGATTTTCTTTTCAACACTGGCTTATGATAATTTACATGCGGTTGTCTAAGTAATTTTGGCAAAGCAGTTTAAACTCATGCTCATATGTCAAACTACAGGCGCACTGAAAGAATTTGAGTTTGAGGGAGCATATAGGCATATAGCTGACATAGTGACTTGTGTGTAAAGTTTTAACACGTCCGAGGGTGCACGTACGAATCCACATTTTTTTTAAAAAAAATAATTTTTAAAATTGGCAAAAACTCTGTTTGCTGTTCTTTTAAGCAGTGCCTAGCCTAGGAGAAAGTGATCGTGTGAAATAGATCTAAAGAAAAAAAATTCTTGCCTGATCGAGAGCATATTTGAATATGGGCCTCAACAATCGGTTAGGTTCCTTTCAGCCTCCCAGAATATAGGAAACTGCTCAAGGCCTAAGAGTGACCACCCTGAGAAAGTTTGGCCTACTTCAAATTGCCAATGCTATTTGCTTAGGCCGTATACCGATTAAAATATACTAGAAGTCAAGAATTTTCCATTTTATTTTACCGGTATTGCTGTCTCGGGGGTTGAACCACTTCAGGCTAGCGTTCACTCTCCTCTCTCCTATTTCAATTCCTGTGTACAGTGTACTCTGTACCTTCGGTAGACTACCTATTAGAGATTAATCAGGGATTAATAAAACCTTGCATACATCAAGACATATGACTCCATAAGTCCACATACTACATGCACATACATCACATGTAATTGCATTATTGCTGTCTCGGGGGTTGAACCACTTCAGGCTAGCGTTCACTCTCCTCTCTCCTATTTCAATTCCTGTGTACAGTGTACTCTGTACCTTCGGTAGACTACCTATTAGAGATTAATCAGGGATTAATAAAACCTTGCATACATCAGACATATGACTCCATACGTCCACATATACTACATGCACATACATCACATGTAATTCCATATGTCGTCTACATTTCAATTTCCCTCAACGACACAAAGCAAAAGTATAGTTTTTTACCTTACATTGTCCCCCCTCGTATAACTTCGTATAATGTATGCTATACGAAGTTATTACGTCCAGATCAATGTCCTAGCTCGTCGAGGCGTCGTCGCTGTGCTGGAGTTGTCCACCTGGGGTGCAGCAGGAGTTGTCAAACTTGACCTTAATAATCCAATGTGACATATCAGCACATATGTGGTTCAGAAACTTGGTTACGAACAATTAGTGTTTTTGGTACACTTACCACATCCGGCGTGGTGGACTACCAGGAAGTACAACGCCAATTGCGACGGGAGAGGTAGGTTTGCCTCGCCTCGCTATCCGCTTAATAATCCCGTCTTCTCATCAAGAGAAATATAAAATTAATATAATTAAATGTGACAACTCAAATGCTATGAGTTGAAAATGTTACTACATCCCCCGATATACTTGCTCTAGTGCTAGGATCTTGGCGTGTCACTCCTCGTTTTAACTCGAATGCTCTATGTCGTCCATACAAATGAGACAAATAGATGTCATGCGTCCTCCACCTAAAGAACATGTTGTAAGTTGGGATGGCCCCACCTATCCATTGAGAGAAAAAAGCTAACCCATTACAACCCATTAGGCTCACCTAGCTTTCTCGATCGCCTTTACCGTAGCCGTCCAGATTGACAGCAGCCCACTCGATGCTCCTTTAAATTTAGTTTCGCGTGTAGGGAATCAGTGGTTTCTCTCGACCGTCAAGAAAGAAGCGGTCGAGAGGACATGAGACCGTCTAGCAACCGCGTTTGGCTAGACGACTCTTGTAAGGCTGTCGAGAGTATGTGGTCTATATCAACCGTTTTTCTAGGCCGTTGAGAGTGTTGATTATGCCGACTGTTTGCATAAGACCGTCGAGAGTGTTCCTTAGCCATCGGTATTTGGTGTTTTTTCCTATAGTGCATGTGAATCCACATATTTACAATCAACTTAGAAAATAAAAAGAAATTGTACCACAGCGTATCACCCAACAGGGGAATTTTGACGAGCAACCAGCGATGATAAATAAAGCCTTAAGTGCATCTCCAACCGGCAACAACTAACTGATCATCCCACATTGTTTTACTATTCGCCATTTCCTTTAGCATTCTCTCTATTTTTTCATACTTTATATTATGCTTTAAAAGATATTTTTTCTATCTAGTTATTTTTTTTGAAAAGGTATAAAGTTTTGAAACATCTGGTGGCGCGGACGCTTAAGAAATTTTAGCACCGTGACCTACCTTCAAAACAGCGAAAAAACTGACTAAAAAAACTCAAAGCATATGTCTTTTTAAAATATAGATAAGTCGTTAAGCTGTTAAGCCGTTAAGCTGAAAAGAACTGGGCCTAAGACATTTCAAAGGCGAGGTAGCACCGTGGGTGGAATGTCAAAGACTTACGCACGCGGAGTCGCCGAGGACAAACCAAATATCGATCTGCTCTTACAACTGAAATCGATCGATCAATGGCAGCGTACATAAATCTTTGGGAGAGCATTATTGGTGCTGACGTGTTAGATGAGGATGACTCTGTGTTTGTGCGAGGTACGGTCAATTATGCACTAACGAAGTGCAGAGGAACAATAACACAAAGACGTCGTGGTGTTATCCTTATAAATCAACAACATGTTTGGAGTGACAAAATTAAATTGATAGGCCGATTAAACTGAAGGAAGCTAATTATTAAGTTAGATTTTGAGTTGTTTTTTATGTACTTTTTGAAGCTAGCACGTCTCAATTTTTGTTATTTACATGAGCTTCCAGAGGTTGCGTATAATAAGAAAAAATAGATTAAGAAAATATTCTAACCGGATAAACAAACATCTGAACAGCTGAAAGGTTGAAATGATTGAATTTTGAGAGCTTCTCGAGGTAGTCTCGAGATTCGGATATATTTCGTTTGACTTGCTTTTTAAAGTGTTAGAACCCATTTTCAAAACTGCGAAAAAATGGACTCGAAAAACTCAAAACATATGTGTTTTCAAAACATAGATAAACCGTTAAGCGGTTAAGCTGAAAAGAACTGGGCCTAAGAAAATATTCTAACCGGATAAACATAAACCATCCTAAACACAAGATCCACGTCTATAATCTGATCCAAAACAGATTAGCCGGTAACCAGCAGGTATTATTCCTGGTCACTGTCGGCCCGTTCATCATCATCATAATTAAGCATCATTACGAGGACGCGAGACGGTTGCCAGCGCCCTACCAGCCTCGAGGCCCTCGCCGTCGCCGACGCGTCGGCCCCCGATTCGCCGCTGGGCCGTGCACCTCGCCCCGTGCTGGGCCCCACGCGCGTGGTCCACCTTCCGTTCCTCGTCGCTGTCCCGCCTTTTCTCGCGGGCCGGCCCACTGGCAAAAGAAAATATCGCGCTTCGCAGGCCCATCCGTATCCCGCTTCCGGCCCTCCAGGCCCGGCCCGCGTTCTGTTTTACCCTCCAGGCTACGTTTCAGCTCAGCGTAGCGTAGCGTTTCAGTAAAATTTATCTTTTTTATATAGTCTATTTGGTGTAATAATTTGTAATGATTTTTCTCAAGTTTTCAGTACTCCCTTTATGAACCTAAAACTATTTTTATTTATTTTTATAATATTTAAATCTCTCTTTAAAGACTCTCAAATTTTACTGAAACGCTACAGTAAACTCTCGTTAACCGAAGTGGACGTGTCCGTGCCGCCGAGTTCTTCAGCCTGTAAAACTGTGACTGTACGCATGTAGCCATGTAGGCAGCTTCTGTGCTGAAATGAAATCACTGGATGTGTATTGACTGTATCGGACAGGATGCAGCTGCTGGATTTGGACTGAAGATTGGTTGTGCCCTAAACGCCTAGCCATCATTAGCCAGCTTGATAACCAGGATTTCAGCCTTTTAATATCACTCTTAAAACTGTGCTTCACTCAAGTGATTATTCCGACCAACTGACGTGCGGATCCATCTGTTTAACGGTAAGAGTATCCCTAGCAGGGGAGCTATCAGGCGCCGGCATCAGCGCGGGCGGCAGGCGGCCGGGAAAAAAAAAAATTTGAACTGCGCTGCGGCGGACGGGCGTGCATGCGGGCAGGTGGGCATGCATGCGTGCGGTGCGCGCGCTTGCCGGCGTTGATGCAGACCCGGATGGCTCCCCTGCTGGGGATGCTCTAAGCCAGAGTAACAAAACAATATAAGACCGCTTTAGAAATAGGTGAAAAGACATATTTTCGTAGCTCTGAGGTCTCTTTATAGCTTAACAACTTTTTTGGCCTCTCTAAACCTCTTTTTAAGAGTTCTTAAGTTTTTATAATATGGTCTATGCTGCTTTCTAGCTCCGAAGAACAAACCTAATTGGAAAAAATCGATAGAGAGAGGCACCAATTGAAAAATATTATGATATGACTTTTGGTTTTTAAATAATACTTCTATAAAAATTATATGGCGCTAGTTGAGACATAGGAGCATACTCGTTTGGTCACAAAAATATATCTATGATATACATTCTAAGTCAAAGTTCTTGATAGGGCCATTGTTACCTTTCTAAATATTTAGACTTGGGTATATATATATAAATCATTGGGTAGATTTGACTTACAAGTATATCTATGACATTGTAATTTTGTGGCCGAAGGTGTAATAACTAGGTTAAAAAAAATTAAAACTATCATGCTCTTCCATACGCCGCTAAGCACTTATATGAAAAATCCTTCCTCCGACAAAAAATATATAAATACTAATACTATCTTACGCATTCCTCCTGCCCTCAAAGCTAGCTTATATTTAAGTACTTGTGTTACCTCCTATATGAGATAAGCGTCCTTTTTGCATACGGTCTGCAATCTAAATATTTGCTTTATTCTGAAAATGTTGGATAGGTTTAATTAGGTGGCTAAACAATGCCCATAAAAATATAAAATTTTGGTTATGGAAGCATTTAGAATAAAAATTTAAGAACCCTATAACCTTTAGGGACTGCCTAGGTGTTGGCCGCATGGACCCTACCTCTTTCGTCGGTGATTTTTTCTTCTCTTCTCCTTGACTCTTCCCCCTCCCTTGACTCACTTGCTAGCTCTACTACTAATCCTAACAATGCCATCTATCCTTCTTCTCTGGCACATTCTCCCCTCCTCTCTCTAGATGCTCTACGCGCCTCCACCTTTGCCGGCTATCCCCTCTACCCAACACCTGTGACCGACCACACCCTCATCCTCTTGTTGCTCTTCCGCGCGTTCTCCTCCATCCTAAGTTTCGTCGCCTGTCGATCCCCCACCACCGTCGCCTGCCCACCGCCTTCAACCATATCAGCAACTTCACTGTTTTTGATGCTTCATCACTCCCATCATGAACCCCTCCCCGCTAGCGGCCCATTGCATCCCCATGCATTCCTCTAAGCTTGGAGAGCTTCCCTCGAACCCTAACCTTAACCGAACTAGACCTAATCATCCGTTGGGCTCAGGTGGGTTAGGGTTGGGTTTTCTAAAACCCGACCAAAAATTAGCCGGGCCGATGCACCGGGTTACAAATCCGGGCCCAAACCCGACCCAAACCCAAAAACTCAAGACCGCACTGCTGATTCTGCAATTTTTTCAAATCCGAACCCGATCCGACCCAACGGTTGAGCTTCAAATCAAGGCCCATATTGACCCATGCATTGGTCGGGTCGGGAATGTCGGGCCGGGTTAACCATGAGCAGGTCTAACCCGAACCAAGCAGCAAAGGCAACAACCAGTTGAATGTGGATAAATTCTCAAAAAAAAAGAGTTGAATGTGGATAAGACGGGTGTGCAAAATAGATCCAGATATACAAATTGACTGTCCTTCCCTCCTAAATCTAGACAACCGCCAAATAGAAAAAGGGACCGACTCCTGCACAGTCGCCTGCATTTGGGGGGCTGTGCAGGCGATTTTTGGGTCGTTGGATCGCCCCTCGGGCCCCCCCCCCCCCCCCCGATGCCCTGACTCCGTTGCTAGCTCTACAACTAATCCCAACAATGCCACGCGTTCTTCTTCTCCGGCACATTGTCCCCCCTTCTTTAGATGCTTTGCGCGCGTCCACCTTAGTCGGCTATCACCTCTACCCAACACCCATAGCCGACAACACCCTCATCCTCTTGTTGCTCTTCCGCGCGTTCTCCCACTGCAACGCTGTCCCGTCCATCCTAAGTTCCGTCGCCTATTGATCCACCCGCCACCATCGCCTGCCCACTGCCTTCAACCATATCAGCAACTTCGCTGTTTTTGACACTTCGTCGCTCCCATCATGAACCCCTCCCCGCTAGCGGTCCACCGCATCCCCATGCATTCCTCTAAGCCTGGAGAGCTTCTCTCGAACCCTAACCTTAACCCAAACTAGACCCAATCATCCAATGGGCTCAGGCGGGTTCGGGTGGGGTTTTCTAAAACCCGACAAAAAATTAGCTGGCCCGACCCGACCCGACCCGATGCACCGGGTCACAAATCCGGGGCCAAACCCGACCCGAAACCCCGAAAACCCGAGCCCGCGCGACTGATTTTGCAATTTATTCGGATCCCGAACCCGACTCGACCCGACAGTCGGGCTTCAAATCAAGGCTTGTCCCGACCCGATGCATTGGTACGGCTGGGTCGGGTTTTTTCAGGTCGGGTACGTTGGACCGGGCTACCCATGAGCATGTCTAACCCGAACCAAGCAGCAAAGGCAACAACCAGTTAAATGTGGATAAGACGGGTTTACAAAATAGATCTAGATATACAAATTGTCTGTCCTTCCCTCCTAAAAATCTAGACAACTGCCAAATAGAAAAAACCACGATCTTCAACGATCGATTTTTAAAAAGCATTTGACTTATAAAATGCAAACTAAAGCCGTGGTGAACACAACTCGCGAGTATTGAGTCACGTGCAAGAGCAAGGAACAAAGGTAGCCGTCACTCCTCTCTGGCCCCAACCCCAACTCCCCAAGGCAAGGTCCCCTACCACCACCGCCACCGCCACTACACCCATCCGTCCCTCTCCCCCCGCCTCCTCCAAGCCCACCTCCACCACTTAACTGCTCCTACTGCTCCTTCCAACTCTCGAGGTGGTACCACTCCACGACTCGCCAGCCGCGCGCGCGCGCGAGTCCACGCCCCCCTCCCAACCGCCTTGCCGGCGGCGAGCCCAGCCCCACCGGCCGCCGCCGCATCCCGCATGGCGTTCCACTACCCCGACCACGCGCTGGCTATGGACGCCGCGGCGGCGGCGCCGAACCCTAGCTTCGTGTCTGCCGGCGGCGGCGTTGGGGGCGGGTGGGAGAGGGAGAAGGCAGCCATCGCCGCGCACCCGCTGTACGAGCGGCTCCTGGAGGCGCACGTCGCGTGCCTCCGCGTCGCCACCCCCGTCGACCAGCTGCCGCGCATCGACGCGCAGATCGCCGCGCGGCCCCCGCCGCTGGCCGCCGCCGCCGCCGCTGCGGCCGGCGCGCCCTCCGGCGGCGAGGAGCTCGACCTCTTCATGGTATTTCTGTAGGCTCCTCTTTTCTCACCACCCGCGCGCACGCAGCCTTAAGAAGTTGCCTGGTGTCTCTCTGTGCTGGTTTTGCAATCGAATTCTCCTCGTCTGT
This sequence comes from Raddia distichophylla, assembly GCA_005191435.1. Taxonomy (NCBI): domain Eukaryota; kingdom Viridiplantae; phylum Streptophyta; class Magnoliopsida; order Poales; family Poaceae; genus Raddia; species Raddia distichophylla. The sequence goes on along the minus strand of SPJY01011870.1, from coordinate 2,767 downwards.
GGGTTGCCTTGCCCTTATGGTTTGGTGCTGTGATTGATGAGTTAAGGAAATGGGGATGAAGCTGGCTTGTTATGGTTGAGCTTGGAATTTGGAACGGGTTGGATTATTCTCTGTACTAGTGGCAACGATTCTGAACTGCCAATAATTTTGGTGTAAAATAGGTTCTTGATTTCATGACTAATTCATCACTTGCCTTCTTGCGTGTGACGAATTTCTGCTTGCTAAGGTAACGAACAGCGACCTCGTTTAATTAAAATAGAAGTGTCTCTCTTCGTTTGCTTGGAAATTATAGGCTTCATTAGGTAACATCATAGTCTTCTCCTGCTCCGTTTTGTATTCTGAAATACTCTGTTTTTTCTTGCAGACACATTATGTACTGCTCCTTTGTTCGTTCAAGGAACAACTCCAGCAGCATGTGCGTGTCCACGCGATGGAAGCAGTGATGGCTTGCTGGGAGCTTGAACAGACTTTACAAAGTCTTACAGGTAGCTTCAATAGTTAATAGTGTTCAATTGCAAGATGGAACTTCCTGAATTTTCTTACGAAGAGGGATTTACAGTCGTTCTCTAAGGATTTATTACTTTCAATCACTATATTAATACTGATGGTCACAGTGTCATCCAAGCAATGCGATTGGCACGACTTATTGAAGCTTCCGCCTTCCTGCGCAGCAAACGCTGCCTTGACTCTTTCCTCCATTTTCTCCTTTCCCCATGTAAAATTGTGCTCAATAAGTCATATTTGATACAATGAATTACAAAATGGGTCTACTTTTTAGTAGTATCATTTCCATCTTTAGGTTTTTATTACATACAAGAACTACAGATTCAAGTTATTCAAAGTGGGTTTAAAGTTCTACCTTATGATGTTTGAGTTTGATAGATATGGCAGCTGTTCATGAACCTTTTGTTGCACCAACCATGCAACTGAACTAATACTACGTTATGGGGAAAATCCCAGCTATATTGTCCATTTGTCTTTATCAAAGTTTCCCATACTTTATCTACAGGGCAATTAGCTTCAATAAAGAACAGTCAGGAGCATATAACAGGGGACCATCACACAAGGTGTACCCTTCAAACGACTTTATGTTATTTATGGCAAAGTAGACAACAGTAACAAGTAGAAATAATAGCAATGTTGATTTTTTCACTGGAAATTTGGTATTACAATAAGTAGTCTGTATTGGCTCAAAAGCACCCCTTGTAAAGGAATTCTATGTAACAAAAAGGCTACCAAATATGTTTTTGATGTACAAGAATTATTTGTGGGTTCAAAAGACACTGAAAAATACAGAAAAAATGTAGTTTTTTACTTTATTAGGATTTATGTTATAAACAAACAATTGCCACCATTTGCTGGGTTGGCAATAAACTCTGTTATTACTTATCTATAAAAGGCGAAAACTTTCGGTTTCAGAAAACGCCATTTCTGGCTGTCGGCATTAAGGTACATGCATCTATGAAAAACTGTGTCGGTGCCCCTTTACAAGCTCAAAACGGGTATCATCAACAAAAAGTTATGGCCTTCAGATCTTCAGATCTACGATAATTAGCAAAGCCAGTTTTTAAATCTTCATAGGCTTAGTAATATACTGTAGTCGAAAAGGCAATACACATTACAAGTTTGACCAAGCTAAGGTGGTGGTTGGCAAATTCTGATTTCTGTCTATATTAACTCTTCCTGTAGACAGGGGCGGGCTCAGTAAGGCCCAAAGGTGTATAGATGTACACCCAAATTTTTTTGCAAAAAATTTTTAGTTAACACCCCCTTAGTATTCAGCCCATATCTCAGGTCCCGTCTCAGGCCAACATCCAACAGTCCACCACCCCACCACCGGCGGCCCATTTCTTGAATCCGTTTGGCCCAACTCTTCCATTAATTCATCCATGTACCAGCTGGCCCAAGGCCAATAGGCCAACGCTGAGCGCTCTCTGGGCTCTGGCCCCTCTCCCTCTCAGATTCTCTCATCCAGAAGCTCTCGTTCCGGTCCCGTCCTGTCCCAGGAGCCAAGCGCCCAGGCTGCCACGCCACCGCGCCAGTTCGCCGCCGAGCGCCAGTCACCGCCGTCCCGTCGCACAGTTGCCCTTTGTCGAGCCCTCCCCGGCTCCTCCTAGTCTCGGCGTAGCCTCACCCCCTCCTGTCTGGTGGTCGGCTCCCACCGGACCCGCCCTTGGTGATGGGCGGTCCTCCCCGTGGCGCGTCAGTGCACCGGTGGGCGGCGGCCAGCAGCCGGCGACCCGGCGCCCCTCCCGGCCTCCCCTCGTGCCTGGTGGCCGGAGCCCCTGTCCAGATCCTCAGATCCAAAGGCAGGTCTGCAGGTGTTTACCCCCAACCCTAATTTATAAATTACTAAATCCTTGACATTTGCTTGGTAAACATTTGCTTGGTAAATGAAAATGTATTGAGTGCTTATGTTAAATTTTTTATTTTAGGAATTAGGAGAGGAATCTGAAGGTAAATTGGTTAGTTTGCACGAATAAATGCTATACCACGTATTAGAACATACGACGACACCCGGGCAAAATAAATCTTTGTTTTAATTTTATTTTGTAATTCCTTTATGCTACTTGAGAATTGAAATTATGTCGTTGTTATGAACAATTTGTATTTTGATGTTGCCTTTGGAAAAATAAGTATTTTGATGTTGCCGTTAGAAAAATTTGTATTATGATCTTGCCTTTGTAAATTTTTTAGATCTCGCACACCCAAATCTAAAAACCTGCGGCCGCCACTGCCTGTAGGGGCCACTACTACGGAACGGCCC
>SPJY01011861.1:2305004-2504992 GCA_005191435.1 Raddia distichophylla | reverse complement strand
TCACCGACCGGCCTTGCACCACCGAAGGGTCACAAGGGTGGTTTTCTTCAAGCAACGCACCCCACACAAGGAGATGGCCTCCGGTTCAACCGAAGGGCTTCATTGGTGTAGTAGATTGAGTAGTTGTAGACGGAAGCTTGGCATCGATCTTCTTCCGGAAGTGGAGTCCCAAAGAGCACAAGATCGGAGACCAATCACCTCACCACACCTCTCACAACCATGGAGACCCTAGACCAAAGACTCCATGGGAGAGGCACACACCTTAGGGATGGATGGAGAGGAGGTAGGAGGTTTGCTCACCTTCTTCTTCCTCTCTTCTTCTTCTCTCTCTCACTCCTCTCAAGCACTCATGGAGACCCCTAGGAGGAGGAGCACCATGGGAGAGCTTTCTCTCACTTGGGATGGGTGGCTAGGGTTTCAAATGAGTCTGTCCAACCTCTCCCTCGACCAGGAAAACCCTTATATAGTCCCCACTTCGAAACCCTAGGAAGATAGATCTCAGATTCAGAATTAAACCTTAGTCCGGACAACACCCCGGACAATTCCCGGACAGTCCGGACGAAGGCAAGCACTCCCTGTAAAAAATACGATTCGAGACAGAGGGGACACAACAAGGTCCGGATAGTCCGGCCGAAGGCAGGCGTTTACTGGAAAATAGAACTTGCAAGCCTGGGAGGAGATAACTTGGGCCGGACAGTCTAGACACCAAAGCCGGACAGTCCGGACAAAGGCATCACTTCAAGAGCGCTTCAGACGGCATGCTTTGGGCCGGACAGTCCGGCCTCCCTAGGCCCCCAGGCAGCCAACTGTCAGCTGAAAGCTTTCCGAATTTATATGATTTTTCTGTTGGTCAAATGAAAAACTTGTCACCACGAAAAAGATGCGCTCGAAATTCTCTACAACTTTCATGTATTGATATTTTTAATCCGAGCACGGAAAGGCTCCCGAAAATGTAAAACACCACAGATCTGCCACGGAGGCCGAGAACGGGCCACTTGGGCCGGACTGCCCAGGCCCAGTTGCCCCGTCTCGGCCAGCAGCCCGCAAAACCCTCTATTTCTGCTGCATTGCCCAAAGAAAGATATTTCTGAAGATTTAGAACTATTTGGCGCCAAACATAAGCTCAACGGGCGGGAAGGTTCTCGGGCTTAGGCAGGAAGTTTCACGCACACAAAGGAGTTCGGTTTTTGGATGACTTAGTGGCTACGAAACCCCGGAAAACTGGCTCTCGGAACACTCTCGAAACGGGACAGGTGTACCCGATCGAAACCCTCGTGAATCTCACCAACCAACAACCTAGGAGGAACCCTCTCGGCCCACTCAGAGATGAAGACTCAGAACCATGTGCTCAATAGGACCTACTCTACACGCACACAAGGAAAAATAGAAGAACTAGGAAACATGTGTCCTTAGCCTTGATGTGGTGTGCTTTAGATACAGTTGGCATCAATTACCAAAATAAATCAAGCCCTTGGAAGCTTGAACTTTCAATCTCCCCCTTTTTGGTAATTGATGACAACACCTGTAAATCTATCTCAACAAAGACAACACAAAGCAAGTGTCTTCTGATGCAGTGGGTTTGCTCCATGGGTTAGTCCACTAAGGTGCATATGAGAATTGAATTGAAACCACTTGATGATCTATATTAGAGCACAATGCAACCTAGACTAATTTGAATAAAATAGATGTATGCCAAACTACGATAGCTCCCCCTAGATAGATGCAAAGATGCCACTTGAAAAAAATTTCAATGAAATTCACATGATGCAAATCCACCTAGCAAGCTAGCAGGCAAACAAATTCTCCCCATTGTCATTTACGTTTCCCATTTAAGTTTTCCCCTTTGTCACTCAAGTTAGAGCATAAGATGGATTTCATATTTCTCTCCCTTTGTCATCAAGAACCAATAAAGACATACAAAGTGAAGCCAACATGAGCAAATACGAATTAAGAGATTATCTCATGAGCTTTGGAGTCATACAAACTTAAATCTCCTTAGTGATCAACCACATTTCACAATCAAGCCATCTCTAGGTCTAACATGTCACAAAGACCAATAAGAGCTCATTTTAAATGATGTTCAAGTAATATTAGACCTAGAGCAAGATTTAGATGATCAAAGACTTATAGTATCTAGTTGTGCTTATACCACTACTAGAAGTCACAAGATGCAATTTAGAACTAGAGCATGCATACCATATTGCACAAAGTCTCCACCAAGCCCAAATTTGAGACTTAGAAAAATATTTTGTTAAGCGAATTTTTCAAATGATTTGCATTTTTTTTTTACACATTTTCTCAAATTTGAGTGCCATGTCTCAAGCCTTTGGCGATGCTACCCAACATAACACTGAAGGAATTAGCATCTTGGTCATCCAAAACTCCCCCTAAGTTCATGCCTAGTGCAATGACAAGCTATCTCATTGAGAAGTCATTGGTGAGACATGTATTGCCCATTTTAGCCTTATTTTACATTTTTAGCACATTTCGCAATTTGCTCAAACATTTTTAAAAAGGTTGCTCGTTTCTAGTCATGGCAAGAGGCAACTGAGGTATGATAGCAACCCTAGGACTAGAAGCACAAGTTCATTTTAACGAGTTCGAAAAATTATGAAAAAATATTTTACAAACTTTAAGAAGTACAATTTAAAACCCCATAAGAATGACTACAAAACATTACATCATTTGGCTTATACAAAAATAATAAATTTTCATTTAATTTAATTTAATTTAATTTAATTTAATCTGAAACAAACAAGGCCTATATCTGCCATAAATGATAATAAATGATAATGGCTGTGATCTATCCCTTATGACGACTTTGTGATTCCTTTTCTTCAATTTACAAGTTAGCATTTTTTTCAAAAGAGGATTAACCCCATTTTCCATTGCATCAAGAGAGATACAACGGAAACCATGTGTGTTTACAAATTTCTAAACAGATCTACTAGTTACATCTACCTAAGGCCACCTGCCCCCTGGCTACTAGTTCCCAACCCGGGGGATCGAACCCACCTGCAAGTCTGCAAACTGGCGCACACGTCCTCCTGCTTTTCTTCTTTTTTCCAAGCGCACAAAGCCACCATACTTTGCTGTCGCTCTCCCATCCAGGCATCCCTTCTTTTCCCGTGCATGCGCGCAGTAGCGACCAGCCGTCTTCTTTCCCTTTTTTTTTTTCTTCTTGCATGCGACGCCGCTCGCTTTCATTTGTCACCTATATACGATATTGCCGCCGTTTGCTAATTGTCTACGAGCCGAGAGAAGTGTCCATTTCAAGATGGAAAATATATTTCCCTCGTTAAGGAGTTTCGCGTCCTATATGTGACCATCGGTCGTGAATCAAGATCCATGTGCATTCCGCCCTCTCTGCCTCATGCAAATTTTCAAAAAGATATCTAGAATTTCAAAACTCGAACAATTGGATCCTTCTTCCGTCTCTCTCTCCCTCCTCCCTTCCCTGACCTCAGCACTCTCCCCGCAGGCAACTGGTGAATTTGCATGTTTGTCAATCTTAACAAGTGGCTTTGCTAAAATGTCACTTTAAGTTCACTGTCATAGACACAAACCCATATGTCATTCAGAGGAAAGTGGTATTTTAGCGAAACCACTTGTTGAGAGTGGTATTTTGACAATTTTTTCACACGAAAACCACCACCAGCTTCCGCATGGGTCGCCATATCGGTCATCTGCAAGTCTGCTCAGCTAGTCGACACGGAGAGGAGGATAGGGAGAGAGAAGTAAAAAGGGCCGGTCATTTTTATTTTTGAATTTTTGGAGGGTTGTAAAATATCATGAGAGAGGATGAAGTTATGCATGAATCCCTGTGCACAACAAATGATGGAGATAGGACAAGAGGTTTCTTGTATATAATAAGTTTGTTGCATTGGACGAAATTTGGTTGAATGTTTTTTGTACTAACTGAAATTACGAAGCCAAAGTTTTTCCATGAGAAAAGCATTTCCATCTTCTCTTTTATCATTCTTATGGTACCACTGCACATGAATGAAGTTACACGTCTCTCGTGTGCTGACTCTCAGTAGATGAAACACCAAAATAACATTTCTCTTAAAGACTATGTGCTAATTTCGGGCATTTGTTTCAAGAAAGAAAAAAATAATTAAAAAGGTTTGGCCCCACATGTTGATGTGACCTTGCACCGTGGCAAAAGTTAGGTGCAACAAGACAAAAGAACATCTCCATTGGGCACTAGCATCTATTGAACGGAAATGGCTATTGGAGGTCATTTCCCCGTTGAAGTCCACTGGCCACCCCAACAAATTAATGCCCTCTATCACATAGAGGCTTCAGGATGGCATGACGTGAGCCTGCGCACTTAACTCCATTTGTAATTGTGTTGCAAATGTACATCAATGCCCCTACCCCAAGGGCGGTTCCAGGGGTAAAGTTGTATTCTCCTATATATCATTTGTTCTCTTCTTACATGTAAGATCATCTCCAAGGGTATCGTTTTGGGTCATTTTTTCTTCACGAATAGATTTTGATTGCTTGAGATAACCCAACAGATTGTTTTCATGGTTTTCTTCAGAAAAAATTTCTATGTGCATTGCCTTCAGAAAAATCTCTCTGTTCTCTTTATGAATTTTTTCGAAGGAATTATGTTGGAGGTGGTGGGGGGCGAAGGAAAAGAATATGGAAAATAGAATGAAAAAAACAGAAAATGGTCAGAAATGATCTAACAATTAAGGAAGAGGAGTGAATACATTGAGCTTCGTTCTCCCTATCTCAGCAAGGGATACTCCCATAAATACTATTGTTTAGCTCGACCACCAACAACAGAGGTCTGACGTAGGCATGGTTATGAGCATACGACAACATCTACTATAATACTGCTTCCGAATTACCTAGATCTTTTCGGAAATAAAATGTGTACCCCTCGAGCCAACCTTATAAAAAAAACTAGCTTACCATTCCACGCGTTGCGTGGGACATAAAGTCAATAAAAGTATATTACAAATACTCTTATTCCACATATTCATACTAATGTGTATGGTACAATGTATTGTGTGTTTATACAATAAGAATAAAGTGACTACACAAAATATTGGTCTAAAAGAACTTAAACATATTTTTATTCTATTACCGCTATTTACTATCTTCTCACCATTCAAATATTAATAGGAAGTTTCTGTATGTAAAATAGATTTGGTCAAATTTGTGAAGCATGACTACGCAGAGCAATAATAAACAAAATATAATGCATAGGAAAGAATAAAAAGGAAACACATGAAACACAACGATAAAGACTTAGTGACGTTGAGCATAATTACCAGTTCACCATTATATTGGATATAATTGTAATTATTCTATTTTGGTAATTTTTTTAGATTTTTTTAGTTCGCGCAAAGAACCTAGAACAAAAGCAAATGATAAAATATTTTTTAATTCATTTTTTCAATTAAACCGTAGGCCGCCTAGAAATGGCTAGTTATTTTGTGTACCCTTACCATCATACTATGCCCTTTTATTATTTTTTTCTTCTTTTAAATTTTTTGTGCTGGAAGAAATTTAGAAATAAAAACCTGGCTCTTTTTCCTGCTTTTAAAGCTTTTTGTGCTGAAGCAAATTAAAAAAGAAAATCTGGGAAAAAAAGGTGACCTAGGGTGGCTGCCCTTTTATTTTTTTTTCCTGCTTTTAAAGTTTTTTGTGCCGGAAGAAATCTAGAAATGAAAACCTGGCTCTTTTTTCCCTGCTTTTAAAGCTTTTTGTGCTGAAACAAATGTAAAAAAGAAAATCTGGAAAAAAAAGGTGACCTGGGTTGGCTGCCCTTTCATTAATTTTTTCCTGCTTTTAAAGCTTTTTGTGCAAAAAGAAATGTAAAAAAGAAAATCTAGAAAAAAAAAAAGGTGACCTGCGGTGGCTGGGATTTTAACCCAGCACCTCCCAGGTGCTTGGCGCTAAGGCATGGGCTGTTGACCAGGTGACTAGCCGCTGCGTGCTGCCTAGGCTTGGGGAATAAATGAATAAAAGAGAGGCAGTAGAGAAAAGGGGGGGAGATGAGAAATGCAGTGTGGGTGGGATTCAAACCTAGCACCACCCAGGTTGGTGGGAGCTAAGAGCATGAGCAACAGAGCCGCAATCATGCGGCCTGCATCTCTGGCTAAATGCTCCCGCAAGCATGTGGCCCACCCGTCCGTCGCTGCGTTTTGAATTTCAAGTCCCGCCCGCCAGGCATAGCTGATGCCGGTCGTGTTGATCTGGTCTCAGCTGTTCATGCTCTAAGGCATGGGTTGTAGACCAAGTGAGCAGATCTCACGTGCTGTCTAAGCTTGGGGAAGAAAGAAAGAAAAGAGAAGGCGTGGAATTGTTCGATGAACAGTAACATAGTAGAACCTGGAGGTCGCAGCTGAAGAGGCAGGTTACGTATTGGAGTGAACCTCTCCAGCTTTATATGTAAGGGTTGATGTACTTCTCAACCTGAAACCATCTTTTGATTTTAAAAATGAATTAAAGAATATTAAAATCATAGACAACTCAGGAAATTAAAATAAGAATTCTAAATTTTTTTGGAAATGTGTAGAATTGAATTACTCGATAAAAAATGTTGTATGGAAAATTTTATGCTAAAATTTGTATTTAGGTTATTGTGTTTTTATTGATTAAATAATTAGGCCATGTTTAATGTTATCATTTTAAATTTTGACGCATGGTTATGATCTCAAACTGAAAACTTGTGTGTTGTAGGCTTGTCGCTACTTGATCCAAGGATTATAACAAATAAATCATTATAACAAATAAATCATAAAAAGGATTTGACTCCATTTTTATCTCACTGCAAAAACTGTGATCTCCTCCCCTTTCTTGTCTCGCTGTAATCTCTTCCTCTTTCTCTTCTCTAGCAAACTCTTTCTCTCCAAAATTTTTTTCTCTCTAGCTATGAGGATATCATGAGTATATGACTACTCTTTCTAGCCATGAGTCTATGAGACTATGACTACTCAAGGCTTAAGCCCCCGATGCTGTCCTCTTTGTCCTTGTAAACCCTCAGTGCAGTCCTTGAAGATCTCATCGAGCGAAGCCCTCGGTTTCCACGTGCCAGTTCTCCATGCCCTCCGCCTCGTCGTTCAGGAAGCCGTCTGCGGCGGCGGCGGTGGCGACCTCATCGTCGATGGCGCCCTGCTGAGCAAGGTCGGCGCCGCCGTCGAAGTCCACGGGCATGTCCGGCCCGAGGAGAGCGTCCAGGGGAAACAATATGAGCTCCTCATCATCAGCAGCGACCATTGCAGCGAGCTCACCCTCGCCTGACGCCATGACAGGACCGCCATTGTTGCTGAGCAGCTCATCCATCAGTGCATCGCTCTCTTCTGCAGCAGCAGCATCTCTGATGGGTTGCTGGAGTGAAGGCTGGACGAAAGGCCCGAGGAAGTTGGACGGGAATGCGACCTGGCCGCTCCCAGTGGGCTGCTCGAAGGTCAGTTGATGCCACGGGGCCGGAGCTGGAACAACATCGCCGGCGAAGGACGAATGGCCCAATGCCGGCATGGCCGCCGCCGCCGCCGTTGCGATGCTGCCGAAGGCATTCCCGGCGGTGGGATTTTGGATCAACGCCGGCCGCAATGGTGCAAGGTCGACGGTCGCGTCGTATCCGCCACCGGAGGACCGCTGCAGGAACGCCTGGGACGCCGGAGGCAACGGGGCCAGGGCGGCCACGGGGTGGTCACCGTGGCCGGCGAACATGGCTGCGCCGGCGGCGTTGCTGGGCCCAGCGACGTCCGCGAAGATCCGAGGGTTGTGCGGCGGAATGCTGAGCGTCTTGAGGACGGACTGCACGAACAAGGATTCCTCCTCGGTGACCTTGTTCGGCGCCTGCCTGTGATTTTTCTGCAACGCATATATGACATGATAAAAGAATAAAGAATTGCACTAGCTCTATAATGAAATGGTGTATGCGATGTTAAAAATAAAAAGAGTAGTAATAAAAAATTTACTATATCCTGCATGGTATGTGATTCGCAAAAAATTGAGTGGGCATATAATAAGGTCAAGACCAGCTAAGAATTTAACAAATAGAGAAGTTTTTTCCCGTATAGACCTATGCACCTAGCTTCATAAAAGTTATCGAACATTTGCTCCAAGAATCGTATTCACCCCCTCACTCTCCCCATTGTCATTTTTGCAAAAAGGCCCTAGAATTCTCAAAAAAGCAGTCCACTCCTTCCGGCCCTCTTCCTCTCTCCTCTCTCCTCTCCTCTCCACTTCCACCAGGCCAGAGGTGATTGCGACCTGCCTGGTGGAGTTGTGAGCCATGCATGACACCGTGCCAAGTCACGTGCGCATGGGACTAGAGCGAGTGGTCACTATCGAGGGGGCGAATAGGATTGGCATTGTCGTGGTTGTGTCGCCCTAGAGGTGCACTAGCTCGGGCCTAACCAGAGTAAAGAGGGGAGAAGAAGAGGGGCAGAAGGAGTGGAATTCCTTTTTACAAAAAAAAAAAAAGGACTTTGAGAGAGAGTGGGGAGTAAGCACGACATTAGTGTGCATAGAGCTACATGACTTTCTATTTAACATGTGCAGGTAATTGTGCTAAAGAGCTAGAGTAGCTACCATGGAACAACTCAACGGAAGTGTATGTTTGAATATTCTATGGGTGAATAACTGGTTTTTAACTCAACTGTTCAAAATGCTCTGTCGTACCTCAGTAGACCACCACCAGAGGTCACATGACCTCATTGGACCACCACAGGAGACCGCCATGCCATCATTGGACCTCACGGGACCATCGAAGTTTTCGAGAAGCCGGAACATTTGGTTCGGTTTTATCACTTCTTATTGTGTAAAAGCCAAAAACAACTTACAGAAATCGATTCAAATGGAGCCATCATGTCTATTTGGTAGAGCTCCGGGTTTTGTTGGAACAAGCTAGATCTTGCGCTATTTATATGAGGCAACTTGCGAAAAATGCTCACCCACACTGAAAGACCTACATCCTTCTCTCTTGTTGTTATCTTCTAATCCCTCTCCTATTTTTCTTTCTCCTCCTCCTTGTTTCTAATTCTATGTTCGACTCGAGGTGTTGCCCGGTGGCTTCAGCACATGCCTCGAACGTCGATTGCACCTTTTCACCGGCAACCACTCCCTCCTTGTTGCCAGCCACCGTAAACCTTCTCTTCTCACTCCCACACCCCCCTCGATCCTCTTCTCCTTTCCCTATCGATTTTCTTTCTCTATACCCGCTCCGCTCTGGTTTTTCCTTTAACAATGCTCTGTTCGCTCGGATGGAGAATGGTGGGTCGAAGTGGTGGTCAATATATTGGCAAAAGTGGACAACAAAGATGAGGAGAGGATGGACTGCATAGCCTGCATTTAATGTAGTACGTAGATGTGTTGGGTTCTAATTTAATGCAGTACCTAGATGTGTTGGGAGATAGCCTCGGGTAGGCATATATGAATCCTAGCAGTGACTAGTGATCTATGCATTTAAGTCCACTAGTGTGCAAACATATCTAGGCCAAAAGAAAAATTAAATTAGGGTGCATCCAAATATTTACGGTCATTGCATTGCTTTGTGGTCATTGATTGCTTTTACAATGAGACTAGTAGGACATATGGAGAAATGGGCAATCATGTTTGGGAAGAGTTGCACCTGGAAATAGCTAGCTAAATGATTCCTTCCTATGCTTTCCACATTCATGTGCTCCGGTATCTTGCTCGGGAGGCCATCTGGTTGATTGACATATATAGCACAAGAAAAAAATTTCATTAGATTAAGGAATTAATATTGCTCTGAAGAACTCAATAGGCGTCGAAAATAATTTTGGGGAATGTACTATTTTTGGTCTAGCGTAGAGAACCAATAATATATTCCTTTTGATTAAAAAAAATGTTTCTGCGCTTGTTTACATAAACATAACTAAATGCATTAGAATCATTAATCCTAATTGTGTGTATATAATAGTCAACAGACCAGAGTATAGTTAGTTAGTCCTCTTGAAAATGGGGCACAGGTTTTTTCCCCTAGTTTGAACCGGCTCAGATCATCTGCCGTAACTACACGTGAAGTTACGGCCACTATGGATGGGTCTTGGACACACCTGGCAGTGGCCGGCAGCTACGGCAAAGGATCCGAGCCGTGTTTAAACTGCCGTCCATTTCATATTAGGGATTTAGGAAATATATACTTCCGTACTAATGTACTATATACCATATCAGTGAGATCAAAGTACAATAAAGTAAATAAAATTACCTAGCACAAACAAATCAACGACCAATATCTATTCCAGATCGCAGTTACGTCTACCTATCAACCGAAGTTTTGCTGCGCGCACACTCAAACTTCTGCCTCAAGCAAGATGTCGGCAACTATTATTTCAGAGTTTGATCAGAAGAACCTGCATCGCCGGCACCGCCGCTGCTCTTCCACTTCATCCGTCTGCCACCACCGGCCTTCACCACCCTAAAGTGGACGTGCTGATCCTCCTTGTCGTCGTCGTCACCGTCACCGTCATCGGCACCGTCCAAGAGGGCTAGCATTAGCTGGCTGCTCTCTGCCTGGTCTCCTACGACGAAGGAAGGCGCGTCGTTGCCGCCACCGCTCGCCATCCTCACGCTTAGGAACCTCTTGCGCCACACCACCACCCTCCACAGGGCGACCACTTCGCTAGCATCGAGTGGCTTTTTGATGACGTAGGCCGCGGTGTGGATTGTCTGGAGAAGTCTATGCATGTCGCCGGAATCGATCGGTGTTCTTCGCGAGAAGACTACATGATCCAAAAGATCGATTACGCTTGCTTCCATAAGATGCATGTAACTTAATCAGTTGATGTAACGTAGGCATCGTAGCAAACAGCATTGTGCTCACCATAGATGACTGGGATGTGAAGATCGGGCTCGATGGCGGCGCGGAAGTCAAAGCCGCAGGTTGCTACCTTGTGAGCGTCTGCGAGGACGACGTCAACATTCTTCATTCTGTCGCCGGTTAGAAGCCCTAGTGCTGAAGTAGGGCTGCTGCAGGTCGCCACTGTAGGGACAAGAGGTGTTTGATGTGAGTGCGTTCTAGGAAAGAATTGTGTTTGATGCTAAACGCCTAAACAAAAGATCTCTTTGAACAAAACAAACATCTTCCATGCATATAATTGAGCAAAATTCAATACAAATGTAGCGGAATGTATAGTAGCATTAAAATTATCTCATTGTAAAGAATAATGCTAAAGATTTTTTTAAAAAAAAATTGGCACGAAAGACGCGCGCGGGCACTCGCGGTTTGATTTGAATCCGGATTCGATGAGCGATTCAGTTTATATGGGAAAAAAGAGAACATGCATTGGTATAAAACATGTTCTTTGATGGGCATAAAACATTATGAAACTGTATTGCAAATGAAAACATGAAGAATCGAAATTAAATAAGAACATAAAAAATAGTTACTATTGAAAAAAGTTACTGCAATATCAAATCTTTTAGGGACTATCAAAATGGTTGAAACACACGAATTATTGAGGTTATGCACGGATTTATCCAAACTGTTAAATCTCCAGATAGATAATGATAGAAAAGATAAAATTGTTTAAATTTTGGAGAAAAAAATCACATAATCCTTCACATTAGACTGGAAATTAAACATATAGGAGTAAAGCCATACATGGCAAGAAAATTAAAGGGAATCCGATAAAATTATATGAATGCTCTCCATATATGAACAAAGAGTTTTATTTTCACAGATTTGCTAATTATAGAACTTACAAGACAAATGAACTTCAAACTGGAGTGTTTCAAGTGCAAAAAAAAAGATCTCTTCGAACAAAAGAAGATCTTGTCAGGCATATAGTTGAGCAAAATTAAACATAAGCGAAGTGGAATGTATGGTAGCATTAGAATTACTTCATTGTAAAAAAGAATAATACAATATTTAAAGAACTTATTTTGGCGCGAAAGGTGTGCCCGCGCGGTTTGATTTAAATTTACATTAGATGAACGGTTCAATTTTTCACGGAAAGAAAGAGAGAGCATTGGAATAAAACAAGACATGTTTTCTCTGAGGGGCATAAAACATGATCAAACTATATCGCAAATGAAACCATGAAGAATCACAATAGATTAAGAATATAAAAAACAGTTACCATTGAAAAAATATAGAACCACAAAATTAGATCTTTTAGGGACTACCAACATGGTGGAAACACATGAGTGATCGATTGATTGTGCACTAAGTTACCCGAGCTATTAAATTTGTAGTCGGTGATAGAGAAGGGAAAATTTTTGTTTAAATTGAAAAAAAATCACATAGTTCTTTGCATCTTATACTAAAATTAAAATGTTTAGTGGCAAAGCCATAATTGGCAAGAAAATCAAAAGTGATCGATATGGATGCCCTCCATATATGAACCACAAAATGTTTCATCTTCAAAGACTTGCTAATTATAGAATACTTACACGACAAATGTACTACTTTCAATACATCTAAAGCAAAGAACATGCATGATGAGCAAGCTCATGGATCACATACTTAATATTAGATCTAGTCACAACATTCTACATACCAAATACTCAAAACTCACTAAATCAAAGATTTCTAGAAAAGAATATGCCTTTAAAGTTTAGGAGGGATAGCATCAAGGTAGCTGATCTCACAAACTTTGGGTCATCATCAACAACCAAGGCTCGGATGCCATTAGGAAAGAAAGCAAACATTTCCTCCTCCATGGAGACAAATAGTACTATGCTTCTTACTCACTTATGAAGATTAGAACTTATGAAGATTAGAATGGGGCCCTACACCATGTATTTGTAGGCCAAGAGTTGGGAGCAGCCAAAGTGATGAGTGATGTTATCACATCTACAATCAAAGGCTACATAAACAAACGGTGAGTGGATGTGCCACATGTCACAAGAGATGTGCATTTTAACCTAAAATCATAAATTACTTCTTTTCCAGAAGTTGAAGACATTGTGATGCTTTGACTTTGTCAATTATGTATGCTTTTATCAAGCACGAATTTGTGCATGCATTTTCCTGTCCTATTTCCACTGTCCAATGTAGCCAAAGATTTGTAATCTTGACCATCTAATATGCTAGCTCTAAAATTCATTGGAAGCACACGAATCTTGGAGTTCATGAGACAATGGAGACTGGGACAACAAGCCGAGCGTTGCTCGGTTGGTCAGTGGCACGGGATGCGCGCTGACCCGCCCTCAGTTCGTGAGCTTGAGGCTCAGCCGTGGCAATTGGACACGTGCATATGTCAAGGTGGATTTAATCCATCCCGGGTCCATCCTTTATAAAAAAAAAATGTAGACCGGGACACAGGAGACCCGTATACAAGCATGGAGCATTATTTCCCCTTGTCTCCAATATGCAAGATGTGTCTAGAAGAAATATGCATGCAAGATGCATTGTTAAAATTGTCATCCTTGTGCAGTTGTGCTATATACTATATATATTTGAGCTGCAGTGTGAAAAAAAATGTAATCCATGTGGTATATACTACAGTATGTTTTTAACTGCAGTGTGAAAAAATGTATTACTTTTCCTATTTTGTGAATGCTCTTTTTTTAAAAAAATTGCTATATCTGTCATAAATGATAATAAATGAGAATGGTTGTGATCTATCCCTTATGACGACTTTGTGATTCCTGTTTTAAAATGTACAAGTTAGCATTCTTTTATTTTATTTATGGCAAGCACTCTGCTGTATGTTTGTATTCACTTTAATGCACGGGCTGGTCACCTCTCCGGCTCTCCACTCGCTTTCATTTGTCACCTATATGCGTTATTGCTTCCATTTTCTAATGGTCTACAGCCGGAAATGTCCATTTCAAGATGGAAAACTCTCATTAAGGAGTTTCCTGTCCTATCTGTGATCATTGGTCGTGAATCAACATTCGTGCGCATTCCTTCATCTCCGCCTCGTCATATTTTCGAAAAGATATCTAGAATTTCAAAAATTGAACAATTAAATCATTCCTCCTCTTCTCCCTCCCTCCTCCCTTCCTTTACATCAACGCTCTCTCCACATGCAACCGGTGGATTTGCATATTTGTCACTCTTAGCTTCATTAAAATGACACTCTCGTCAACTATCATAGACACAGATCCATATGTCATTCACAGGGAATTGGCATTTTAGCGAAACCATTTGTTAAAAGTGGCATTTTGACAATTGTTTCATAGAAAACCACCGCTAGCCTCCGCATGGGTCACCATGTTGGCCATCTGCAAGCCTACTCAGCTAGCCGACACGGAGAGGAGGATAGGGATAGAGAAGTAAAAAGGGTCGGTCGTTTTTATTTTTGAATTTTAAGCGTTGAAAAATATCATGAGAGATGATGAAGTTATGCACGTGTCTCCACGCACAACAAATGATGGAGATAAGACAAAAGGTTTCTAGTATATAATAATTCCGTTGCATTGGACAAAATTTAGTTGAATTATTTTTGTACTAACTAAAATTACGGAGCCAGAGTTTTTCTCATGAACAAAGCCTTTCCATTTTTTTCTTCTATCATTTTTAAGGTACCATTTGTTTCTCTTTTAGTTTTTTCGCACATAACTGAAGTTACATGTCTCTCACTTGCCGACTCTCAGTAGATGAAACACCAAAATAACTTCTTCTTTTTTTAAAGACTATGTGCTAATTTGGGGGCATTTGTTTCAAAAAAGAAAAAAATAAAAGGTTTGGCTCCACATGTTGGTGCAACCTTCCACCCGAGCAAAAGTTAGGTGCAAGTAGACAAAAGAACATCTCCAGCAGCCACCAGCATCTCTTGGACGGAAATGATTGTTGGAGATCACTTCCCCGTCGAAGTCCACTAGCCACCGCCAAATGAATGCCCACTGTCACATAGAGGCTTCAGGATGGCTTGACGTGAGCCTAGCACTAAACTCCATTTGTAATTGTGTGGTAAATATACATACATGCCCCTACTCAAGGGCAGTTAGAGGTGTAAAGTTTTATTTTCCTATATATCAGTTGTTCTCTTCTTGCATGTAACAGCTAAGAGAGAGGAATGAATACTCGCATAAACACTATTGTTTGATTCAACCACCAACAACGGTAGGCCAGACGTGGATGGTTATGGGCCTAAGGTAACGTCTACTCTAATATTGCCTCCTAATCACCTTGATCTTTTTGGAAATAAAAAGTGTACCCCCACGGACCATCCTGTTAAAAAATGTACTTCTCGAGTTGAAACCATCTTTTAGCTGGCGTGGCATCCTACTCATCGAGATCTTTTGAAATAAATTTAAAAAATTAAATGAATTCTAAAAATCATAGGCAACTCAAAAAAATTAAAATAAGAATATCTAAAATTTTAGAAAAAAAAAGTGTAGAACAGAATTACTCGATAAGAAATGATGTTGTGGAAATCTTTATGCTAAAATTTATATTTAGGTTGTTGTGTTTTTTATTGATTAAATAATCATGACATATTTAATGTGTACCCTTTTGTGACCCAACACTATTCATCTATTTCACAAAAGAATATAGCATTAAACATATCCTTAAGCATTTAGGAAAAAAGTAAATTGCACTGCATGTACATAAAACTGACAGGGATTCTCGTTTAGATACACAATCTTCAAAACTTAGCATTTCTACATATGAAGTTGGGTATTTTATTTCATGACATGTCCAAGACGGTTCCTATAAGACTGTCCAATGATATGGCATCCTACTCAGCATTACATGCGGTGCAAATTGATTACGCGGCATTCCACTCTCCTTTTCTCTCTCTTCTCTCACTGCCCCCACACTCTCTCCTCTCACATGGCACCTCCCAGCCCACCATCGGCCGGCCATCACTGCAAGAAATCCTGTTTTGTCAGCCGGCTCACATCCTCAAATGAAGAGAGCCATTAGAAAAATATACACATCCTCGAATCATAATTCTGAATGAGATCCTCAAATCATTTGTTGCTATGGATTGAGCTCTGACACGGAACGCGAAAAGATAGAGCTGAGTTCAAAATTTCGTTTACTCTTAATCCGGCTAAACATAAAAATTATATGTGAATTTGAACTAATTTTGGTAGATCTGGTAAACATTTGAATTCCAAAATTTAAAACGAACACCAGGAATGATTTGTTTGAAATTAAATTTCACTGGGGTTTAGAAAAACGAAGAGAACTATTAGAACAATCTATACATCCTCGAATCATTGAAATTATGAATGAGGCCTCAAATTTTGTTAATATTATTTAGCTTTTGAGGAGTATCATGGGGATTCAATGATTCACTCCCACAGCTCTAACACACTCTATAACATCCCAAATTTTGGGCAAATCCAATTTTTTAGTGAAATTCAAAATTGTGTTTGAATCCAAGCTACCGGGCATGCTCTCCCTCTTCTCTCTCTACCGTGCGTCGGTCCTTCTCTCTCTCCCTCTCCTTCCCGCGTAAGCGTGCCTTGGATGCCCTGTCCCCTGCTTGCCGCCGCGCAAGCTGCCGTTGCCACGGTGCCGTGCGCACGTCGCCGCCGCGTCGTGTCCGAGCTCGCCTCCCCGCGCCAAGTACAGCACCTTGTCGAGCTCTGGCTGGTGGTGGATCGGTGGGCCACTGTTCCCTTCGCCAGCAACCGGTCCATGGCTTTGGATCGCCGGGCCATGGCCACTGACCATTAGACATTGAGCACCAAATCCTTTTTGGCCATCCGCTCTGCTCAGCACCAAGTCAAAAGGCTACGCATCCTAGCCTATCCGCCGTGCACTGTCCATCCGCCGCGCCGAGTCGCACGCCGTTCCCCGTGCCCGATCCCGTCGAGTCCCCATTATTGTTTGCATGCTCGTGGACCCAACCAGTCGCCAAGCCATGCCTTAAACCGAGCTCGAGCTCCTCTGGTTCCACCCCTTCCTCATTTTTCCCAATTTCATCCGAGTCGCCGTCGGCTACGATTGCGCCCCTCTCATGAGCTTCTGGAGCTGTCTCTCCTGCCCAAAGCTTGCTCCTCTCACCCCTAAACTTTCCCCTCCGGTAATTGTAGAGGAGACGCCCGGAGCTTCTGTGTCACTGTCGTCCCTGTTTCGTCTGTCGCCACGACCACCGTCGCCAGCCGTCCTCGTTTTGCCACGCGCCCGGCCGTGTGTCTGGTGAGCATTTCCGCAGCCCCCTCTCGCTTCCAGTCCATTTTCCTAGCCTATAGGTCCTTAGCTAGGCACGTCGTCGCTAGTGCGCTTTTGGCCTCGCCATCTCACGCCGTGCCGCTGCGTTCGGTCACCTCCGGCCTTGGTATGGGTACCCCTAGTTTCGCTAGGTCCTGTAGGTGCTCGCGCTCGTTGCTCTTGGCCAGAGCATTGTCATAGTATTGCCGCTAGGGCTGGAACACGAGCTGAAAGCTCGCGACCTGCTCGGGCTCGGCTCGGGCTCGGCTCGTGTATAAAACGAGCACGAGCTGAACACAATTTTAAGCTCGTCACTCTAACCGAGCCGAGCCGAGCCAAACCTTGGCTCGCTCGGGCTCGGCTCGTGAGTGTGTTGGCCTGGCCTAGCAGTTGCCTGTTGCCTGTTGGGCTTCGGCCTTTTACCGATTGGCCAGTCCGGCCCGGCCCGAACTCCCATCCAATCCCAATCCCAATCCCAATCCCTTCCTCTCTCCTCACCACACCCCGCCCCTAGGGTTCGTGCGCCACCCCTTCCCACCCGCGCCGCCGCCATGATGCCCCAGCCGCAGGCCCGCAGCCCGGCATTGCGCCGCCTCACCCACCACAGGCGGCCGCCGGCGCGCCGCCGCAGTGGGGCGTCATCCCGCCGCCCATGCCGCCGCCGCGTAATAACTTCGTATAGCATACATTATACGAAGTTATACGAAGAGACAGTAGCTGATTCCACGACGGAGGCCGAGTATATTGCAGCTTCTGAAGCAGCAAAGGAGGCTGTTTGGATCAGAAAATTTGTTTCTGAGTTGGGAGTTGTCCCTAGTGCATCCTGTCTAGTGGACCTCTATTGTGACAATAGTGGTGTCATTGCACAAGCGAATGAGCCTAGGTCTTACCAAAATCCAAACACATACTCAGGCGTTATCACCTCATCCGAGAGATCATCGATAGAGGAGATGTGAAGATTTGCAAAGTGCACACGGATCTGAATGTCGCCGATCCGCTGACAAAACCTCTTCCACAGCCGAAGCATGAGGCACACACAAGAGCCATGGGTATTAGATACTTGCATGATACACTCTAGTGCAAGTGGGAGATTGTTGGTGATATGCCCTAGAGGCGATCATGTGAGATGATTGTATCATACGTCTATGTTCATGTACTTATGAGTTCCCTGAATAAATGTCACTGCTTTGTTCATTAAGTACGACTTAATTGTGAAACACATTGTCAATATGACATTATTCTAAACTATCCCTGGTCACATATCATTATATGGAACAATAGTGATTTGACCAGCACATGTATTGATTGATGGTAACGTTTCACGTATCATTTATATGGAGATATAAAATCAATAATGTGGGCACATGTTAGAGAACATGGGGTTGGATAGACCCGCTCCGAGACACTGCTGAGATAGTTATCTTAAAAGTGCCATCAGGGTTAGTCTCGAGTGGTATACCTATACGGTCCTTCGACCTGAGATCCTTATTGATTCTCAGCATGCGTAGTCGTATACTTTGGGGCTATCAAACGCTTCACCGTAACAGGGAAGTTATAAAGGTAGCTTACGGGTATGCCATGAAACATGACATGAGGTGTAAGAGATCAAGATGGAATTTGCCCCTCCTTGGTAACAGGAGAGATATCTCTGGGCCCCTCGGTGTGGATGGATAAGGAAAGTGCATGGCCATGCCAAAGTGATTAAAGAGTTAATCACAATTATATCCATTACATTGACGAGTGAATGGGTCGAGCTATCACAAGGGTGGCACGCTTCTTGCCTTGAGCTTGACTGATGTCGTGTGGCAAAAGGATCCTATATGAGTGTATCAAGGTTCAGCTGATTCGATCATCGTGTGCATTCGGGGGTCACTATGTGCTGCTAGGTACCGCTATTGACTTGTGGTCTGGAGAAATGTTTCTCCGGAGCCGCGGCCGACTTGTACATGAGCCTAATGGGTCACACACTTAACGGGTTGGAACATTACTAATGGATTCGATCCATTGGTGGGTTTGTGCGGATTTAGATCCACCGCACACTAATGGGTCTCTATTGTAGAAGATCCATTAGCGCGAGACATAATGGGCTTCTCTAGTAGAAAGCCCGTTAGTGCACTCTATAAATTGAAGAGGTGGGGCGCAGGGTGGGCAAGTTTCCCCACCACGAAACCCTGGCCTCCACCACGCCCCACTCCTCTAAACCCTAGCCGCCGCGCGCACGGGTGATAGCACACCAACGCGCAGCGTTCCAACCCTGGACGTGTGGATACTGTAGAGGCGTCGTCGCTCCTGCGCCGGCGCTGATCGAGAGGATCGGCTACATCCGCGACAAGGAGAAATTGTACTGCGTCGAGTTCGACTACGTACAGTGCTTTGCAGCACGCGGGGAGGCTTCACCCACTCTTCTTCCGCTGCTAACGTGCTGCAAGGGTAACGATCTGTGATCCCTGACTCGCTTGCTTCCTGGGTGGTCGTGGTAGAACATTTTGTTTTCCGGCTAGTGTAGCACCGCGCCCTCTTTCATTCATTCCCTGCATATCTTTAGGGGGGAGCTCTTTATATGTCTTCATCGGTTTTATCTTTTTGAAGCTTTAGTGGTTGTCATCAATCATCAAAAAGGAGGAGATTGAAAAGACATCTAGGCCCCTAATTTTGTTTTGGTGATTGATGCCAACTACTAAAGACTCTTACTAATCGTTTAGCTGAGTTGTGGACAGATAAATAGATTGGAAATCATTTCTATGAAGAATTATCGAAGAACTTGAAGTATTATTCAATTGGAGGCTCAATTATTATTTACTTGTAATCTTTATTTTATTGAGTCTGAGGACGGCCGTACTATAAAGAGGGATTCGACGAGAAATCTAGTATGAGGTGACTCTGGTGCTCAAAAGATGATTCTAGGTCAAATCTTAGTCACCCAATAGGTTTCCCACTATTTCCAAGCTCAAAATACTTCCCTGTGTTCGGACTATCCGTGCCTTGGCTCGAACTGTCCAAGCTACCGGACTGTCCGAGGAACCCTCCAGTCGTGCTCTCTGTCTTGAATATTTGGAATTATCGGACTGTCCGAAGGTTCGGACTGTCTGAGGTACTCTCCAGTTGAGCTCTCTGTCTTGATTTATTCGATTTACCGGACTATCCGTGAGATCCTTCGGACAGTCCGAACCACTTAGTCACATCTGGAGATTCTGAGCCCATATCTCTAATCCACATACCTTCTAGATCACAAATATGATTTTTGTTTGGGTCACTATTCATAGCCTACCACGGACTGTCCAAGGGGTGTCACGGACAGTCCGAATCTCACTTGTTGTATCTTAACGGCTAGATCTGGGAGAAGCTATATATACCCATTCCACTGCTCCCAGCAAACGGTAACTGTGCGCATCACTCAGATTCATTTCACTCTCTCTCTCTCACCCAAGAACCCTAAAAGCATCTCCCCTCCTAGTACCTCTTGTGAGATTGATTTGAAGGTGGAGAAGCTAGGTTGGTGCTAGATCTAAGCTTGATCCATCTCGTAAGCACCTTGGTCACCTCCAAGTGAGTGGTTTCTCGCCGGATTTGTTACTCTTGGAGGTTGAGGACTCCTAGACGGCTAGGCGTCGCCGTGAGCCACCGAAACGGTGTGGTTGGCCTCGGATTGTTTGTGAGGGTGTGATTCCACCTCCGCAAGGAAAGAAATCAAGGTGATATTCGGTGAGTGCTTTGTCACAAATCCGAGAGGAATAGAGACAAGTGAGACACGGGCTCTACGGTGTTGAGCCTACCTCAACGAAGAGTAGGATCTCCTCAAAGATCCGAACAGCGGGATAAAACTTCTCGTGTCTCTCTTCACATTTGGTTTGGGTTTCTCTCTTGCTAGATCTACTCTATTTACTATCTTGTGCTTGAGGGAGACTTCTCCTGTGTTCCTGTGATATTGCTCTTGGTATTCTTGTTGTTTGAGTGGTGCAGGACATATCCGGAGATTTTTGGGGAGGATTCTTCACAGTTGACCTCGGACTGTCCGAGGGGTGTCACGGACAGTCCGAACCTACCTCCGCAGCGCAGCTGAAATTTGAATTTGGTGTCACGCCTATTCACCCCCTCTAGGCGTCATCTCGGTCCTTTCAGAGCACTTTGCGGAGGCCCTCTGGGACCACTCTCGATGGGGACCGGCATTGGTCGTCACCACTGGTGATGGAGGCCACACTTCTCCAGGATGACGCTAGGCTAGAGTGGGCTGGCAACCCTCCTAGGTCGAGGCTGGCAGACTATGGCAAGTGTGGTCCACAACGGGATTGCCAATCTAGGAAGGATGGCGGGTTTAGGAAAATGTTGTGGCAACATGAAGTTTGGTTTGGTTTGGTTAAAATGAAGGTCAAGTATGTTTGTTGAGTTTGGGTTGGTTTTCTTAAGGTTGGTTGATGAGGTCAGTCGGTTGGGGTCTTAATTGTGTTGTTATGATGCTAAACTCCTTGTTGTATAATGGAACATTAATACTTATTGCTAGATAGGGTAATTTAAACTCCTCTTAAAAACCGGCTTTATGCAACTAAAGGAACCTCTTCCTCACTCGAAGCCTGCTATCATTACGTGCATTAAGGGGAGTGTTAACTAGCAAGCGTTTGGATGACGCTGACCTCGCCTACTTATACTCTTTTAGGCGATGGTATCCAGGTGGTTCCATATGAGTGCCATGAAGACGAAGGACATGACTTCGGAGACCCTGACGAGTCTTAGGGTTGCTCCAGTCGCTTGCAAGTTGCATAGCCATGGAGACATTCTTTTGGGTTGATATTTTGGTTTCGCTACATTACTCTAAAATTGTCTTTTGTACTAAGGCAACAGTTAATCACCTTACTAAAATAGCCTAAGAAAGTAATATGAAAATGTAATATTCAGATATTTATGCTCTAATCGATGTTTTGTATCGGCTATGTGATCTTCCGCACTAGTGTACAGATCCAGAGACTAGTGTATGGGATTCCGACTCTCAAGGTAAGTATAAAATTGAGGGTTGACACACTCTCAAAGTGAGACTTGAAATTTTCATTGTCTCCGTGGGGATTTGAACCTGGGTGGTGGGCTTTACAGCCAAGCACATTACCACCTTCCCTAAGGCAGTTCTATTTTATTGAATTTGAAGAGGTGCAAGGTTTAGGATACCAATTTCACTTCAGAGGAAAATGTTGAAAGAAACCTAGGCATGGAGTACTTCTTACATCATATGCTTTTGTTCATGATGTGTTTTGTTGATTGAATAGGTTGAGGGTCTTTCATTAATAAAAACAAATCAAGTATTTAGCGAGAATCAGTTTAGATCTTGAGAAAATAGAGAAAGTTAAGGAAAATAGAAATATGTTAGTTTGACCTGTGGATTTGAAATCTAAAATTTGTATGACCTTTGAATCCAATAAATATTTCAAAATTCAAATTATAAGGGTCAAAATATCATCCTTTTAAATGATTAATGAAAAATCAGAGCATGTTAGTTTGACTAGTCATACAAATTAAAAGTAAACTAGCATCCTTTGGCATCCTAGTCAGCAAGCATTACACGGGAACAAATTTGTATGACATTGTCGTCGCCCTACCTAATGTTGTGAGTTTGGGTCGGGCTGTCTAGGCTAGCCCGGGCCGCACAGCCCGAAAAAAGCAGACCGAAGCACGGCACGACACAGAAAAATTGGGCCGGGTCGTCAAGGCCCGAATGGTGTGCTATGCCGGGCCTGAAAGATAGGCACGTTAGGCCACCCGGCCCAGTACAAAATAAAACACGAGTCAGTAGTTTACGTTTTTCGTGGCCTTCCGTTATTTGGATGAATTTTTGTTCAATACAAAAGTTGTACATAATTTTGAGACACAACTTTTTCATCTAGACAACTTTTTCATTTGAGCAACATATGAATTTAAAAAATTATTTTCTTCGCTGCCTGCTTTAGGACCGACGACACTGTCCTTGGTAATTCACCATTTTTGAGATCTTATGTTGCTAGGATGAATTTCAGTTGAACACGAAAGTTGTAGATAATTTTGAAATGTCTTTTTCATGTAGACAACTTTTTTATTTGAACAAAGTACGAATTTATAAAAAAAATATTTTTTCCTGCTATTGTCACCCATGCCGTGCTCAAGCCAGCCCTGCCCAAAACCGGCCCGACATGCTTTTGAACCGTGCCGAGTCTAGATTTTGACACCCGTACTGGCCCGGCGGTGATGAACGGCACGACCCAATTCCCAGCACTGACCCTATCTCTCCTCACCGCCAAGTCATCAACGTGTGGCTCGGGCGCGTGCTCTAGGCACGTGCCGTCCATGCGCACGCGTACCGCGCGCTGAGCCGCTGACACCGCTTGCGCCAATCGCAGGCGACGTCGGCCGCGAATAGTGCTTGGGCTCGGATTCACGCGTGCTGCTTATGAAACGGGATTTCTTGCAGTGAGCCGGCTGACAAAACGGCAAATTCGCCAATTCATGTCGCTTCAGGAGACGCCAATCTTGGTATCAGTCATTCATTTTGCGAACGTACCGTACCGATCACGAATTGACCATCACCAGTCTACCATCACCGCTGTTACAAAATATTGATTGGAATATCATATTTGGTAACCATCGCCTATCGGTGATTCAGTTTCTAAATAGTTTGCCTAATATTACAGCAAAAGATTTCCCGTTATGTCAAGAACCTTCGCTGAATAAATGTCATAACTCCAGCAAGAAATTCTCTATGAGATCTAATTGGTATCAGTGGGGTGAGTTTACAAAAGTCCCCAACTAGAAGCTATAGTCATCTTCAGTAACTTGATGTCTCCACTCCTTAACTGGACCAATTAATGGTTAGGGGAATCAAACCATATTTAACTAGCGACCGTCCATTTGGTCCAGTATGTTCCCTTGTATACCAAGAATTTTGATTAATTTGTTTGAGTGGCCATTCAGGAAAACATCCGTGATCTGCGATGAAATGATTCAGAGATTTAAGTATGGCTCCATTAAATTCGTCTGAAACAACTGATGCAATCTTGGTTCGTGTCATGGCACTTGCATGTGCTGGGAAAGTCACAATACCTGGGTACACCCAAATAGCTTGAGGATTCTCAATGATGAGGAACTGTCAACAATTAGCCCCAAAGCTTCATTGCTCAGTCCACGACAGAAGGAAAGATCCAGAACCTCCAAGCGTTCTGAACATTTGTGAGCAATCGCATGTGCAGTAAGGTTTCCAACCTAAAGTTAAAACAGTAAATTGGATATTATAAATTTAGATTTTGCAGAAAAGTCACATGTGAAACAGCTAAAAAGCATCACAAATAGTCAACGAAAGCTCAAGAAAACACCAACACAATATACAGGTTCAACTTGAAGCCAAATGCATAAGAATAGGGACAATTAGAATGCATGAATAAATTAGAATTTTAAAAATTGAATTGCTAAAGGTGTGAGGGATTATGCATTAGCAGTCCATCAATGGTTCAGTGTTCTTTAAAGAAATTTAGCAAATCGACAACAAAATTTCAACAAAGAACATTTAGGGTAGTTAGTAGCAACTAACAACATACCCAAATTGAGCAAAGAAGCTAGTAAAAAAGACTGTGAATTGATATCCTACATTCATACCAGCACATTTCATAAACTCAGACAGCAATTTCAGACGGATAACATACTGTCTCATGTTCATATCATATAATGTCTGTTGTTACATATCAGCATTAGTGCTACCTGGTTACAATCATAAAATCAATAGGTGATCTAAAAATCAATCCATCAATAGCACGCCACAAATGAAGAATAAGGCTCACATCAATAACACATTCAAGCAGGCAAGAAGGAAGAATGGGCAAAGTACCTTCTCAACATTGTTTAGGCTTAACTCAGTTAGACATCCTCCAGATTGTTCCAAAAATTGAGACACCGCTTCATCACTGCAATATTAAGCTGACTATAACATCAGAATGAACATTGCATGACCCTATGACATAAAAGATCATGAGCACATGAATTCAAAGAAGAAAACTATTACACAGAGCCATCCTAAACTGAAACAATCGGTCCACAATAGTCACCAGTTGCCTGTGGCCTGTGCAGACATGTTAGGATGAGACAGCAAATACCTCTAGAATGATAAAACATGCGGACAAGGGATATCACATGATCCCAGTTCCCACACAGTATCATGTACACATTACTAAGCACTAAGCAGGATCCATTCCTGATGATCCCAATTTCCAGGACCCCTTTTGTAGACTGGAAAGTGGAAACCAATCATAGACTCATAGTCATAGTGGATCATAGTTGATCCAGTTATATGTTTTGCTTTTCTTCATCGTAGGTCCATTCAAGCTAGGCTTGAGCTGCAATTAATGGCGAATCCAGGATTTTATCTTTGGGGGTGTCTACTGACACATGTCAATGTGGCCTTGCTCTTGCCCCCAAGCAATGCCTCAAAATTTTTAAGCGCGAAAATCTTTTACAAATCAATTTTTTATGCACAACTGAGTTCCTCATATTTTTGCAAATCAAACTAATTTTTCCTTGTTTTTACTAGATTTTTATCATATTTTTGTATGATCCCATGATTTCCAAACCACTAAATGAAATTCTTTGCAGCTAGAAAACCCATTCTCTTCTTTTTAAGAACTTGCCACCCTAGCTATCGCCTATCGGGTGAGCTGGGAGGAAAAGAATGAGCTGTGCAGCCCTCATGTCAGGTGTGCAAATCCAACAAACAAGCAACAGAGTAGCAGGTTAGAAAAGTAAAAGTGAGGTGCCACCTGGTGAATCCTAGCGGATCATAAAACATCAAAAAAGGGAGAGAACATGTGGCAGATGAATGAATCGAACTCAGGACCTCCTACATGATAAGCTTGACCTCCTCCACCAAGCTACGCAGACAGATGTGATTCCTTGGGGTTCCACGTCCCTGGATTTTTGGGGGTGCACAGGCGTACCTGGCACCCCTCCAGATCTGCCAATGGCTGCAAACATTTTCTATGTTCACTATTCAATCAAGCTGCGTTCTAATTTACTCACTCTTTCAAAGATTTCTATCGTTATGTGTCATTCCTACTCTTCCCTCTTCTATTTAATTTTTTGATCGTATTCAGTGCAAAAGTATAATTTTTTTGGCTTCCTTAATCCTAAAAATAACAGCAGTAGCTTAATTCAACCAAAATAGAACATAATGCCCTCAAAAATGGCTACAAATCCCATACACCACAAGAATTTAAGGTGAATGGTCAGTTCACAGGACAGAATTGTAACGGTTAGTGCTAAGAGTCATGAAGGAAATTCAGGCAGAAAAACATATCAGCACTTGGTACAGCTCACAAACATCCTAATGGGAAGTGCAGACAGGAGAACCCAACGGCCTTGAACCCTGGGAAATGCAGGAAATGATGGCATTTGTCTCCCTTGGACAAATCACGATATGTACCCGAATGCAGAAAAAGTAAGAAAAACTTCAATGGACTTCTTCATTGAATTAGTCAGAAGTGCCAAAAAAAAATCACACTACGTACATAAAGAAAGCTTACTGAAAAAAGGTGAGTAAAATGGCAGTTAAAATTTTAAAAGTAATTAATTCATATTCAAAAACCTTGAACTTGAACCAACAAAGTTAAGACACCAATCAACCTTAATGTGATACTACTAAAAGAATAAGATGTTTGAAACAGAAAAATGGGGAAATACCTAAATATATTTCTTTGAAATTTTAATATCTTTATCAGCCGACAACCATACCGAAGATGTCTTATTGCTGAATCATGCAGCTTGTTCAAGTTGCAAAGGTCCAAAGAAGACAACTGTGGACAGTTCCTTCCAATAGTCTTAATGGAAGATGAGGTCAGTTTCCTGCATTTGAACAGCACAAGAATAGGAAATAAAAAATGCACACTTATATAATTATACTCCTCTACATCTGCATAAAAATAATATTTAACCTAAGGCAACATGATTCATCTCATTATTGGGCGATTGTAAAGAATGGGGTTAGTTAGTTAGCACATAAACTAAGAGCCTCTAAACAATATCACATTAAATGTGAAGATTAAAGAACACTACAAGCCAATAACTAAAATCAGATGAATATTCCGATACAAAGGGGTCAAAGCAAGAAGACAAGATTTTGAATAGTTCGATACAAAAGCCATTAATAAACCAGCATTAATATGTTATAGTTTCATTTTCAGTCTCGACTACTAAAACACAGAAAGATACAAATCTGTATTCATGTTGAACCAGTGGCTTCAGCTCAGAAATTATATTTAGTAGGCTCGTATGTAAATGATGTGATTCGAATCGCACATTTATCACTTCTAATTTGTGATCTACTAATACTATAATGACAAAAATTACCCCACAAATTGTGTGTGTGGAAAATTGTGAAAACTTACAGGCAACCGGCAAATGCTAACTCCCTCAAATTTGAACCATGTACAGGAATGAGCTCATTGACAAACTCATCACAGACTGATTGCATGCCAGACATTGACAAAACTTCTAGATGTTTAACTTTCTGTAGAGCAGGAAGAATCATCATGGCCTCCACATTTAGACAGTCATCAATATATAATTCTCTGAGAATCAAATGTAACTTGCTAGCAAGATTCTCAATTCCAGTTGAAGTGAGAAGAGAGCACTCGCACAAATTTAGCGAACTCAAAGAAGGTGCTGCAGAGATAATTGTGTCTAAGCCGTCATCAGAAAGACGGTAATTTCCCTTCAGAGATATTTTAGTTAATAATGGCATGCAGTTCGGAGCCTTCGCTAAGGTAGCAGGCAATATGTAGTCAGGCATGCATCGCCCAGATAAGTCCAGCTGTAGAAGCTTCATTAAGAAAAAAAAAACAGTACTCAATAGGTGATTTACCAAAACAAAGGCAAGAAAGCCTCTCAGCGAATTATGCATGAGCATGAACACAAACACATGTTAAGATCTTTGATTTTGAAAGGTTCCACAGTTTTTCTTTTCAATAAAAAAATCCAGATCTTTATCAGATAAAATAATTAAGATGAATATTAAACATGAATTGCATAAGATTAAAAATCACTACCTGCAAGGCTTCTGTCTTGAATTTCCCAAAAAGAGTCTCAAAGTCATCTTCTCCCAACCATGAACACTCACTAAGCTGCAGTGTAATGGGATCATCACACAAGTGTTCTCCAAGAAGGTCTTTATTCATCTTCCTATAATTGCACAGGCTTGTTAACAGCTTATTTTTCAGCTCATCTGGAACGCCTGCAAGTGACTCAATACCTTCAGCATGGTTCAAAAGAGTTTGCAAGCATAAGCTTGTAAGCGATGGGGCAGGTCGCAGTGGACCGAGAGCTTTCTTATCTCTTGAAGGTGTCCACAAAATGGTGTTATCAGCAGACTTGTCCAACCTAGGAGGGTTCAACTCCCGAGCTCTCAATTTAGCATCTCTATCATCCATGATCCTCATTGCAGTCGAAAATGGACCTGGCCAATCCTGTGGGTCAGCAACAGGCTCTGTGTCTTCTGGGTCATCATCATCACTATGTGCATCTTCATCTGCTTTGAAGAATGCAAATTTAGGGGCCAGCCTAATAGCATTCTGTCTTGCATTCTGCCTCCTAATTGACTCTCTATAAGCCTGAACTGATTTTGGTTTTGAGCCACTCTGAATCTCTTCAGAAACTGCTGGTTCCAAAACCATCTCATCATCACTCGAGTTCAAAGTCAATGAATTCTCTTCTGCAACAATCTTCCCCTTCCCTTTATCATCAGGACTAAAGTTGTGGGTACTGGCAGCACTGTGAATACCCACACTAGCATCACCATTAGAATCATTGTTCCCCAAAACAAGCTTCCCTTGTGCTTTACCTCCCTTTCTAGACTTGTATCTTCTGATTTCTTCCTTGAAATACATATCCGCATGCACTTCATCTGCTACAGGAATCCCTACTGGAGGATTTGATGCCTTAACCACACCATCAACAGACATATGTAATGAACTATGTACATGCTTAGATTCCACAATCAAGGGGGTTTTTTTCATGCTATTAATATCTCCAAATTGCTCCTTAGTTGTCTTTACAGGATCATTGTTTCTCACGTCATCAGTACTATCTGAGCTCACAGGAACAGCATTAAGATCAATAACATTAAGAGCAGAGGACAACTGCATTGGCATCTTGCTCGCCAGTATGCAATCCTCGTCGTCGTCGCTCTCTGAATCGGCCACGTACTCCATCTCGACACCTCTAACCAATATGCTCTTACACCGCTTTGCCTGCCGTTCATCGTCTTGGTGCAGCATTCCATCATGCACCTGGTCTCCAGGCCCAACCGCTCCACGTGATCCGATTCCCAGTTCCACCTTCACCTGAACATCCGGTTCCATCGGACACTTCGCGATCCGAGACCCAGACCGCAAGCTCATGAACGCGCCTCCATCGCTAGAGCCGCCGCCGGCGCCGCCGCCCGAAACCCTAACACCGCCGCTGCCATTGCTCCCCAGCTCCCCACCCTTCGGCGAAGCAGCAGCACCGGCAGCGGCGGAAGCCCATGGCCTCCCATTCCTCTTCCCGCCCGACACCGAGCCGGGACCCGACGAAGCACCGCCCGGCGCCGGGGAGAGCCCCGTCCAGAGGGTGTCCGGGCTCGCGTCGCCCGCGGCGAGGAGCAGGCTGCGGCGAGGCGGCGCGACGCCGGGCGACTTGAGTGTCCCGTCGGCGTCGGGGGCGAGGCCGAGGCCGAGGCCGAGCGGGACGGAGGTGGACGGGGACGGCGCGGGGGTCCCAGGATCGCCGGAGCCGGACGCCATCGCCGCCGCCGCCGCCGGCGGCGGCGAAGGGCTAGGATCGGGGGAGGAGCCCGCGGCGGCGGCTCTGGCGTGCGATCGGAGGCGTGGAGTCATCGCGGCCGCGAGGAGGGGAGATGGGAGGGGGAGGCAGGAGGCTTGCGGGGGAAGGAGGCGAGGCGGCGGGGGGTTTGGTTTGGGGAGCGCGTTTTTTTAGGGGTTTCCCGCGCGAACGGGGAGGCGTTGGGTACTTGGGTGGGGCGAGACGGTCGTCGATTGCTGCGGGTGTCGATGGACCGAGACCCGAGGCGGCGGTGGACGGGGGGTGAGCTCGGTGCACTGGGCGCGACGCCGTTCTGTGCTTTGAGATTCGTTTGATTTGATACACGGGTGTATAGCACTGGTCTAGGCGGCTGACTTGTGCCCGTTACAACCCACAAGGGGGGAGGAGCCGGACCGGGGGCCGAGAAACAGGGTGTTAAATACGTAGGGCATGTTTAGTTGTTGTCTAATATTGCCTAGTCTAAGTTTAGCTGTTTGCCACAGGTGAGGCACGACTAACTTGGCTATTCTTAGGAGATGTTTGGTTTGTAGCCACAGCTAATATTAGGCTAGACAAAATTTTGTGGCTAACGTTTGGTTGCTTGGAGAAAAAAAAAAAAAAGGACTAACATATAGGCATTTCATCGAACATATCCAAGGCGATAATCAACCACATGTACGGAGCACTCATCCAATATGATGCAAGAAAAATTTGCATTAAGGAACCAAGGACAGGGCAACGGGAACCAATTTTCCCAAATCGACAAGCAGATGCAACATGAATTAGCGGACATGACGATGGAACCATGAATTGGACAGTCGACGACGATACCTAGCTCTTGGATACGATTCTGCTTGCCCGAAGCCTCACGTCGGCCTTCCCAGCACCATCCTCATCGCGGAAGCCTTGTCGTCGTTGCCGCCGGGAGCTCGCGTGGCCGCCGCCGCCGCTGGGAGCTCGCGCCGTCGCCACCATGGCCATCATGAGAGAGGAAGGGAGAGAGAGGAACGGGCGGAGCGAGCCAGAGAGCGGAGCGGCGGAGTGTGGCGTTGATTTTTACTGCCACAGCTTAGGCGAATTTGGCTATGGCGGATGAGCTACTAGCTACCTAAGGAACTATGGCGCGCCTACGCTTAGCAAGGAACCAAACAGGTGCCTAAGCAACTATGGCATGACTAAGATTAGTTGTGGCAAGCTTAGGCCACGAACCAAACAGGCCCGTACAATCGTTTTTCTACGTGGCAGTCGAATGGATTTAGGAGGACCGTCGATTGATTTTCCTCGACTTGATCCGCCACTTCATGCCACTGTTTTCTCCGCCTCTAATCGTCATCATCACTGTAAAGTTCGGGTTAGGGTCTAATCGTCATTATTGCTATAAAGTTGGGATTAGGATTTAGAGTGAGGATGGTACCAGAGAAAGATGATATGGGAGAGCGTAACGGAAGGTTGAGGGAGGGGAAATCGCATGGGGAGGAGTGGGGATTCCAAGTGAGACCGCTAGAGAGTCGATCCCTTATACAATATACTCGCTCCTTTTTCAAAATGTAAGTCATATAAGTTTTTAACACGGTTTTTAACGTAGAACTTTGACCATTACTTGCTCACACAATATATTATCAATAACTATGAAATAACACATATGAAAGTAATTTCAAATATGAATTCAACTATATCACATAACACTAAACATATATGTTTTCAGCCTAATTATTAGTCAAAAATTACAAAAGTTCACTTTTTGAATACATGCATGTCTTATAAAGTTATATTTTGAAATAGAGGAAATAGGAAATTTATATTTATAGAATGTACTGGAATTTATCCACCGCGGCTACCCCCGGACCCCGATTAGGGCACCATATGCACTACAAGAAACATCGTGAAATTTGACTCTTAGAATGATTAAAAAAAACATAAATACACATAAATACACATAAATACCATTTTAAATACATTAGGAAAAAAAACTGCACAGGTGACTCATCGTCTCAAATGTCAAAGAATGATCCTTCCAACAAAACCTTACAAAGTTCACCTGATAAAAATGGGCAAAAGAATGGCGTGGCACTGCAACAGAAGCACAAAACCAGTTCTGAAATGAGCAGAAGAATGGTGCAACATTGGCATCTCCTCTCAAGCTCACAAGGCAAGAGCAAAGGCCACAGCAAAAGCTAGAGCCGCGACCAGCCTCCTTGCACTGGCATCAATTGGAATGGCGCTGCTGCAGTCGTCATTGTTGCCACTGAAGCATCCTGGATGGACAGTCTTGGGCACCCCTCCATCTACCTTGAAGCTGGTATTAGGCTTCCCACTGCTGAACAAGACGCACCAGAAGTAGGGCCCACCGCCAGAGGTGCCACTGACAGCCGCCCCCACCTCCGTGTGGTTCTTGTCGTGCAATACCTGAAGGGCCTTTGCATCGCTAACCAGGAGGTCGAAGGCCTGGGCTGGAGGCACCAGGTTGGACTGGCATACCAGAAGCCTCCCAGTAATCTTAGAGAGAGTTGCAACTTGGACACCACAGTTTGGGGCAAATTTGTCGGCGAAACTGGATTCAAGAGGCTTCTTGTTGTCACCCACCTGGTTGCATTGACCCTCGTATGCTTTAATGTACTGCAGAGCAATGCACCCGAGACCTTGATTATCAGCAAGACTGGACGCTTTGCTGGCAGTGCGATTGCTGTTGATCACCGCCACGAGCTGATCGGCAGGGTTGTCTGGAAAGGAGACAATTTGAGGATGGCATTTCAGGAAAAAAAAATCATGGTTAAAATGTATCGTTTGTTATTCAGCAATCTTCAGATTGAGTGTTAAGTGCACTAGTCCAATACGTCACGAGGGTACAAGTCAACAAATGCACAAAATGAAATGTGTTCACTCATATACACAGTCAGTCAATCATCAGAGGCTTCAAAATGTTAATGCAGAAGCCTACTCGATCTAACAGGTCTTGGAGAATTGCCGACGGTTCTGAGATTTGAGACACTACCATGGATTAGAGAAAACATAACATAGCTTAGACAAACAACTATATGGGTATAACTATAACATTATGCATGAGAGTCAAATTGCAGTATGCAAGGTCTCACATTCTTTGTCAAGTGTGGACATTGATGATGTCATCGTCATATTGTAAAAAAAAATTTCTAGCTGTAGCTGCAATGGCCGAGACATGTAAATTATTTTCCCATGAAAGATACAATCATGACAATGGTGCTTAATTATTTCGATATCCAAGTACATTGTTGTCCTTAGAAACATTGTATGGCTATCTGCATTTGTACAGAAACACGATATACCTGTTGTGATAATTTTTTTCCTGGCTGTCCTAACCTTATGATTAGTCCATGTATAAGGCTATCAAATTACATTGATAAATATTATTGTGGTTAATATACTGAACATATTATCATGCAGCTTCTTTTCTCAGAAATATGTAGATGCTAAACATATCGTGCCTGCTTCATAAGGTAAAAAAAAAGAACATGTTTTGTCATCACACAATTAAGCAATGTTTATGTATTTTCTTTCTTTCTTTTCTTTTTCTAGCAAAAGTTTATAAAATATAAATCTCCTGAAACCAATTAGTTATTGTTTTGAGTCGTTTTAAATCTGTCGTAAATCAAAAGTTTTAAAACTTTATTCACAAAAAACTTTTGAGCCATTTGGATCGGGCACATGAATATTGAAAAACACTTTCATAATATCATTTTTTTATTTCATAAATAAATTTAAATGGTAATTGATAGTCAAAGTTGTATCATGTCAATGTCCAAATGACTACTGTTTGAAGTATGGAGGGAGTATTACCAAGTACCAACAGGGCATTTCAAGATACAGTATGTCAGAAACAGGAATAGCAAAAGCGCCGATTCATGGCCACCTAGGCACCTACTAGAAATGCACGTAAATCTCAACTACTGTAGCCTGCCTACCAGAATTGTCGCTGAAATCAACAAATGAATATGGCGGCCGCGGGTGGCAAAGAAAGCAAACCATGAAGCAGTTAAGGCCTATAGCAACATGTGCACAAGAAAGTGACACTCAGCTTCATCAACTATAATGTCCCAGCTACAATTTACCTTGATGCAACTAGTTAATCAATAAACCCCACACACAATGAAGCTATCTTTAAGACTAACACCAAGAAGAGGAGAGAAAGCAAGCATCACTGGAGCCTAGTGATCCAACCGCAACCGCAAGATCCCAATGTGAGCTACGCACACCCGTACCCGGCGCACGCCAGCCACCCAGATCCAAGGACCAGCGCGCCGAGCAGCAAACGCTGGCTCTCAGCAACCGGAGCTCAGCCAAGCAGGGAGGAAGGAAGGACCGAATGCGGCCGGCGCGCGGCGGCGGCGAGGAAGAAAGGGAGCTCCGACCGCGACGCGACAGGGGCGTGAGCTAGAGCACTAGAGCAGAGAGCCATACTCTTGCTGTCGGCGGCCGAGGCGGCGGCGAGGAGGAGCGCCATCAGAGCGGAGGCCAGCAGCGGCCGCGCAGCGGCCGCCATTCCCTCCCCCCGGCGGGATCTGGCGCGACGGGTGCTCGGCTTCTTGGGATCTGGGAGCGAGCTGGAGAAGGAGCAGGGGAGGTCTCTGCTTCGTTCGATCTGCTGCGACTGCGAGCTCGCTTTCTTTATCCGTGGGCGTCTCCTATTTTCGGTTGGACTTGCCGTTGGGGGCTGTATTGCCCGAAATGCCCCTGCCGACTATTTTCGGGTAGGACGCAGCCGTCCCCAACCGCAAGCACGAGGAATAGCCAAGGATCAAACTGACGTGTGGGCCTGGACGGGGCTGCGTGGGTGGACCCACTTGTCAGTGTAATTATGTCCTGGCTCATAAAAGTAGGACTGATTAGTTAGTTTCGGAAATGTGTTTAGTACTGGAGCACCAAACAAACGAAGATATATTACTTAAAAAAAATCTACACACTGTTGTCGGTGTGGTCATTTATAATGAGGTGTGCTTTGTGTTTAGTTTGATGGTTGATTGCGCATTTTGTGCTAATCTTGTCCTCATAACACCTTGATGGATGCCTAGCAGTATTATTTGACAAAAGTCATTGCAGGAGTACAGTCTCGCTCTGAAAACTAACATCTATTGTAGTTTTTTTTTATATAAAACCAAGTAAAATTATATACATTGGCTTTTACTCAATTTAAATATTTAGAAAGATATTGATGATTCGAGTCTCGAAACTTTGGTTTGCATTATCTCATTTTTAAGCATCAAATATTGTGACAGGAGGGAGTAATAAATAGATACGTCACTATATATATGGTATTAGAAATACGGTCTGGCTAGTCGGCAGTCGCCTGGGGGCCGGTTTATTGATGCAGTCGATTTTTCAACCGTTCGAGGCTCTTTGAGATTCGTGCATTTTTTCTATTTTGTTTTTTGTTTCTATAGTTTTCACCTCGTTTTGCGTACCCCTCAAGCTCCCCTGCTCACTATGCCACTTGATGACCTACACCGTCCAAAGGAATCAATGAGAAAGAGAAACTGTGTGAGACAAAGGGAGGAGGGGCGAGCAAACTCAGATCCGGTGGATGGCGTGGGTCACGGCGCAGAGCGTGGAGGGGTGGCGCAGGCCCGGCATGCGCTCGACGAGCTCGACCTCGCAGGCGGAGGAGGGCATCCGAGGCGATAGCGTTTGTTTGATGTCGAATCCCCCGCCGCCAGGGGCAGGGGACCCAAGGCCATGCCCCGTGGTTGTTTTCTACTGAGTTTGGGAAAGCTGGTGACAACTGACGATGCGAACTTAATGAGGATGTGCTGCCACTCGCTGCCGCCTGGCCGGGTGATCTACAAATTTATTTTTCATCCAAATCAGAATGCCTCCAATATATATTCATATTGTCACTTGTTTTTGTGTATATATTCAGATTGTGCACTTGTTTTTCTGTTGGGAATCTGGCACTACGCGGGGAGGCACTCGCTGGAGTTTTTTTTTCTTGTGAGTTAATTTCATCCCTCTCGGTGTCTCTGCATTGAGATGTTTTTTGCGCATGGTCTGAAATATATGAGTTACTTTTAGATGGTGGCCGGGAGAGAGAAGAGGGATTCCAATTTTTTTTTTTTTGATAACGTGTTCAAATCTATGATGACACAAGCTAGGTTGTGTCAGTTTTTTTGGCTAAGGCAGAGGAGATGTAGGGAGTTTTATGTGGTGATGCAAGGGGTTTAGGATGGAGAAGTTGCTGGTGTTGCTTTTGCTGTTTTTTGTTGATTTTGTTTTTTGAAACGCAGCACACGCTGACAGGGCTTGTTTGGTTGATACCCTGGAGCTGCCTGGCCTGGGTAAGATGCTGCCTGTACTCTGCCTGTCCGACGTTTGGTTGGAACCCTGAGGAGCTCCTGGGCCCAGGCAAGTGTGTTGCCTGCCAGGCCACCGATTTTGAACGCCTGGCTCCAGCCGCTTGCTTGCCTGGGCTAATCCACCGGCTGCCGTGTTTTTTTATTGTTTGTTTATTTCATCAGCTACTTAATTAAGTTTACAAGGCACTGTGTATACGCAAATCGTTGAGGAAAAAAATTACGCAAAGGATGTCTCCTATATTTATTTTTCCTAGCAAAAAATGTTACTTTTAATAATGTTATTAAC
Organism: Raddia distichophylla; assembly: GCA_005191435.1. Taxonomy (NCBI): domain Eukaryota; kingdom Viridiplantae; phylum Streptophyta; class Magnoliopsida; order Poales; family Poaceae; genus Raddia; species Raddia distichophylla. Next base: position 2,468,535 of record SPJY01011861.1, on the reverse strand, counting down.
TTAGAAAAGAATAATATAAATCATTTATTTTAACCATATTGTTTATATTATGAGTATATTATTAACCGAGTTAGTCAATTCGTTAATCTTGTTTTGAGCATACTGTTAATTGACATAATTAATTTATTATCTCTCTAATAGACCAGCAAATTTAATTTTACCACTTCATTAGTTTTTTAGGCCAGGCTTCCAACCAAACAGACCATCTACATGTTTGCCTGGCCAGGCAGATTCTATCAAATTTTCAGGCAACTCCCAGGCAACACTTTTTGCCAGGCATTTGGCCCAGGTCTCCAACCAAACAAGCATAGCAAGTGGGAGAAGTGAAGCTGCCATAGTTGTGTGTGGAAAATCACTCGATGCTTCTCAAATACCTAATTGTTCATACATAAAAAATTAAGTTCACTTTTTTTCATATCCTGTATGTTTGTTTTTCATTTCCACGTGATGCGAAAATTATGTCTGATACACTTGAAATTTTCTTATTTCTAGATAATTGTATTCTTTTCTCCACTAAAAAATCAATGCTGATCTAAGCGTATTTGTGTATTCTATGCATCGATTCATTGATACATCAGTACCATTAGCATCACAGACATTAAGGTTCTTTGGTTGTCATTGATCTATATTTTTGATTTTCTGAGTTAGTGTTTATTTTGCGTCTGCATTATTAGATTTATAAGTAGTCATTAAACTTGTTGTTCATGAAGTTGTAAGTTTAAATGACAAGCTGCTATCATCAATCTGTTGCTTAATTGTTCATGGCCCTGCCATTAAATTGTTATTTTTCTTTTTTTCATAGCTTACATGTATATTTTTCATTCACCCTCAATGCGAAAATTTTGAGCGTTACAATTGAATTTTTTTTAATTATTGATCATATGCATGTTTTTATATGAACTGATTTTTTTATAAATGTAATATACCAAGGGTAAATACACACATCATAGCATCACACATCACACCATGTGTTAAAACTCAAGTTAGGGATGTTTTTTCTCCTTTTTTTGTGGTGCATGGGTAGCGCATGCTGATTTATTCATCCATTATTGATATGGAAATCATTTTCTTCAGCCATGACTGTGTCATTTATGTCATGAGCCACACAACCTATATTTTGGTCAAAGAAAAAAAAAATTCTAGCGTATCTACTAAACATGGAAGGCAAAGGTCCCACATTTAAGCGGTGGAACAAAAACCAAAAAGGTCATTAACGAATGAGAAATCATCTGTGTTTGTGTGGGACAAGACAATCGTATGTCTTTTTGCATTAGGCAACAGACGACTACGCAAGAAAAAATAAAACAGGTCACTGCCAAGGAGACAATCCCTATAGATGAGTCGGATGAGGGCATCTTTGACCCAACTTAGGCCATGTTCTTTTTAGCTTAACGACTTATCTACGTTTTGAGAAGATTTTGAAAAAGTAGAAGTTTTTTACCACCTTTCCTTGATTTGTCTTTCGATTTGTAAATCTTAAAAGTAACTCAAATAAAGTAGGCCGAAACTGTTTGACAAAATCTCAAATTCTAGATTACTATTTGGCTCAATCGTACAAACATATGAGCATTTTTTTTGAAATTTTCTGGCCTGGATTACTACAAACATATGAGCACTTTTTTGCGCATCATATACTCCTCTCCGCCCTGCCACTTCCCATGGCCACTTGTGCGAGTGAAGGGGAGGAGGCGGGAGAGGGGAGAACGGTACATCACATGTATGAGAAATTATCACACATTTCAAGTTGGGAGTGAGCAATTTGCTGTAAAATTCATAGTGTTAACACGAAAGGACATATTTTCTGAATTTTTTAAGAAAAAACCTTTTGTTTTTTGAGGAAAGAACAAAAAGACCGCTATCTATTCAAATTGAAGAGAAGAGTTTTACCAGAGGTTCGAAGACCTCGAAAGGAAAAAAAACTAAAATGTTGTAATTTCTAAAATCATAACCATGGACTCTGTATCACAACCGTGAACGTGAGCGGTCAGATCCAGTAAGAAAAAAGGTCATTTTTTAAACGGTAATGCTTATGACCGGGCGTTCGACAGCGTCGAACGCACGGGGCCTAGCAGCGCGGTTCCAGCACCCTCGCTGTTTGCATGCGATGACGTCCGTCCACCAACGAAATTGTTGATAGCTGATGCACTGCTTGTTGCTGCTAGCAAAAAATGAGCGTTTTATTTTTTTCAATTTATTTTTTTTTCATTTTTGTCTCTATTTCATCTGGAGTCCAAAATGCATAGAACAAATTTCATAATTCATCTAAAATCCTAATTAACTCATTTTAAATACTTTTTTATATTTTATATTTTTAATTTTTTTCATTAGTCAAATTGTTTCAACAATCTATACAGATTGTTTCCAATAGGTTAAACTAGTTATTTCAGCAGGTTAGACATGTTGTTCCAATAGAAAAACTAATTGTTGCATTTGGCTAGACATATCGTTCCAGTTGGCTAAACTGCCAAAAATATTGTTCCAATAGGCTAAACCAATTGTTTCAACAGACTAGATAGATTGTTCCAACAGGCTAAACTAATTGTTTCAACATGCCAAACATATTGTTTCGATAGGCTGTACAAATTATTCATCAGGCTAGACAAATTGTTTCAATAGGCTAAACTAGCTGATTCAGCAGCTATATATATTGTTCCAATAGGCTAAACCAATTGCTTTAGCATGCTATATATATTGTTCCAATAGGCTAAACCAATTGTTTCACTTGGTTATACATCCACTAGGTAAAAGTAATTGTTTCAGCAGGCTAGCCATATTGTTTCAACAAGCTAAACTAATTGTTGCATTAGGATAACAAATTGTTTCAGTAAATTTTTATATAGCAACATTGGTATTGTCTTGTTCGTAAAAAAGCGAGGAACACAGCGGTGCAAACGGTTTCGTGCATTGGAGCAACCAGTCAAAATCTACTGTCGTCGAAAGAGAAATTTGAAAAGGAATCTTTTCGCTAACGTCATTGCATGCAAACAGGGAGAGATTCGCGAGCACGCTGCGGCGGCCTTCGATTTAGGGGAAGAATGAAGGTGAAACAATGGCGGGAGAAGTTTGTTCCGGTGGGGTGCTGAGTTGTTTCAGCACGTTGGTGGGCCGACTGGGCCGCGCGAGCGTCCGACGGCCGCGCGCAGGGTCGGACGTCCGTCCCCAGGTCGCCACCTTTTAAAAGAGAAAAAAGATCAGATGTTACATGCATGCGAGGTGAGAAGAGGACGACTGTACGAGCTGATTGATTACGATGCATGTGCCGGTTCTTAAAGAATGCAAGCACTAGATTAATGAGTAATGACTCTAATTTTCATGCCTTCTGTTTTTCTTACGACCATCTATATATGCTCTCTCTATAGCAACATATCGGCGAAATTTTTAATATGATTAGCACACATGCCTTGGTATGAACGGTTTCTCTCTCTATTCTATGCTGACAGTGTGATATATATTATGCACGGACAGCGAAATCCGAACAAACGCGGGGGCTCTGCTTATTTGTCCGTGATGTTTGACAGTTGACAGCGTAACCAACACTAATAAACTAGCACAAGCACAACGTTGCATGCGTACTTATTACCATAGGACATAGAGCAGCGAGATTATCTGGCCATTGGCTGTGTTTTTGTACGACTGGGTGATTAATTAAATCGTTAAAAGTACTGGGTGATAGTCTCCGGAAGACTTTTATGTTGAATACATATATTAAAGGCAAGCCTTGGTCTCAGATTAAACATAATATGAATGATTCTAAAATATGGAAAAAAACATTATGTTTACTAGCTAGAGATTTATATTCTGGTAACGGGGTGGTTTCTTTGGGGGATGGCAAGCCGGTGGATTCTTGGCATGATGTGTGGTTGGGTTCATGCTCTCTTAAATCTAAATTCCCTGAGTTGTATGATATTTGTAATGACTAGAGTATTTCAATGTTTCTAGCGAGACAAATGGACTGGAATTTATCTTTCAAGCGGTGGCACACTAATGGTTTGCGATTAGGTAGTTGGAAATTGTGCAGGAGTGTGTGATGGTTAGTTTTTCTGGAGGGAAAGATGTTTTTAGTTGGAAAGATAGTAATTCAAAGGCGGGGTTTTCGGTTAAACGCATGTATGCTTTCCTGTGTGGGTTAGAGAATATCTTTATCAGATGGCCTAAGATGATTTGGGGTTCTAAGCTGCCTTTGAAGATCAAAGTTTTTGCTTCGTTGGTGTTTCATAGGGCAATTTTAACTAAAGATCAGTTAGTTCGTAGAGGTTGGAATGGAAACCCCTTTTGTTTCTTTTGCTCTCATTTAGAGGATATTAACCATCTTTTCTTCGGTTGCTCTATTTCTCGAGTAACCTGGAGTATTGTGGCTCTCTGGTTCGGGGCTGTCGATCACCCTGTGGGTATTGGGGGAGGGAGTTTATAAGTGGTTTGCTACTATTTGGCCTGATGGAAAGAAGTTTTCATAGGTGTGTATTTTTGCTATCTTGTGGACGATTTGGTTGGCACGCAATAAGTGGTGTTTTCAGGCCTGTGTAGTTCACTCTATAGATGGCCAGATGGGCCAGGTTAAATGGGCAGGCTCGAAAGCCCATTGATTTGACTCGACATGAGCACGACCCGGCACGATAGTAAACGGGTCGTGCCGGCCCGGCCCGATGAGGCGTGCCGTGCCTGGGCCGCCACCTGAGCCCGTGGGCCGGCGCGGCACGACCCGTGTAAGACCAAGGCCCGTTTACCCCATCTGGCCACGGCCCACGGCCACCCAACCCCCTCCTTTCGGCCTGGCCTGGTGACACTGCCTGCACACATATAACACCTCTGCCGCCCACAATCTCGCCCGCACACGCGAACATGCTGTCACCGCCTCCAAATCCCTTACCCTAATTTCCAATTTCTCTCTTGCGCGGTCTCGCACTCTCGCCTCTCAGTCTTTCTCTCTCCGGTCTCCCTCTCTCTCCGTCATAGAGGCGGAACACTGGAGCCGCGGAGGCGCAGTGGTAGAGCGCTGCCGCCGGCCGGAGCCGCCCTCTTCCTGTCCTTGACTACCTCTCGGCTCTCGCTCCCTCTCCTAGTGACCTAGTCTCCTTGTCCCACCGTCGACCGCCGCGCGCCTCCACATTGGCTACCTGGCTCGCCACCCTCTCGACCTCTCCTCTAGTGTGCTCCTCTCATGAAGATCGTGTCAGTGTGAGGTGTTCTCGGGCTCTCGCCTCTCGCCTCTCGTCGTCTCTGGGCTCCGGCTACGCAAGTGAGTCTCTTGTTCTTGCTCCTCCAGATCTGACTTGTTCTTGCTCCTCCAAATCTAACTTGTTCTTGCTCATCAGCCTCGTCTAGATCTGACTTGTTCTTGTTGTTTGCTCTGCTTCTAAGGCACCGTTGAGTAACCGGAGCCGCCGGGGATGGCGCTAGATCCGACCTCCATCGACTACGACTTGATGCAGGAGAAATAAAATAATTCGGTGTAACGGTGGCAAATAATAAAGGAGAACCCAATTGAGGGGCATGAAGTATTTGCCCCCTCAATTGGGGGGCAAAAAATGAAATCTCCCCCCGCAAATCCCTTACCCTAATTCCCAAATCTCTCTCGCGCACGGTCTCACACTCTCGCCTCTCTGTCTTTCTCTCTCCGGTCTCCCTCTATCTCCGCCGTAGAGGCGGAACATCGGAGCCGCGGAGGCGCCGTGGTGGAGCGCCGCCACTGGCTGGAGCCGCCCTCTTCCTGTCCCTGACTACCACTCGGCTCTCGCTCCTTCTCCTAGTGACCTAGTCTCCTTGTCCCACCGTTCACCGCCGCACGCTTCCACGTTGGCTGCCTGGCTCGCCGCCCTCTCGGCCTCTCATCTGGTGTGCTCCTTTCATGAAGATCATGTCGGTGTGAGGTGTTCTCGGGATCTCACCTCTCGGCCCTCTGGGCTCCGTCTACGCAAGTGAGTCTCTTGTTCTTGCTCCTCCAGATCTGAGTTGTTCTTGCTCCTCTAGATCTGACTTGTTCTTGCTCGTCGGCCTCATCCAGATCTGACTTGTTCTTGCTGTTTGCTCTGCTTCTAAGGCGCCGTTGAGTAACCAGAGTCGCCGGGGATGGCGCTAGATCCGACCTCCATCGACTATGACTTGATGCAGAAGGGCACAACGAGGAAGACGAGGAGCGACAAAGCCTTGTTCGGTAGCAGTACTGAAGCTTCTAGCGATGGCGCTGGTGATGCCGGGGCCACGACGGCGATGGCGACGGACTCTACGAGTCTAGCCAGTTCCGTCCGCAGGAAGCTGATGGGCTAACACGGCCCGACAGGTTAACTGGGTTAACGGGCCGGCACATCACGATTAAATGTCTTCCGTGCTGTGCCTAGGCTGCCACCTGAGCCCGTGGGCCGGCTCAATTCACTCTCCGTTTTCAATTCTACATTCGGCTTGTGCTTTTGTTTCATATTGGGCAGGACTTTACCCAGAGGAAGAAAAGGTCACCCTGAGGATAGGAGTTGATCAAATGAAGAAGGTGCTTCAACAGTTTGCGGGAGGTCATGAGGGAGGAGGACTTTTGTTTGATGATGGAAAAATCTTGGATAGAGGGAGATGTCTGAGCAAGATTAGCCACGCTGGTGGTGGTTGACTCGAAGGGTGTTTGTTTTGGCTGGAAATGTTTCAGGGGGCGGGTGACCTATGCTGTAAGGGGTCTACTTTTGTTTTATTCTGGTTGGGGAAGTGGGCTGGATTTTGACTGAATTGAGAGTGGTGAAGCTTAGTTGTTTTCAAATTAGTTCAAAGTTGGAGTTTTTCTTGTAAAATAACTTGGTTGCTACGAGACTTGTCGTTTTGGTGGTGAGACTTGTCGTTTTGGTGCTTGGTTGAACATTGTAATTCTGTTATGAGGAATGGAATTGGGGTTGAGTCCCCTTTTGCAAAATTTTTTTTTTTAGGAAGTGCTTTGAAACATTCTACATCAAATAGTTCCATAGTCGAAAGTGTTATCAGGAATCGATTAACGGCAAGTTCTACCGGTTATACGGACAAGACAAACACACATTGTGCAAGAAATTAATGGGCATCCCATCAGTTGCTCAAGTCCTAAAGGATCACCAAACTTGGCGAAAATTGAGCTCAAAGTAGTCCCTGCTCGGCTAGGTTGGCACGGTTTTAGACTATGCTATAGAGTTGGCCAGTTGGATAACCTCACAGCATTCTTAAAAAAACTCATTGCACATGTTGCGGACTTGCGGTACGGGATTAAGCTTGGATTTTGACAGTACGCGGTATCCGTTTATCTTGAGATCATCTATATTTCTCAGTGAACAAATCCTAGTCAATCTTTTCTTCTTCTTTTTTTCATTCAACATCCAACAATCTAGATCATACACCACATTATTTGCACGTCCATCCACCTTTAGCACATACTTATGTTGTTAACGGGCTGCCTATGTAACTAGAGTTTTCTGGTCGCTAAATTGTTGATGCATCTTCTTCCTTCCCTGTAACATCTTGCCTTGTTGCCCTCTTGGGCAAGATGCCCCATCCTATTCTTTGTCAATCTTGGCAACCTCTGTCTTTGGATCTGTCTCCCACCCTTGTCGTCACCAATGGACACAATGTCTTTCTGGTTTTTTTGCCTAGCGAATCTGTTCACTTCCACTACCATGCCTCTCTCAAGCTGATGACCTCCCTTAAGCTACGTGTGTGGGAGGTTGGATTAGTGGTGATCCTAGACAGCGAGAGGTGTTGTTGGTGTTGAAGAAGATAGTGGAAGAAGACAATGATACCAATAAATCCTTATCTAAGCAAGATTGATTGAAATTCTCCTGGTTTATGAGTGACGTGGCGACGCCAAGCAAATTGTGTTCTTTTAAACGAAAATGGATACCTGCTATTAAAAAAGTATTGATGAATGATGACAGTGTCACACTTCACTAAAAATTGCTCACTATGTGATGTTACCCGTCATAAAAATGTATCTAATTCATGAAAATTTCTCATCAATGTCATCCATAGTATCAAACCCACCTATTCACTAAAGTTACCCACCTCCCATCTGTTATATCAAACCCCATCTAATTCACTAAAATCATACACATGTCATGTCTTTCGTTTTAACAAATTGATCTTATCTGATTTAAACCATCAAATTCTTACGGTGGGTACAATTAAAAACAAAGTGTGTGACGACTTGCGGTCATTCACGATGTGTACTGTGTTGTGCTATTCATAGCACCGACCATCCACGATGAAACCGAATGCATATGACGTATGGCACAGTCAATCCGGTAAAATTTAGATTTTCTAATCGTAAAGCATGGGCAGTTGGCCAGTAGAAGCCCAAGATATATAAAGAGCCACAATGTACAACTCAACGGATCGAGTAGAACAATCAACAGAGCAAACTTCAACGATGGCCCAGATGTAGTGCCATGGCACACGTGAAATACGGCAGTGGCTGCCTAGAAGTGAGAACTGAAGCGACCGAAATGGCCCAATGGGCGGATCAAGAAACCGATAGATAAATGCCCATGCGTTGGCTAGCCCAAGGAGCCTGATTGATAGCAATTAATAGCCCATACTAGTTTAGCCCAAAATGCTCATGCGTTCAATATGTTTTGCCCAAGAGAAAAAGCTCAAAAACTGTGTTCCATTAGATTGCTTCCCAACGGGACAGGTAAATGACAAAAAGAGCCATGTGTGCCCTGCCTTGTTCTTTCTCTCCCTCTTCTCATCTCCGTCCACCACTTCCTAGGTTATGGGTTCAGAGTACACACTCGTGCCTCTGACTTAGACGGTTGACCGTCAATAAGAGGCTAGCTCGCAAGTTGTGGTGAAGCAACGAGGCGACAAAGGTGTTACTGGAGTTTTGACAACAAAGGAGGACAATGGGCGAGGTTAGTTAGGGAATCAATGTCAATGGTTCGAGTTAGGACAGATAGGGTCTGGCTTGTGGTAGGACCGTAGGAGGATGGAGGAGCGGCGAGGGTTTTGTCGGTCGTGGATGATGATTGGAAGCCGCAAGGGCAGCGCTGAAGGTGCGTGGAGCTCCTTGGAGAGGAAGGGGAAAGGAGAGGACAGAGCTGTAAAGACAATAATAATAAGCAAAGAAGTGAGGTACTTTGTAGGAACCTATCTTGTCCGTTTTTGCGTTGAAGCGGATACCGTTCACTAAAAACCTACTTTGGTCAACATTACTAATTGTGTCCTGTCCGAAGCAATAACATGAGAGCTTAGCAATTGTGTACTGTATTGCTAGAAAACATAATTCACATGTACAACTTTTCTGCAAAATAATACCACAATGACAATTGTGTACATAATCCACGTCCATCTCAACAACTAAGACCTTGTTTGAAAACTCCATTTCCATGTCCCAATCTATCCAAACAAGGCCTAAGAGAGTCGGATGCCTTCTAGCTACTCATGCCATGTTCCTCAAGAATGTACCCACACATCTGCAGTTTCTCTCATGTCCGGACTCTGAGTTTGGACACTAGCCCGTCATCCATGGTGGCCCTGGCCCGATCATATGCAGCCATGGCTCCAATCCACGCTCATTAGGGCGGCACAGTCCAGCAGCTCTCGCTCCTCCTCCAGAGAGGCTTGCTCCCCGGCGTGCTCCAGAAAGAAGCGGCTCGGCATCCACACGCGGCGGCGCCACCGCATGTACATGGTCACCGTCTTACGGCTGCGCTGCCGCAGCTTGGGCACCACGACCTCGCCGAAGCCGCCCATGTCCGGGACGCCGCCCTGCGCCGTCATCCACGACCGCTCCGGCGCCGCCTGGTGCAGCGCGCACGGCGGCGAGCCCCACGGGAGCTCCTCGCACTGGCACCACAGCACCGTCAGCCGCCGCCGCGAGGGGTCGGGGGAGTCGATCCTCCGCTCTAGGATGCGCGTCGCGACCAACATGTTCTGCCTTCGCCGGGACGGCAGCCTTCTCCTCTTGGTCTTCGACGGCCGCGGCGCGCGGAGTGGGGGCGGCGGCGGCCTCTTGATCCTCTCCTTTCTGCTGTCGGAGCACCGCGCGACGGCGGGAGGGAGCGGCGCCGGCTCCTCTGTTTCGTCTCCGGCGGCGAGCGCCGTCGCCTCGAGTCCGTCTGGGGTGAAGAGCGCCACCTGGGCTTCCTCGAACTCGAGCAGCAGCGCCCGTAGTTCCTCGCCGGAGAAGATCGGCTCCACAAGGCCGCACTCCTGCATCATCGCCTTCAGCTCCTCCCTGGAGAACAACTCCGGGTGCGGCGGCGTCGGCGTCGGCGTCGGCGGCAGGACGAGGGCCCCCATCGTCATCGACTCTCGATCCCGGCGCAGAATGCACGGCTGGCTATTAATCGATGGGATTTAAGAGGAGGGGAGAGATATGATCCGTAATCCGGTTCGACCCTAGCCTAAACCGTGTCCGAATCCAACCCCATGCCGACCTCTAATCCAATTCCCTCTCCAAAGCCGATTCAATCTCTTTTTCCCCGGAACAGACAGCAACCAAACGCCCGAGATCAATCCGCATCAGCCCAAAACTAAACCCCAAATTTCTTAAACCCTAGCCGACGTTGCCAAGCAATCCAGGTGGAAAGAATCAAGCCGCCGTCGACCGTCGTCGTCGCCGTGGTGAGCCGAGCTGCCGCGCCGCCACGCCTTGCCCAGGTCGCCGGCCGTGCGCCCCGCCGCCTTGCAACCCAGCCGTCGCCTAGCCGTCGCCTTGCCAAACCGCCCTGCTCTGCAGCCGCCGCGCCATGCCCTCGCCGCGCCGCCGCCGCCCGCTGCCTCGCCGCAGCGCAGCGCCGCCTCGCGCCGCGCCTTCCCCAGCCGCCACCGCCACCGGCAGTCGCCGCTGCGCCGCCGCCAGCCCCACGCCCAAGTCGCCGCCCTGCCCGCCGTTGGCCGTGCCGCGCAGCCGCCGGAGCCAAGGCGCTGCTGGCACCAAAGCGGCCATGGGGGAGGTGGCGGCGATGTGAGGTGGCGGTGTGGCGTGGGCAGGAGGTGGGGAGGCCGACGGGGAGGCGCTGGGAGGATGTGGAGGGGGAACCGAGGAAAAATTGGTCATATGCCATCACGCGTAATGGTGCTCGTCAAAATGCCACCCCACATAATGGCGTCGTTAAGATGCCCCTGATAAGGATTACCTCCCCTTTTTAAGTCATTATAGCGATTTTCAAAGGATTTAGCACAAATTCACCTATTAATGCCACTTGGATTGACCACTTTGCCCTCGAGCTAGTTTACCTGCATACTTCACTGAAACCATTCCCAACTCTCTATCTTCCTTCTCCGCTCTGCTCTGTACCCTAGGGGCGGTGGCGGCAGCGGTGACCTCGGCAACAGCGACCCCTCGCGCCGGCGACCTCGACCTCGGCGATGGCGGCCTCTCGCGCCGGCGACCTCGGCAACAGCGTCCCCTCGTGCCGGCGACCTCGACCTCGGCAAAGGTGAAGCAGGCTCAGGTTTGTATCAATCTCTTGTATCAAGCTATTTGATGGATTCTCTTCACTGTGTTTGCAATTGAGCCATATGTAGTGTATTTGTTTTTTTTTCCTTGTTATCAATGTTGTATGCGACAAGTTAGGGTTCATCCTAACTCCTTTTTCTGTTTTTGATATTTGGGTGTAATGTGCAAAGTGGTGGGGATGATGGCTGGCCGGATGTTAGGTCACCGTTGGTATCACTGTCCCCTACGCATCCCGGCTATGCTTTTCATCAGGCAGCAGTTAATTGGGACAATATTCAGATTGTTGCTCAAGAGCAAGATGATGAAGGAAGGGCACAAACCATGGCAGATGATGACATGTTTCGATTCCTTGGTCTGGATGATGAGGTTCAGGGTCCTTTTTCGTCTGTTGCTGCTGGTGGTTCTAGGCAAATGGATGGAGGGCAGAACCTGGATGTAGATGACATTAATCCAGATGAAGTTCCAGTTGTGTATGACAAGGACCACCCCAAGATGGAGCTAGGGGTAATCTACCCTACAATGAATGACTTTAAGATGGTCGTCAGGCAGTTTGCAATCAACGAAAAATTTGAGCTTGGGATAGAGAAAAGTGACAAAGTGAGATTCAGAGGGTACTGCAAAGGTGATGAACAAGACCCCACCATGTGCACTTGGAGGATTGTTGGGCGTAGGAGGGGTGATTTGATAAGTGTTATGGTATTAGATTAGTGTATTATATGAACAATGTATATGTTTCCATGTATAATAAGTGTTAGTAATGATGATGCAATGTGATTGCAGGTCACTGTCATGGTTGAAGACCACACCTGCACTGCAAGCAGCAGGGTACGAGGGAAGCATTGCCCATACTTAGGAGGAACCCAACTATGGGGGCTATGGATTTGCTAAAGAAGCTGCAGGATGTCTATGGCTACAATTTGGTGTATGACACTGTTTAGAGAGGTCATCAAAGAGCTTTGCATCAGTTATATGGTAGTTGGGAGGATAGTTTCAGACAACTGTTCAGATGGAGAGCTGAGGTGTTGAATAGGTCACCTGGCAGTGTAGTGGAGATTGGAACAAGGGTTGTAGAGGGTGGTGTCTATTTCCACAGGTTTTTCTGTGTAGAGAAAAGGGAATGTTTTAGACATCTAATGCAGAATTTTCAGAAAATGTTCCATGGTAGCAGTTTTGGGGAGATGTTCCAAGGGCATATAGGACTGCAGTGTTTGAACAACATTGCCAACCAATGTCCAGCTGTGCTAGGTTATCTGAACAAGCATCATTCTTTCAAGTGGATGAGGTGTGAATTCAATCCTGCTGTTAAGTGTGATTACATCAACAACTTGGCTGAATGTTTTAATAACTGGATTAGAGACATCAAAGACTTTCCTGTTTGTGATCTTGCTGACAAACTAAGACAGATGATCATGGTCCTTTGGGAGAAAAGGAGAAGGATTGGAGAGAAGCTTAATGGAAGGAGGATATTGCCTGCTATTACTCAGCTACTGAAGGCAAGAACAAGGGGCTTGGGACACTTGCAAGTTGTTAAATTTGATAGGACATGTGCTGAGGTATGTGACAATAGTGGTGGTACAAATGTTGTAACAATTGCATGTCATGAATGTACATGTCTGGAGTGGCAGCATACAGGTAAGCCATGTGACCATGCTCTTGCTGTCATAAGCTCTGATAAAACATGTGATGTGCAAGATTATGTCAATGAATACTTCTCAGTGGAAAAGTTTAGGGCTGCATATGATGGGTTGATGGTGGCACTGTCTGACAAGTCTCATTGGCCAGAGCTGGACTTGTCATTTGAAATGGGTGCTCCACTATCAAGGAGAGGAGTTGGGAGGCAGAGGAAACTGAGGATTAAAGGCTTTTTAGAAGGGGATGCAAATCTGCTATCAAAGAGGGATCAACAAAGAAAACTTACCTTAGAGGCCCTATAAAGTGCCAGAGATGTGGAGAGATAGGTCATAGACAGGCTAGTTACAAATGCCCATTAAATGGTACAAAGAAAAGGTAATGTTGCAGCATCACATGATAATACAATTTTGCTTTCAAGGACTTTATGCTTAGACATGGTGCATCACCTCCACAGCAAGTTGCACAACTGGCCATACTACTATCAACCAGAACATAGAATACCTTAAACACAAATGCATAACTCTACTGGATCTTCTACTGTTATGTACATCTGTTGAGATGAAAGTGCATCAATAATCAAAAGAAATGGCCCAGACTTCAAAGCCATCATTATACCATCATTGTATGGATAAACTGAAACTATTTCAATGGCATAAAATTTAAACAAAAAGTCCTCCATCCAGATGTCAATGTACAGAAAAAGTTGTAATGTTAACTGCATGATATATAGCTTCTAAGAAATGCCGGAATGTACTGGTTTAAAATTTTCTTCCTTGTGTAACTCTTCTTCTGATATATGCTGGAATGATATATACTTTGCCATTCACATACTACTTGCCATTTTATTTCCAGGACGAGGAAGCCTAGGAAACATGTCATGCCTAGGAACAAGGCAGAGGCAGCAGCTGCAAGCTCTCAAAAGGGAGCTACTAAAGGCAGAATATCGAAAGCACTTGATGCATCTCAAGATCAATCTGAGAAGGAGACAACTCCAAGGAAAAGAACAAGGGCAGCTGCTGCAGCTGAAGATCAAGCTCACATAGAGAAAGCTCCAAGGAAAAGAACAAAAGGCAGCTGCTGCAGTTGAACATCAAGATCACATAGAGACAACTCCAAGGAAAAGAACAAGAGCAGCAGTTGCAGCTGAAGATCAAGCTCACATAGAGACAACTCCAAGGAAAAGAACAAGAGCAGCTGCCGCAGCTGATGATCAAGCCAGCAAAAGACTTTAGTTGAGAATAACACAAAGAAAATGACTTCAAGGAAGAGAAGCAGGGCATCTACTGCAGCTGCAAAGTCTCCAAAGAACACATAAAAAAGTGATGCTTTAGTGGTGGGTTATTTTGCTGATGCTATGGTTGCACAAAACTATATTTGTATTTTGCTGTGATGCAAACCTTGTGTTAGGTAAATATTTATTGTGCTGTGATGCAAACTATATTTGTATTTTGCTGTGATGCAAACCTTTAGTGGTGGATGTATTGTGCTGTGATGCAAACCTTGCTATCATGTCGTCTCATCAACTTCTATTCAAATTTTCTTCCTCCTGCTGTTTTATGTTGCCCGTTGAATCTGATTGCCTAAAAATTCCCCACATTTCAAATATTTGCTTAATTTTTTGTGCTTCATAAGTTTTGATCGATAGAGAAGCCATTTTGTTCACAAACAAATGAACTGATGTTGCACGAGGCCCCCCAGGGTACAGAGCAAAGCGGGAAAGGGAGGCTAAATCCCTTGAACTAGCTCGAGGGCAAAGTGGTCAATTCAAGTGGCAATAATAGGTCAATTTGTTCTAAATCCTCTGAAAATCGCCATAATGGCTTAAAAACAGGGAGGTAATCCTTATCAGGGGCATCTTAATGATGCCATTCTGTGGGGTGCCATTTTGACGAGCGCCATTCTGCGGGATGGCATATAACCAATTTTCTCGGAACCGAGGTGTGGAGAGGAGAGAGGATGAGATGGAGGAGAGAGAGAGAGAGAGGGGAGATGTTTATTTATTTTATTTTTCTTATTTTTAATTGAAATGCCACCTCACCTGCCACATGTACAAAACTGCCCAAAAAACCACTACGGGGGTTATCTGCACCATTTTCACGGTTTTGCGGGGTAGGATACCTGGTTTCATTGTTTAGGGAGGTATGTAGACAAAGCGTCATAGTTCAGGGTGTAACATAGACTTTTTCCTTATTATATTATTACCCGTTGTTTTTAAATACTAGTTCAGGTCATTGTTTATTATATTATTATATTAGTGTTGCTCAAAGATATACGCGGAGTGAATCCCACTCTTTCATTTATCATCATGAGAATTTGAGACATTTATTATGAAACTGGGGGATTTGAACATGGTGGGTCTTTGTTCACTCTATAATTAAAATTTGATTAACTAATAATTGACTCGGAGCGGTAACCCTAAGTGCCGATGATCGTGATGGATTTAACTGAGAAACGTCTCGTGCGACCGCAGGCTCGGTATAGGACATGGCCTAATCAAGAAGGGGGATAACGTCGGGACTGCTACCGTCAGTGCACCGTAGATGAGATCCCGAGGGATGCTGCTTCACCGGTGTATTGCCCTGGACGTAACTCCTGAGGTACATATCACTTAGATGATTGTCAGGTATGATCGTGGCAATTTCGGGGTTACATTTCTGAAGGATTTTCTTGTGGTGATTTCCGATGGGAGGGTACCATATCTTGCGAGTAAAGCGTACAATCTCTAGAGCGTTAACCCATTTAAATGGCATGCTCCCGGTTATGAGCATCTTGGTGGTTTTTCACATTATAGCTACACCTCTTAATTAATTTGCCCTAGGTAAGGTTATTCCGACTGTGTGCTGTTGCTAGATGATCTTTGATGATGAGAATGAGATTGAGAAGTGAGAATGAGAAATGTGATGAGGCTATGTCATGAGATATGGAGGACATGAACCGGAGATTGAGAACTTTTCTTTATCATTGTTAATCATGAGAATTTATTTATCTATTTATGTTTTTCCTAGATGCTATATATAAGTAGGTTAAATGATTTTATGCAAATAAACCATTGCCTTCCTACAGTGGAGGGCCCAAGATTTTATCAAGCCCGAGGCTAAATATTGAAAATTGTCTACACCAAGTAAGAATTCAAAAAGCATAACTCTGACACATAATTGATATGAGAGGTACCTAGATAAGTAGATAACAAATATAGGTCCATCTTAATGTATATTTTTTTCATCAATAGTAGGACCTGAACCTGAAAAATAACATATAAAATAAATCAAACCATATATGTGTGTGTGCTCCCGCTATACTACACCGGGGTGTAGCTACACCGCCAAAAATAATTATAAAATACACCACATGTAACTATAATTCTTACTGTCACGATCGATGGTTAATTCTTGTAAGAATACACACACACGCATGCACACACGCACACACCCACACACACACACACACACTACATCGGGGTGTAGCTACACCGCCTAAAATAACTATATGAATTTCAAGGAGACGGGGAGGCGGAGATTAGCGAGCACTAGCAAGGGCGAGCGGCGGCACTGCAACACGCTTACGATACGAAGATGGAGAGATAAGTCTCACGAAGACATGAAGAAAACTGACCAGGGCACCAGGGAAAAAACAATCTCGTACACGTACATGCATACAGACGCAAATGGTATTGCACGTAGGCCACAAGCACAAGGTATTAGCCATTTTGGGCCAGCCAAACCTCTAGTCTACTAATAGGCTTGTGCAGTTGTGCTTGGTTGTCCTATACGTTAATTAAGCTAACTAGCTAGACAGTACATGGGCTGATGGGCTGGATTGGCATTAGCTACATATTGAGGGGTATCCCTACTACAAATTCCAAACCCCGGGCTAGAGCCCACCTAGCCACAGGCCTGGTTCCGCCCCTGCCTTCCTAGGATGAGCCCTTACCTGACCCTTCCTAGGAAGACTTGCTATTAGTCACAAGCTAACCTCGCCTTTTATGCGGGGCTGTTTATTTGGAAAGCAGGTCAGGAGTTCGAGGATGCGCAGGATAACATTGATGTTTTTTTCGGAGGATGCGCCTGCCTAGTAGCGATTTCATTCAGTGTGTGCTTGTGGATGCAATGGGACGCCAAGCTCATTTACTTTCCATTTGCATTTTGAGGATTTTATAATATAAACTTATGTAATAAGAGGCTCCGCCACACTCTGTTTACTTCATTAGTTAATACAATTTTGATTATGATATTTCAGCTTTGTTTTACTGTGGGTATGAGCAATGATCCTTGGAACTCATATTGTTAACACAGGGGGTTTCGGTTTAGTAAAACCGAGTCCCAAAAAATTCATGCATCCATCAAGTAATATATTTTACCTTTAGTTATTTCACATGACCTCTATATGATGACATATTAAAACTATGATCATTACATTGGAATCATCGCTTGATTTTTTATCGACAAAACATTAGTCCGTCTCTCTAGGTCTTAAATGAACCATGCCTCTAAGTAGCTTAATAGTGATGAGCACCTTATTGCATCAGTATTTTTGGGCTTTGATAAACACTTAGTAATTTGTTCTTCAGTAATGTTAATAAGATTTGCAAGAAGAAGATTTGCCATAAACTCTCTTTGTAATGAAATAATATTGTGGCCTTCTATATATACTATGTCCTTTATTCTATGTGGTGTATACTCACATATAGTTGTTTATGGGTTGTGTTATGTATTAGTTAGACTCGGTTGAACAATGTGCTTATTGGACTCCATACTTTATTATGTATTAATTAAACTTTCTTGTATTATGTGTTTTTATTGGACACTTTGTGTTACTTTGGGTATTAAACGGACTTTATACGGAGTATGTGTGGTTTATTGAACTGTATGTCTTGTACTATGTAGTAATTGGACCATATGTATTGGATTATGTGTGTTACATTTTTATCGGACTATATGTGTTGGATTATGTTGTTAGATTATTTTCATCATATGTTTTAATCTTATATAATTTATGTACTATCCGACTAAGTACCTATTATGCTCTTCCTATAATACACGATATCCGTTTTCTATATGACCATAAAAATGTCCATATTCGACTCGATTCTTTTCTACCCATATCCAAAAAAATTAAGGTAAAATATGATATGACCTACTACCCGACCATAACCAACCCATTTTTTAGCTCAGGGAGAAGAAGAGGATTATGCCATCAATGTCTCTCTCTCGACAGAGTTCTCTCGACGGCTTTGCTATCACGACGGCTTGTGCGCTTTGTTCGACGGTTTTGGCACTCGAGACTGTTGACGTTTCCTGTAGTGGCTGAAGCTAACAAGGTTGTTTGAGCATATATACGTCAGCAATGGAATACGTACTCACTGCATGACTTTCAAATTTTGATTTTAAATGTGTCTAACCTCACAACTCTATATGCGTAAACGAGTTATATATGCTACAAATACTTGTTGTAAGTGCCGCCATCATAATGGTCGTTCTCCTTTGCTTATTTTATATCTTATCTACTAAACATAATGAGCATGTTCCATTGGCACGTCATGAATTATGATTATTCGTCGAGTTTTGTTTCGAACATACACAAAAAAACACGTATCAGAAGTACATTAATATGCAATAATCCAAAATTAAATAATAATATGACCGAACTCTAATTAGAAAACTAAGGCCGAGTTCTTTTCAGCTTAACAGCTTAACGGCTTAACAGCTTAACGACTTATCTATGTTTTGAAAACACATATGCTTTGAGTTTTTTTATTCCATTTTTCGCTATTTTGATGGCGGGTTCTAATGCTTTAAAAAGCAAGTCAAACGAAATGTATCCGAATCTCGATACTATCTCGAGAAGCTCTCAAAGTTCAGTCATTTCAGCCGTTCAGCCGTTCAGATAAGCTCAAAAGAACAAGGCCTGAAATAAAGTATAAAAAATTATCCATATTTTACAAAATTGTATTAAAAGTTTAATATTTGTATAATATGAATAATATATGTAAATGTAGTGTAATAATGTTTTACTTTTTAATATATGAATAATATTGTAGTTTAATATTTATATAATATGAATAACAACCATGCACATGCACCTTGGAAAGGAAAAAATCAGCCAATTAAATACGCATGCATCTCGAAAAGAAAAAAAGGCAATTAAATACGCATGCACCTTGTCACAAGGAAAAAAACAACTAATCAATGAAATTGATCCATCTAGATGGTCCAAAAGTTACCGATGCACTTTTTATAGAATAAATTTAAAATGTTAAAAATGCACTCTTTATATGATGAAGAAAGTACCCAAAATGCTAATAACCTGACCTCCAAAGTTTTCACCCTACCTTTCAGGTAGGTTTGTTTATGGGCAGCCAGGCTCGACGAGCCCGGCCCGAAAAAGCCCGACCCGGCCCGGCTTGACCGGTGCACCAGGCCGGGCTCGGGCTTAGGCCTGAAGCCCAACTGTCGGGTCGGGCTGGAGCCTGGGAAAATGAGCATCTAGCCGTGGCCGGGCCAGGCTTTTGGGTTTGGGCTAGGTTTTTCAGGCTTCAGGCTGGACTCGGGCCCAAAACGGAGGACCGAGGTGTCGGGCAAGGCTGGGCTTGGGCTTGATCCTGCGGGACTAGGCTTTTCCAAGCCGGGCCCAAAATCCGGCCTGGCCTGGCCGATGATCCGGTCTACTTCCACTAGGCCTGCTAATGGTTTCACACCGATCCATCCCCAAACCAACCCATCATGTTGTATCCCACTTCCTCAAACCAAACCAATCCACTCAGCAGCTTTGACAACCCAACCCAAACCGACCCATTAGATATATAACCGCAACTCAGACCAACCCATTAAATTTAATCCACTACTCAACCCATTTGAAACCGTTTGGTAAAACATTTGAACCCATCAGCTGCACATGCACGTACTTGTTCCTGGAGAGCTACTGAGGGAGCCATTAAAAATTGCTGCCAAGCGAGGGATTAAGGATAGATTTCATAAAGATAGAAACTAGCAACGGCCAAAATTAATATGATTAGCTAAATATTCAGCTTAATTAATTACTTAATCCAGCCAATTAAGAAGAGAAAGTGGAGTGATTGATCTCTCATCAACGAAAAACAACAGATCGTTTTTCAGCAGCCCGCACACTCAACGTCGTCTCCGCACACGGCGACGGTGGTGAACCCTTTCATCTTCACGGGCTCATGGCTATGAACGCGTACTCTTCAGCAAGCACGATCACGCAAAAGCACGGCGACGGAGGGCGTCAGAAACCATCGGCGCAAGAGCGTCATTACCCATGAACCAGGCAGCAATCTGTAGCCCCAAATCGAACCCATTTTTGCAGTCAATAATCGGACCTACCATGCTCGGCGCGTCGTCATTAATCACAATTCGGTGCTCTGGATCCCTCCGCCGAGCTGCAGATACCAACACAGAGGTACCCTTGGGGCGCAGCTTAGTAGTTCTTTTTGCGGCTGCATTGCCTTCATCTCCCCTGTTTCTTGGGAGGGGTTTACTTCCTCAGAAGAAGCTGCCGCCGACGAGAAGGGGGTGGCGGCGATGGGGCCGATGGCGGTGAGGGGTGGTAGGCCCCTAGCTTTGAGGATGGCAAGAAGGAGACTTGAGGATGGCGAGAAGGAGACGCGGTGAGGGGTGGTAGGCCCCTAGCTTTGAGGATGGCGAGAAGGAGACGTGACGACCACCGGCCTGTTGAACATGGAGAGGGACCCTAGCTTTGAGGAGATGCTCAGATGCAGTTAGGAGCAATGGGTTAGAAACCATTTCAACCCATGGGTTAAGAACCATTTCAACTTAAATTTCTAAGCCCAAACCGATCTGAAACCAATCCATTTCGAGAGGAAATCCAACTCAAATCAATTCGTTTGATGGTTGAATCCATTTCTTACCACCCAAAAGCACCCAAGTCAAAAACCCAAACTGTTTCCACAATTTCAGTCCAATCCAGTAGCAGGCTTAACTTCCAAGGCGAATTGATTTGGGTTGGATTTCCCGTTGCCCGTTGGCCCCGACTGGCCGGTGCCTCTACGGTTCTACCCATCCATGATCCACGTGCGCCCACGCAACGCACATGCCTAAAATCGCCCCTTGCATGTCCATAGACTCCATACTATACCAACTACCAAGGCGACCGGCCAACGAAGTGGGCCCGGCCCACTCCTCTCCTTCCCCAGTGCTGAGCTGATTCGCGGCTCGCTTTCGAGCCCCACTCACCCACTGACCCAGGCTCCCTCCTTCTCCCTCTGCTGCGTGCTCGCTCGTATAATTTGGCTGCTCGACTCGCCATCGCTAGTCGCCACCCGCTTTCCCCTTCCCCTCCCTCCAATTCCTCCTCCGCCTCCTCCCTCCCAACTCTCGATCCAGCCGCCGGCACGCGACCGCCGGATGGATCGGCCGCCGGATCAGCGCCCGTCGCTCTTCTCACCGTACCAGATGCCCCGCTTCCGCCTCTCCCACCGGTGAGCCACCCGCCTCCTCCCTAGCTCGCGCCGGGAGCGGGGGGGCCTTGGGTTTGCGTTGCTTGATCCAGCTCGTGCGTGTGGTGCGCCGCGCAGGGTGGTGCTCGCTCCGATGACGAGGTGCAGGGCCATCGGCGGCGTGCCGGGGCCGGCCCTGGCGGAGTACTACGCGCAGCGGTCCACGCCGGGGGGCTTGCTCATCTCCGAGGGCACCGTCGTCTCGCCCTCCGGCCTGGGGTAATCTCGTCACTTATCCCCCCCTCCCTCCCCGCTTCGCCGCTACGGCCGCCTGCAGATGCTCGATGATGCTCATCCACACTGTGCTCCATCTGCCATCTTTCCTGATCCGTTCTGGTCTTATATAATAATACTTTAATTACGCAGTAATTTATATTGTTATATACTTAGCAATAGCGCTTCGTGGATTGTGTGTTTTTTTCTGATAGAAATATCGAATCAAACACGCATGATAGATCTGGTGGCGAACTGCTCCTCTTGCATGTGGTTGTTAGGGCGATTTGTCGCTGGATATTCCCTGGGAGGAGAGGAGTGGAGGACTAGCCTTGATCAAGTTGACTAGCTATGGACAAATCACTTTGCACGAGGGGGCCCTCCGTCGTCTCGGACGGGCAACTCGGGGCCGAAGAACCCAGCCACCTCCAAGCCCCTCAAACCCTAGCGCCGCCGTCGCCGCCGCCGCCGCCTGTTGGCGGCGGCGGCCCCCTCCTCCTACCTCTTCCCTTTCCCCTCCTCTCCTCCTCTCTTTCCTCCCCCAGCAGCAGCAGCACTTGGAGCTCCCCTCTTCTTCGTCTCCGTCGTTGCTGCGGTGGCCGGAGACCGGTTCCGGCCGCCGGCATACAGATCCGGCGACGGGTGGCTGGATCTGGCGGTGGGCCTGCGGTACCGGAGTAGCCTTTGCCGCGCAGCGCCAGCGCCGCCTCCGAACGAGCTCGGCGCGGCCGCGCCTCCTCGCGCACGTCTCCCCTGGCTTCTTCCCGCCTCCGCGTGCACGCCCGGCGTCCCCGCCAAGCCGACGCGTCCGCGTCCGCGCGCGCGAGGCGCCCCCTCGTCCCGCTCGCTGCCACTGATCCACTCCTCCTCTTCTCATGGCGTGTGGTGCCCTCGTCGGCGGCGAGCTGCTGTTCGGCGACCCTCATCGGCACCTGTGTGGCTCAGTGGCTGCCTGCCTGTCACCGGTCTGCACCGCATAGTGTCCTCCGGTGGCACGACGGCTGGGTCGCTATGACGTCCGCCTCCTTCACAGCTTGCTGGAGATCGGCAATGGCGGCCCTTCCTCGCCTCTTTTCTCTACCTTTCCTACCGCTGCTCTCGTGGCCACCTCTTCAGATCCGGCGGCGTTTTCGCCGGATCTGTCGGCAGGTGGCCCGGATCTGGTGTGGCACTAACACCGGAGTGGCCAGAGTTGGCGTGCTCCTGGGGCATGTCCCGACGTCTTGGTGGCCGTCATGGTGGGCTGCCGTCGTTCTGTTTCCGTGGCCGTCAGTTCGGGCGTCGTCTTCTTGGGACAGTGCATCGGCAGCAGGCCGACGCCTTGGTGGCTGTTTCGACATTCTGTGGCGTAGATCCGGCGCCAGGTTCAGTTTCGGTGGCGCCCCTGTAGTGACGGTGCATCGACGGTTGGGGTGCTGCGGCAGTGCAGAGTACGGTTCCTTTGGGTCCAAATGATGATGCTCGACGCGACACGACAGGCACCCCTTCTTCGGCTTTGTGCGGCACCCAGTTGGCTCTTGGCCTAGGCGCAACCACCGTGCCCTTCCCCCTGTTGAGGTCCCGTCCATCGCTATTCTGCCCTCCCTTCTACTCGTGGTGCATGATGGCAGTGGCGGCGTCTTCCTCGTCGGGCCTCGGGGCTTGGCATTCCCTTCGCCTGGTGAGGTCCCGTTTGTCGCCGTCCTACCCTCCCCTTCTCTGGGAGGCGTATGATGTGGTGGCGGCGTCTTTCTTCTTGGGTTTCAAGGATTGTTGGCCTCTGGTCAGAGCTTCAGTGGTGTCAGCGCTTCGGCTTGCTCTTCTTGTGGACGACAGATCCCCGGTGTGGAGGCAGGGATGGGTGCAACGGGCGAAAGCTTTACCCAACTCTTTCTGGGCCAACGATGGCGGCGCTTTTTGTGTCGTTCCCTTCTGGAGGCATTGCGGTGTTGCCCCCTGTGGGGCGAAAGTTCTGTGCAGTCTACGGCGGCGGCGGTTCCTTTCGTTGTTACCGTGTTGAAGGCATCGTAGTGGCTCTTTGGGTGATCCCTAGCTTGTCCTTTTCTATTAGCCATTCATCGTTGTTTGGTGGTGTCCTGTGTGGCCGATTGTGGCCGGTGTTCCCCTCCTCCCTCTCTTTCTCTCTCAGGTGGCAACGTTTAAGCTGCTTTCCCCTCTATAGGTGTGTATTCTGTCCCGATGTTGGCCGGTGGTGTGTCTGGCTTTGGCTAGGGTTGCAGCGGGTGCGCTGTGGTTGTACCCCGTGCTTGCATGGGTTTTTTATTTATTTTCTTCTGCTTAATGAAATAGGACGTCAGTTCTTCTGCCCCTCTTTCAAAATAAAAAAAAGTTGACTAGCTATTTTTTTTATCAGTGGTTGGTGGTTCAATGAATGGCCAGCTCATAGGGACTACCCTGTGTGCAGTTTAAATACTAGCGCATGGGTAATATGATTGGGAGTTTGGGACCTGATCAGTTCATAGATGCCTTCTGCAGTTCTGCTGACATTGTGGGCTGTGGCCCTCTCGACCATGGTTTTTTAACCGGTTTAGCCACCGGACGGCGCCGGTTAGTGGTTATCTGTGGTTAGCCGACAAAACTAGCCCAAACCACATGAATTCAATCCGAAATTTGGAGAATTTCGAAGCAGCTAGTTGGCGGTTTTGATAGGGATGGAGATCCAACTCCAAAAATTGAGAAAAGTAGGCGGAAAATAGCGAAAATAGAAAAACAATAGTAAAAGTTCTTGCCATGATATAGGTTACATCTTGGACATTTCACAAGACAAATATGGATCAAATATGGATCATAAAAGGTTTTAATGAAAATAATAATTGAAAATTTTAGCATGACCTTTGCTATAAATTGAACATTTCACAAGCCATGCACATACAACATATAAAAAGATAATTAATATTCCAAACTTAAAGACCAAAATTATAAACTCACAACGGCACATAGTTCAGACATAATACATAGCAACATAAACGTATGGCATACAAATTTCCAACCATTAAAGACAACAAGTAACAAAGTCCAGTCCAAAATAAACATACAGCCTACAAATTTCTAACCATCAAAGGAAACAAGTACCGAGGTTCAGTCAACTAGTAACAAGTCATCCATGTGGAACCTATGTACATAGAAAAGACATTAGAGATGTAATGAGTTATGAAAAGCATGTAACGCAAATAGGGTAAACATTACCTACGGTTTTAACCTTACATACTCCATTGTCCATACCCCATCATTCTCTCCATTTTCCATACTCCATCCCTTCATTTCTCAGTCTAGCACTTTCCATGTGGTGCCTCTCTTCATATATTCATCCCATCTAAGTCCTGTCTCCATTGCATTTGTTTAGTTAACAAGTGTGCACCATATCATATTATTCAAGATCAATCCATTGGTACACGTATATGATGGGCAAACAAAGCATGTGAACATGATCTGGTATTCCTCCCTATTTTTTTTCATTATTTTTCTAATTTTTGGAGTTGCATCTCCATCCTTGACAAAACCGCTAGTTAGCCGCTTCAAAATTCCCCTAATTTCAAAGTGGAATTCATGCAGTTTGGGGATGGTTTTGTCAGCTAATTGCAGTTAACCGTCAAAACTGCTAATCGGCGTGGATGGTCTTTGGGGGCAAAAACGGTTAAAAACCTGGTGGGAAATGGAGAGAACGCGTGGTGCTGTGCTTTGGTGAGGCCTGGGACTAGGAGCTGGGCTGGGATTCTCTGTGAGCAGCAAGGCAAGGGTGTCGATTGGGGAACAGCACGTGAAGCCCCTAATTGGGCTGGAATCGTGCAATGGGCTGGCCCAAAAATGTGTCCATGCGTCTTTTTTCCCATCTTTTCCAATTATTTCTTTGCATCAAAGCATATGAAATAACAATGAAAAATTTGATTTTTTTTTATTACTCAAATGAGTCTAAAATGAGTCATTATCTTTAGATTTTCAGAGATATTTTCAAATTTGGCGAACTTTGCTCAGGCTGGCTGGCTGGTTTTCTGAACCGCTGCCATGTGTTTACCGGCTAGCTGAGATAACATGCAATGTTTCACAAGTAATTTTAGTGTCAAAAGATGGAAAACTGGAAACCTGAGGGATTTCTCAGGCAGAATCCTGAAGATGAAAATAATAAGTAGCTCAACTGCCCAGGCTGCTGAGAAAAATGCAAACAAAAGGGGACCAGTAGCCTCCATTAACAGATATTTGAAATTATGTAGAGGTTCTTCTAATGTCCAGTACATGGGTGAACCTTTGGCATAATTTTGTCTCTGTTGTAGCATTAATCAGAATATGGTGTAATAAAACAATGTTATTGAAGGTTTCCTCATGTCCCTGGGATATACAATCAAGAGCAGATTGATGCATGGAAAAAGGTGGTAGATGCTGTTCATGCGAAAGGAGCCATCTTTTTCTGCCAATTATGGCATGTAGGCCGAGCTTCTCACCAAGGTACACTAATTTTATTTGCAAATTATAGCGTAATTATAGTTCATCTCTTGTAAACCTTCTTTTGCTAGGCTCTGGGAAGCAATTGATAGTTTACTCTATCTGCATTAGTACATAGTGACATTGTGGAGATTGCAAATGAACGTAAAATAATCATGACACTGAATTACCTGGAAATTTCTTGCATTATGTTTAAATCATTTTCTCAAAAATAATGTCCTTCCATCCATCAGTATACCAGCCTAGCGGATCAGCTCCCATTTCCTCAACTGATAAGCCAATATCATCGAGGTGGAGAATACTGATGCCTGATGGCTCCTATGGCAAGTATCCTAAGCCGAGGCGCCTTAGAACATCTGAGATACCGGAAGTAGTTGAGCAATATCGTCAGGCCGCCATAAACGCAATCGAAGCAGGTAACAATGCAGCACACACAAATCCACAGACTTTGTGCACAAACCACAAACCATCAGATTTCAGTTCTCTTTTTGATTCACTGATCTGGAAGTGGGCCGTGATCGCAGGTTTCGATGGCATTGAGATCCATGGTGCTCACGGCTATCTCATCGACCAGTTCCTCAAGGACGGCATCAACGACCGCACCGACGAGTACGGCGGCTCGCTCTCCAACCGCTGCCGGTTCCTCCTCGAGGTGACCCAGGCCGTGGTCTCCGCCATAGGATCCGATCGGGTCGCGGTAAGGGTCTCACCGGCCATCGACCACCTCGACGCCGAGGACTCAGACCCAATGCAGCTGGGTATGGCCGTCGTCGGCCGGCTTAACGCCCTCCAGCGAGAAGCCGGGCGGCTGGCCTACCTCCACGTGACACAGCCGCGGTACACGGCGTACGGGCAGACGGAGTCGGGGCAGCGCGGCAGCGCCGACGAGGAGAGCCGGCTGATGCGCGCTCTGCGGCGCGCGTACCGGGGCACCTTCATGTGCAGCGGCGGCTACACGCGGGAGCTCGGCCTGGAGGCCGTGGAGGGCGGCGACGCCGACCTGGTGTCGTACGGGCGGCTGTTCATCGCCAACCCGGACCTGGTCGAGCGGTTCCGGCTCAACGCCGGGCTGAACAGGTACGTGCGGAAGACGTTCTACACGCCCGACCCCGTCGTCGGCTACACGGACTATCCCTCCCTCGGCGAGCCGAAGCCGCGCTTGTGATCGTTTCAGATTAGCAATCGGGGGTTAATTTGGTCGTGTTGAGCCTGGCTAAATAAAGAAACATGTCGTGGTGACTGGGGAGGTGATTAATTTGGCAGTAATTTTTCAAGTGTAATGTAAGTATAGTGCCGATGTGCTAATGATTCGGTAAACGTGTATTGAACGAAAAGAATAATGAACGACAAGCTTTGCTCCCTAGTCCCTAGATAATCGAATTCCATGTAGCGTTCTGAGAATTTTGAAAACCGCTCGGATTCTGCGAATTTTGACGGTGCCGATGTGGCTCAGTTGGAGAAATTGTGGTTCTAAAACCACTATAAGTTAAAATTCTCAAATTTAAAACAGTAATGCTTCGATCCGGACGTTCGACCCGTCGGACGCCCGCGTGGTCCAGCGCTCGGCCTAGCTACGCAGTGTAGTGCGGTCAGCACAGCGACTAGCAAAAAAAAAAGTGCGTTTCATTTTTGCCCATTTAAATTTTTTATTTTTGTCTCTATTTCATCTGGAGTCCGAAATGCATAGAACAAATTTCATAATTCATCTAAAATCCTAATTAACTCATTTTAAATACTTTTTTATTTTTTTATTTTTTATTAGCCAAATTGTTTCAATAGTCTATACAAATTGTTTCCAATAGGCTAAACTAGTTGTTTCAGCAGACTAGACATATTGTTCCAATCGAAAAAACTAATTGCTGCACTTGGCTAGACATATCGTTCCAGTAAGCTAAACTAATTGTTCCAACAGATCAAAAATATTGTTCCAGTAGGCTGTACAAATTGTTTCAACAGACTAGATAGATTGTTCCAACAGGCTAAACATAGTTTCAACATGCCAGACATATTGTTCCAATAGGCTGTATAAATTATTTCAATAGGCTAAACTAGTTGTTTCAGCAGGCTATGTATATTGTTTCAATAGGCTAAACCAATTGTTTTAACATGCTATATATATTGTTTCAATAGGCTAAACCAACTGTTTCACTTGGTTATACGTCCACTAGGCAAGTAATTGTTTCAGCAGACTAGCCATATTGTTTCAACATGCTAAACTAATTGTTTTATTATGATAACAAATTATTTCAGTAACTTTTTTATAGCAACTTTGGTCTTGTTTTGTTTGTAAAAATGAGAGGAACACAGCTGTGCAAACGGTTCGTGCATTGGAGCAACAAGTCAAATCTATGACCATCGAAAGAGAAAACTAAAAAGAATCTTTTCGCTGACGTCATCGCTGACATCACTGCATGCATGCAAACCAGGGAAGTTTTTTCGCGAGCGCATGCTTTGGGCTAGGCAGGGGCAGCGTTAGACGCGCTCGCACGCGTCGGACGTCCGTCCCCAAGTCCACGCCAATTTAAAATTGGGAAAGTTATATAAATTTCTAAAAAATGTATTAATATGTTTTTAAGCATTTGACATGTTTTTTAAAAGTGTTTTTACCATATCCGAATCAAGGAAATAGTTAGACAGTTTTGCTAAAATAATTGCATGCCATTTCGATTTTGAGCAGGCGAATGTTTTTTTTTCCGTTAAACTACACTTTTTGCCATTTTATGTTGATAGTGAAGAATTTAGCTATTGGCGAGCACTAGGGCTTAAACCCCCGATGGGATTTTTACATTTAGTTTGATAATAAAAATTTAGTTGTTGGCCAGCACTAAAGATCGAACGTCCGATGAGAACCATCTCATTGAACGTTGGCATCGTACTGACATTATCATCGTAAAACTTAAAAACACACACATAAAACTTGAAAACTATTGATGAAACTTGACAATGTAAGAATAATCTTGAATAAATTCTGTTTTGAAACTTAGGAAAACTACTATGAAATTGAGTAAACTTGAATGATTTCTGCTAAAATTTTATGAAAACTTGACAACATTCTCATAAAACCTGAAAATTT
Organism: Raddia distichophylla; assembly: GCA_005191435.1. Taxonomy (NCBI): domain Eukaryota; kingdom Viridiplantae; phylum Streptophyta; class Magnoliopsida; order Poales; family Poaceae; genus Raddia; species Raddia distichophylla. The sequence continues at coordinate 2,439,306 of SPJY01011861.1, read as the reverse complement.
GCGGTTGAAATTTGAGGAAAAAAACTACGCATGAATCTTAACAATGGACTAACCAATGAAATGCAGAAAAAGAGCCAATAAAATATAGCAAGAGATGTGATGAACATGACAAAGCATGCGATAGAACTTCAGTTTTTTCATCGATATCACAAAACATTTTCAACCCGTTCGCAGGATGTTTCACGAGAGAAAAAAGTTGCATTCGACAAACCCGCTTCGTACATACATGGCTAAAGTTTTACGACCAAAACAGGGATTCACCGACTGCCAAGCGTGCTGGTGAGCTCATGAGCCCGTCATTGCCCCCGGGAGATTGACTGACACTCAATTCGACGGCCTCATTTCAAATGACATTAAGCTCGATTGTCTTGATGCGTCTGACACCGGAGACACCAATTTGTGATCTCAGTAACATTTTGCTATTTTTTTCTCAATTTATAGGTGATTTACACTTTTTTCTCTAGTGCAATAACCATTTTACCTCTATCCTCTTCAACCGGCCACTCTTCTCCAACGCCGGTGCCTCCCCCAACGCCGGTGCCGCATCCCCCAATGCCCACCGCCACCGTGCCTTGTCGCCGCCATTGCCTCGCCGCCGCCTCAAGCCCTTTGCAGTGCCACCACCGCTGACCTCAGCTTCGCCGCCTCCTTTTTCGGAGCTCGCTGCCGCCTCTCCCAACGCCCGCCGCCACCGCACCTCGTCGCGGCCGTACTCGCCGTGCTAGTCGCCGCCGTCGCCGTGCTCGAGCTTGTCGCCGCCGTCGCCTCTCTGCCGTCATGCTCGAGCTCGTAGCCACCGTCGCCATCGCCGTGCCACTGCCTCCTCCCCCAACCCAGCGCCCTCTCCTCTCACTGACTCGTGGGTTACTCTCTCGCATTGCTTGTGATCATTTGAATGCTATGTCGTAGTTGCCTTTTGATTTATTTATAGCTTCCGCTTACTTGACTTGCAACTAGGATTGGGTCATTCTTAACTTGTTGCTTAACCAAGAATAATCGAAAAGAAATTAAAATTGCCTATTCACCCCCCTCTAGGCCTTAGGATCCTCTTTCAACCATCTCTTCCCCCAACGCCGGCACCGTCTCCCCCAACCCAATGCCCTCTCCTCTCACTGACTTGTGGGCCATATGAGGGCAATATGGTCAAGTCACATATAGAAAATGGGAAGATCGACGAAAAATTGAGGAAAAAATGTAAAATGTAACCGAGATCACAAATTGGTGTGTCCGGTGTTATACGCGTCAAGGCGATCAAACTTAATGTCATTTGCAACGAGGCCGTTAAATTGGGTGTCAGTAAGGTAAGTCTCCCCGTTGCCACACACACACATGCGCAAAAGAAAAAAAAAACTTGATGCCACGAGCAGGAGCCGCTGAAGTTCACCGCACGGCTCTTTAGCCCCCATGACTTTGGCATCTCCTTGTCCATTGATCTGGCTGCGCGGCACACCTACGGGCTACAGCTCCATCTCCCTCGTGTGATCGTGTCCGTAGTCGTGTGCGAGCAAGGAGACATGGATTGGCACGGAATTAGGGAAGAGCAAAGCAACACAAGTGACGATACACATGGTTTGCCCTAAACCTTTGTTTGTTTCAGCTTAAATTAAACAAAATTAAATAAAATAAAAATTTGTTATTTTTATGTAAGCCAAATGATGTAATACTTTATAGTCATTATTTTAGGATTTTAAATAATTCTTCTTATAGTTCGTAAAATATATTTTTTCATATTTTTTTAAGACGTATTTCAATGGGTCACAACTTTTTCAGATTAAAGTTGTCAACGATTTTCAGCTAAAACAAACAAGGTCTAGAGAATGGTGAGACCCTGGTACGTGCGAGTAGCAGGAACAAGCACATCCTGCATGAGCAGCAAAAATGCGCGGCAAACACATCCGAATAAGATGGGAAATATCAGACGTCCTACATGGAATAGTCATCTTAGTATTCGTGTTGAAAAAGATTTACATATAGAAGCTAGCATCAATTTTTCAGAATGATCGACTAGTTTATTTTTTTTTAAGAATTTTGATCTGCAAGGTTTTTTAGGCTAACCGCATCCCATTATTTTGTTTAATTTCTATAATTTTGTAGGCTAATTGCATCCCATTGATTTGTAAGCCTTAGGTGGATGACCGCCGTAATTTTAAGAACAATTATCTGCCTAGGGGCGGACAACACCCAGGCAGGCCAGGCCTCCGCCTGGGCTGGTCCAGCCCATTCCCAAGGCCCAAACTTTCAAATCTAAGGCCCTAGACCCAAATATAGTAAGGGCTTGAAGGAGAGTAGTGGCCTGGGCTGCACTCATGGGCTGGATCCGCCACTGTATCTGCCACGAAGTTAATATCATAGAAAAAAAATGGAAAAAAAGCCTCGTGACCATGGAGATGCCCAGTGGCGGAGCCATGAATTTTGAAGAGTCTGGACATAAACCTACCTAACGCCCTCAATTTTATCCATTTTGGGCCTTCCGCTCCTAGGATATGGGCTAATTTTTTCTATACAATTACACGGGGCTCAATAGCTTAGCGGACCGGGAGCTCAGGCACGAGCCTAGGGTCGCCGTGCCCTGGCTCCGCCACTGGAGATGCCACGACGGCTGTGGCTTCGGCTTACCAGGTCAATTTGAACAGCGAAGAAGGTAAAATGAGATGTAAAAATCACCATGGTGCATATAATTTGGTCGGTTCCGAGGAAGATGAAATTGAAACAAACGATGAGAAAGATGGCCGTCGGTGAAAACTCTGCATTCCGGTGTTCTCTCCTCTGGTAGAGACCAAAACGAGCGACTGAACGGGGTTATATATCAAGGTGTTAGCAATAAGTTTAGCAATCAATTTGATCTGACACTCACCGGCGATGAAGAACTTTGGCCGAGGATAGGCTGTAGAGATGGAAGATCATGAGGCGGTCTTCAACAGGCTCCCCTAAAGAGCCTCCTACTAAAAAATGGGGGACGGATTCTTCCCCTATATATGTTCTCCAACAACATTCCCTATTACATATCCTAAAATAGAGAATTGCTCTTCATTTCCTTTTATGTAGGGATTCTATCTCCTTCCCTTATACAATTCTCCATATATATAGGAGATGCTGTTGGAAATGAGAAAAATATAAGGAGAGATTTTTTTAGAGGAAGCCTATATATGAGGCTATAGTGGGCCAAATTTAGAGATTAATGTTGGAGCTAGCCTTACGTTTAATTGTTTAGGGCGTATAGGAACAGATTCCATAAATTGAGACCCCAACCATGGGGAAAGAGAGACTGCCGTAACAACTTTCAATGACAGACAAAATTGCTGAAAGGCTTTCGTGTCATCCTCCTTTTATAGCATCGCCTAACATCATAACAGTGAAGTTGCTATGAAGACCTGAATGGAAGTGACTAATATCTTTTCTTTCGATGAAACTCATTTCATTACGACAAAGACAAACGGACCAAAAAATTGAATGTCATGCTCATCCAAACATATGACTTGAACTGACCCCCTCAAACCCAAAAGCCAATTAATAATAATTTCTTACATGTGTTCTTGGGTGATGCAAAGCAAGGATAGTTTTAACCAAACGCAAACCGACCTACATACATGACAGTCAAAAGACAAATGCTACACAATTTCCCTCTTGTTACAACAAATTATGTCATTAGGGCAATTCCTTATATCTAAAATATTTCTCATTAACATACATAAAATTATTTAGATATTAAATGAAATTTATAAATATATAGATATCATTTTTTGAGTTTTAAGAAATTTGAATGCGAATTTTGGACCTATAGAACAAAATATATGAATCTAAAAGTTTTATAACATTATTAGACTAAATTCTCATTTTATAAAATTAAATCCCATTTTAAATTCCACTACTCACCGCGCTGACTAGTATAGGCCTTGTTGTTAGCCTAATAGCCCATGGTGGATGCAACCCTTGTGCGTTCCCCCTCTTTCTCTCGGACATATGTCAATCTACCGTGAAACCGAACGGACTCGACCCGACCCAAACCAAATCGATTGACCTGACCGACTGAACTCAAGTCTTAGTGCACATTCCAACGGCTAGGGATACTCCACATCGCTCCTCGGCCCTCATGACTAAAGTTCATGACGGCGACCTCGCTGGCACGACGATGCTGGAGTTGCCCGATCAGGCGTTCCCATGCACCAAAATTGCATGTTCTTGGTCCCAGTGCGTAGCTATCCCTCTCGCGAACCCCTTGACCATAGCAAGCAATGAGTAGTCACTAGAGTTGGGTTGTTACTTCCCCGGAGGGGCTCGAACCAGTCTAAAATCCCAGTATTTCCTGTCTTACCCTTGGTACCTCCTCTACCTCCGTATCCCGTTACTGCGTTAGAGGACGATCGAATTGCAGTAGGCCGAACACCTGCAGCAGCAGTGGGCCCAGGTTGGCCGACAAATTAAACGATATCTACTCTGAGCAGTGACACATCTTGGTCCGCTCACACAATAATAAACGAGGCATACACGCCAGCACTTGTAGAGTCTCAGAAGCATCCCCGGGAGGACTATAAAAGCCCTCTTGAGCACCAACCAGGGGAGATCTAGACGAACACAGCTAGAAGACATCTGATCACAAGCACACACCAGTCAAACCATAGCGTAGGGGTTGGAGCTCTTTTCCAATTCGAGACTTTCTCTTGTATGTAAGACTCAACCACAAGAAGTAAGGAGCCACTGGAGTAGAGTTGTTACCTCCTAGGACGAGTCCAAACTAGTCTAAAATTCTGGTATCTCCCATCTTACCCTTGGTACCTCCTCTACCTCCACATCCCGTCACCACGTTATAGGATGAATCACGTAGGGTCCAGTCGGTCCGCTCACACCCCCCTCGTCTACAAATCTTTGTAGTCTGATCCTCGGGGCTGCCAGGTTCTTGACGGTGACAGTGTGACACTAATAATAGAAAGTAGTACAAACATGAGACTTCACATATTGGAAGCTGTAGAGCTTATGACTCGATCAGAGGTAACAGAAGCAATCAAGGGTAGCTTATGAAGATGCCTACGGCTATTGCCGATCAAAATGCTACGAAGATCGCCAGGAGTAGGACTTAGAAGTGGCAACTCACAGTCAACCAAAGAAAAACATGAGGCAGTTTCATGGCATAACGGCGAAGGATAATAGAAAATCAGATACATAAAAACCATTAAGCTCCAATTAACATAGCGGCTAAAAATTTATGCATTTGAAGAAAAATCTGCAACATGAATTTAGTGCGGCTCCATTATAACCGTATAAATCTTTTGTATGCTTTTAGTTGAATCAGCAAAAAATCGATGTCATCCATTAATGGTGTGTATATTTTCTAAATTCAATAGATTGCGTGTATTTTGACTACAACTTAATAAATTCGGCCGTTCAAATGGCTGGGTTACCATGCTAGTTAAAGTAATAAATCAACCATTTTCATGCCAAAACGTCGTGACAACAATTAATTACTCGATAAGGAGTACATAAATTCATACGGCAGCTGCAAGCACGCACGAGGCATCACAGATGCAAATTATTCTTAGACGACCACGACCACCACCTCTGCCGACCGATGGAATTAACGGGCTCAATTAGCCGCTGCCGCCGAACACCTTCTTGAGCCTCAACACCTCGAGTAGATTCAAGAACGAGATCTTCTGCACGACCTGTTTCGGCAGGTCGTTGCCGAAGAGCGCGAAGCCGACGGGCTGCACGCCGGGGTTCGGGTTGCTGAACATGGCGAGCTCCGCCGCCGCCGTCGGGCCGGCGTTGTACTGGTAGTGCAGCAGGCCCTGCGGGAAGACGAACATCTCGCCCGGGCCCAGCGTCTTGGTGTACACGGTGTTGTTCGCGGCGGAGATGAAGCCGGCGGTGATGTTGCCCTCGATGACGAAGATGACCTCGGAGGCGCGCGGGTGGGTGTGGAGCGGCACCACGCCGCCCGGGGCGAAGCCGACCTTCGCCGCGGAGAGGCCGAGGCCGTTCATGGCGGGGAACTGCTGGACGAAGGCCGATGCTACGAAAATGTTGAAAAGTGGGACAAATTGGCCGGCGCCGGCGAGGCCGGCATAGTGGAAGTCATCGGCGGTGACGTTGCGCTTGCACGGGTAGCCGGACGGCGTGTCGCTGGCGGAGAGGTCGGCGACGCAGAAGTCCTGGGTCAGGGCGAGAGATGAGAAGGGGAACACGAGGATGGAGAGGAGGGCGGCGGCGAGCAACACTGCACTGGCCATGGCTAATTAACGTGATAGGAGTATATGTAACTAGCTACGTCACCACTCAGTCACTCACCAACGAGCTAGCTAGCTATAGCATACAAGTAATCGCAGCTGATCAATTTGCATGTTAGTTTGATACATGCAATGGGGTGTTTATATCGACTGGGATTCGACGATGCGCGAGAGTTAGTCACGAGATTATGTCCACGTACGTGCATGAACAGCTAAAAGCGTTGATAATCTGCGGCGTACCTTGCCTGGCTGCCCAATAATTCCACGAGGTACCAAAAAACAAATGTGTATATATACGTATAATATTCTTTTGCACGTTTGGATAAATATCCGTGCGTTGAAACGAAACTATTAAAAAAATACATATATTAAAATAATATATAAAATTATAAAGGGTGATTTATAAGTTAATTAAGTCGTGACATCTTATATTAGTGCCATACTGCCATGCACTTCAATAGTTACAGTTGCATGACAAATATTTACTCGATTACTGCCCAATTTTTTTTTCTTTTTCGTCGGACTGATCACCAAATAATTTGGCCATTTGCGTGATTAGCTGAGTTTCAGCTCGCGCCTGATTAGGTGCTCAAATAAGTTTCAGCTCTATGCTCCTGATCATTAGTTTCCTTCCATGGCGAAAAAACAAAAGTTTTGGTGCTTTTTTCATGCATGCAATAATATGTGATGGAAGAAGCTATAGAAAAAATGGCAGCCAGTCGCATTCAATAAATATTTTTTTCATTACGATATGATTTTCAATGCCACTACCCTATGGCTCATTAGTTTTGATGCTTTGCAGCCTAGTTAGTTTAGGTATTTTAAATGTCGTCAATTAGTTTTGGGCTTTGCCTCCTAATTAGACTCCAAGCAAATTAGAGATCTTTACTATTAGTTCTTTCCTAGTACTATTAGTTTCCTTTCTAGTGCGGACCAAAGAGTGCTGTCTAGGAAGGCATGACCTAGTCCCCGAAGAGTGGCTCCTTGCATAAAGGAACAAAGGGGTGTACAAGGGAACGAGGGCCGTTGCTGGAGATGAGATCCGGGTGTTCGAGTCCGCCCTGCTGTTGGTGCTTGCGGGCCCCGCTCATTTAATGAGTCGGTGGATTGCATGGGGCTTGACCGAGACGTGCCACCGTGGGAGGTTGATATCAGTCTTGTCTGCTGCCAACCCGGCTCATATTTATCACTGCTTCGCTGTGCCGGCATTGTTTCGTCACTGTCCTATCTCTGTAGCGCACGCTTCGTAGCTCCCGAAGCGGCGAGTCATTCCTTATGTCAGAGGGGTCTTGTCAGGGTCGTGGATTCATGGGGAAGCCACACCTAGAGGACCCCGTCCTGACGCGTACGTGTCCGCTTTACTGACATGGCTCGAGCAAGGTCTGAATGCATAAGGTCTCGAGCTATCCTTTGTTCAAGAGCTTCCTTTGAGTAGCCCAAGCTCGAGCAACCCTACAAAGCGTTCCTGCTTGAGCAACTCCTCTGAGCATTCCTGCTCGGGTAACTCCTACGGACGGGTGCCCCCAAGCGACATGTCTTGCTCAAGGTGCCTTGACCTGGTCAACACGGATGGCAAAGGCTCACCTGAGGTCATTGTCAGTTTGTTCCCAGCTAGCGTTGTGTACGTCAGGTATCATCAAGTATCGTCAAGTATAGTGTAGATATGGATTTCACCTAAAAATTTGAGTTCAAGTGATTTAGAAATCAACGGTAGCTAGGGAGTGAAACTTTTCCATCAATAGAAATGGTATCTATACAGTTTTTAAAAATTCATTACTATATCAAAAAAGCATAATGTTGGGTCTTATTATAATGCATGCATGGATTCACCGAGCATTAGTCGTTGTACATGTATTATCCGCCAATTAGTAGTCTCCTTGTGACAGTATCATGCATACATCATTTGTGCATCATGACCTGTGCAGCTTATACGTCTTGTACGTCGTGTTCTCAGAAACATCATGCATACAAATACGTATGGTGGCAGACCGGGCAGGCGGTGCAACGGCAACGTCGCGACGCAAAAGAACAGGACTTGGGTGCTCGATAACAAGCGAGTGTGTGCAATTATTTGACCGGTGCATTAATTGGTGCAACATCACGACGCATCGATCGGGCAAACAGCTTGGTGCTGGCATGGCTAGGAAGGACTAGAATTCAAGGAATGACTGTGGGGACAGGAGGAGACAACGTGGGCCCATTCAGATGTGTGGCGTATGGCGCGTTACATGACTCGTATCCACCTGGTGCTAGGAATTGGGCCGTGTTTTTTTGGGCTAGCCCGAACACGGCTCGATTTTGTAGATCCAAAGCACGGCACGACACGACACGAAATAATTTGGGTTGTGCCGGCCTGGCCTGATTGGCGTGTCGGGCCAGGCCTGAAAAGCCGGCACGACGGGCCACCCGTGCGGCATGGCTCGAACTGAAACACGAATAAGTAATTTGTGTTTTTCGTGTTCTTTCGTTGCTCGGATAAATTTTGGTTCTGCATGAAAGTTGCAGAGAATTTCGAGACACATCTTTTTTGTATATAAAACCTTTTTAGTTTAGCAATGCATGAAATTATAAAAAGTTTTTTGTGTGCCGGTTGTTTTAAAACCCATCTCGCACATTTCGTAATTTACATTTTCGAGATATTCCGCTGCTCAAATGAATTTAAATTCTATAACAAAGTTGTAGGTAATTTCGAGACACATCGTTGTAGTATAGATAACTTTTTTCATTTGAGCAATGCTGAATTTATAAAAATTATTTAGTGCGCTGGCTGTTTTAGAATCCACATCACCCATTTCAGTAATTAAAATGTTTCGAGATATTCCGCTGCTCAGATGAATTTATGTTCTACATGAAAGTTGTAGAGAAGTTCTAGACACATCTCTTTTGTATAGACAACCTTTTCATTTCAACAACCTACAAATTTATAAAAAACAATTTATCTCTCGGTTTTGTCGGACGTGCCGTGCGCCGGTCGGCCTGGCCTGAACACGGCCCGTCGGGCTTTTGGGCCAGGCCATGCCTGACTTTTGGCAGTCCATGCCAGTCCGGAACGGTCCAAAGTGTTGACCGGGCCTCGCTGGCCCATTATACGGTGGACCGAGTCACGATGGGCCGTGGCATGCCGGCCCAATTCCCAGGACTATATCCGAAGAGCCCCAAGTCAGACGTTAGTTGGTGGAAGTTTTTATAAAACTAAAGAATGACCAACGGCTAAGACTTAGAGAGAAATCACCGGAAAGTGAATCAAATTGGTCGCTAAATTTAAGGAATTTTATGATGTTTACATAATATTGAGCTCTTTATTATTATATTTTTGCGCTCGACAGGAAGCTTGTCTAAGTTTAATTTTATGAAAAGTAGTTATAGATTATAATCTAAAAAATTATAAGTTTCGTTCAAGCACTCAGAGACGTCAGTATCCAATTACATTTAGTGGTTAAACACTAAAATCTTTTTTTTAAAATACTGCAAATTAAAAAAAAGCATTTGTTCTGGACTAAGAAATTTTTGACGCATGGATTTTATCCTCAAGAGGTCAGCATGAATTTTATTCTCAGAGGTCGACCTATCCCGGTCCCCGGCGATGCAACGACTTTATTCAGCCGCTGCCGCCGAACAACTCCTTGAGCCTCTTCACCTCCGTCTTGTCGATGAAGGTGATCTTGTTCGCGACGTCCGTCGGCAGGTCGTTGGCGAAGAGCGCGTAGTCGAGGACCTGCAGGCCGGGCTGCGCGCTGCTGTACACGTTGATCTCCACCGCCCTGGTCGGCCCGGCGTTGTACTGGAAGTGCACCAGCCCCAGCGGGAACACGAACATCTCCCCCTTGCGCAGCGTCCTGATGAACACGGTGTTGGTCTCGGCGGAGATCAAGCCGGCGGTGATGTTGCCCTCGACGACGTAGATGAACTCGGAGCCGCGCGGGTGGGTGTGGAGCGGCACCACGCTGCCCGGGGAGAAGACGACCTTCGTCGCGGAGAGGCCGAGGCCGTTCAGGGCGGCGAACTGCTGGACGAAGGCCGATGATAGGGAAACGTTGAAGGGTGGGACCATTTGGCCGGCGCCGGCGAGGCCGGCGTAGTGGAAGTCGTCGGCGGTGACGTTGCCCGAAGGCTTGCACGGGTAGCCGGACGGCGTGTCGCTGGCGGAGAGGTCGGCGACGCAGAAGTCCTGGGTCAGGGCGAGCGAGGAGAGGGGGAATAACACAAGGACGGAGAGGAGGGCGGCGGCGAGCAACACTGCCCTGGCCATGGATATATGTAACTAGCTACGTTACCACTCAGTCACTCACCAACGAGCTAGCTAGCTACATACAGCATACAAGCCATCGCAGCTGATCAACGTGCATGTTAGTTTGATACATGGCGTGTTTATATAGATTCGACGATGCTCGAGAGCTAGTTAATTATTAATTCCACGTACGTGCATGAGCAGCTAAAGGGCGTTGATAATCTGTGGCGTACTAGATAACCCGCCTAACTATCCATGCATCGACAGTTTCATTTCTTTCTTTCGTGTATATTTCAACGGAGAGCCTGCCCCGTACGTGATGGCTCAGTTTAGGCCACTTTAGGCATTTGTTCGTTGCTATACGTACGTTTCCGGCGCGCAAACGTTCCCATCCTTTTGTTCTGCATTTTTCTTTACCTAGCGTTTTTTATTTGGCGGAAGTTGAATTTATTAAGGAGGAAATCTATTTTACACTTGACCTGTCACGATTTTACACGAACCTATCACGCTCAATGTTTTAAATAACCGGCTATAGCCGGCTATACCCGCTGGAGAGGTAGCAACGCTAGGAGTTGCCAGTTTTCACGCTATGAGAACCTAGACGCTAATAGCGTTATTTATCCCGCTATAGCCGCTAAATGTCCAGCTCCATGTTTTTAATAGCAATTACAGATTTTAAAATTTCAGATTTATCTCTACCCAAAGAAACACCTAACTTATTTACCTTCGAAGCAACAAACTCATTATCTTCATAGACAAAGGAATTAAGCATATTAGACTTAATCTTTGGATCTTCAAGATTGCGACATGCCGCCAACCAAACAGCTTTAACAACCATGTCCTCATCACCTCCTTTGGCCAGCCTTGCACTCCTTCTAGGAACATTTTGATTTTGTTTGGATATATTAAGCTCGGCATCACTTGCCTTAATCCCTTCAACCTGACTTAGATTAATCTGACCAACCTGATCAAGTTCAGAATACATATCATCTAGAACCATCTTTGAAAATTCAACCCCTTCTATCCCTGCCTTTGGTTTGACCTCGTCAAGCCTCAAGATATCGCTGTGTTTGTCCTCCCCATCCACCTCTATTGGACTAACCAGGTGTGTATCTTTCTTAGAAAAATCGCCATCCAATTCTTCAGTAGACAATACATGACCCACATCGACCACAGTAGATATCTTGTCAACATAAGCCAAACCTCCCCCTTGTTCTTTAGCCCTATCAACTATTGGACTGAAATCAAACCTGCCCCCATTTCTTCATTAGTCGGTCCTTCGACCGCAACAGTCGAAATGTGTAGGCTGTCATTTGGAGCCAACCTAACATCCTTTAATTTGAGCACAGCATCATTGGAAATTGTAGCCCCTTCATTAGACAAGACTTCACCAAAATGTGGCTCATCAAAAATATCAATTATACCGGTCACCTTCTTCTCCCAGCTAGTAGTTTCGATATTATCCTCATCTCCTAGACTCTCAAACTTCATTGGTTGACCAAACACCTTTTTTGTAGGGGTGTTTATGTAGAATCACCTAGCATAGCATCCCGGAGGTGATGATTTCTGAAGCAATACGGCAACGGCGATCAATAAAGGAACGATGAACATGAAGAGATGAATATTGTGGAACTGTTTTCGTGTATTTCTCCTCACGTTAAGAGAACGATCTCAATGAGCAGCACCCGGCTACGTTTTATATAGCACGTTTGCTAATCATTAGGCGACTAATAATTATTTACCTCTCAATCGATTTTCTCACTATCTAAATGTTTTCGTTGGATTTTTTATGTGTCATATGGAGGTGTCTGATATACGGTCTAGAAAATCGACTAATGTACATATTTGCCAAACACAAATAAAGAGAGATAAACCTGAAATTTAGATAGACTAATAACTACCCATATCTATCTAGCATAATATCAACAGTTATATAGAAGAGAGGGAATGAGAGGGAAATTTGCATACGTCCACGTACGTGCATGCAGCCATGGACAGACTTTCATAAGTGCATGGTTTCCACCCTGCGCAAGCATGTCTAAGCAATATTAAAATTGTCTTTTATTTTCTATACAATAATAATACCGTAATTAAAATAAAACATGTTAACTCCAATATAACAATTCATTGGTTTTACCGGTTACTAACATTACAACAAATCTACCAAAATATTGCATGACAAAAGAAGAAAAACATACAAATAATGATGTTAATCTAAAGAAACAAAGACAATACCTAATGTTTCATATGAAATAATGATGCTTGATCTTTTCCTACCTAATGTTGAATTTGTGCTCGAAATGAGCATTGAAATTATGTTCTACTATTTTGTATATAGTACGTTGTGTGGGTTCATAGTACAATGTGGTAGTTTTATACATATTATCACTATTGGTTCATGCCATGAACAGATAGTGACACATTATCTCTAGCGGTTCATGCCATGCACCGATGGTGATACATGTACTGCCAATATCAGTTCGTGCGTTAACCGGTAGTGATGTGTACATATCACTGTTGGTGTTCTAATCGGTAGTGACTACCGTTTATTCATTGCCGGTAACATAACCGGCAATGAAGCCCATTGCAAGTCAGTAGTGAAGGGGTGCCCTACAGTACTGATAGGAGTATCTCAGTATAAATACCCACAAGGGTGTTGAGGAAGATCATCAACTCCCATCTACAAGGCACTGAGGCAATAACGCTAGGTCCTCCAGATCCTTAGCCACAATTCGTCAAAATCCATCCGTTGGAGTAGGATTGTTATCTCAAACAAAGAGGTCCTAGGTTAAAAAACCTCCCTTAACTTTCTTTATTACTCTCTAGTATTTTTGTTGTGCAATTCTCGACATTGCAGGAGTTTAATCTATAAAAAAGTCTTTGATTCCCTAAAATCAAAATATGCTTGACGGAGAATCCGTTTCTCGATCGTCAACACTATTCGGATTCGATAGTCTAGATCTATATTTGAAAATATCAGATCTGATAGGTTTTAAATCTGGATCCGACTAATCCAGACTAGGGAGATTAAGACTTGCTTTTATCCCTACCAACACCACTGCTAGCACTTTGCCACCCCACCATAGTCCCTTCCCACTGTTAGGCCGCCACCTCCTAAGTTTCCCTCTAACCTCGAGGGCAGGGTGAATCCATCCCAAAACCGATCCCAAGAGGGAGGGCGGGTGCTAGAGGCAAAGAAGAGGAGGTGAAGGGCGTTGGAGAGAAAACGTGGGTGAGGCATTTGAGAGGAGAAGACACGAGCATGGCACCTGTTGGTAAGCGGGGGGATGGTATCCCCAAGTGTCGTGATAGAGTCTTAACCCACTATTTATTTATAAAAATTATATACATTAAATGTCTTTAATAACTTTTAAAAGGATTGAACTATTATGAGGGGCATTTAAACTAAATGCAAGGTTAAAATAAATATAAGAAAATCTAGACAGAATTTGGAGCTATACCTAAAACATGTTAATTTGGTTGGTATGCTAGCTCCGATGTGCTACACATACTAGGCTATTTCCAATATAAATAAGTCTATTTTACGCCCTTTCAACTATCTAAAACATCAATTTTACATCTAAAGTACAAAACTGGTTATTTAACACCATTATCTATTAAAACCGGGTCACTCTACAGTACCCTCAGCGGTTTAAGGGGGTGGTTTTGGTGATGTGTCATCTAGTTTTATCAAGTTGCAAATGAGGCTTGGTGAGAACGACGGAGCTGATGCTGAGGGTTTATATACGGCGGTCCCCCCTCTAGGCGCTCTGGTCGGGGGCGCCGAGCCCGCCCGCCACCCGTGCCCCACTGGCGCTAGGCGCCCTAGGCCATGGCGCCTTGACGTTGGCGCTGTGGCCGGGGGCGCCGAGCCCGCCTGCCACCCGGGCCCTACCTGCGCTAGGCGCCCTGGGTGATGGCGCCTTGAGGTTGGTGCGCTGGGAGAGGGCGCCGAGGCCCCTTGGCGAGCTGGCCGGGAGCGCCGAGGGCTTGGCGCTCTGCGCCGGAGCGCTTTGCTCGCTGATGCCGCTCTGGGTTCGAGCGCCGAGGGGCATTTTTACAATTGCGTCTAAACCTTAGGTATTTTTTCATTTGCGCGATTTTTTATGGACAAACAGTAAAAAAATTCCTTTCCTTCCTGGTTCCCCCTCCATCCACCTCACTTCCATCGCCGCACTCTCCCCTTCCTCCCTGTCGGTCTCCACCGCCCCTCCCTTTCCTCACCTCCAACCGCCGCCGGAGCTCCGCCCGCCGTCGCCGGTCGTCATCTCCGCCGCCGGACTCCTCTCTCTCTCTTTCTCTCTCTCTCTCTCTCTCTCGGGACAAGAAGCAGGCGCGGCCGTCACGCCGCCCCCTTGTCCTCCACGCCGGGCCTTAGGGCTTAGGTGAACAGGCCCGTGCCCACTGCCCACCCGTGCTTGGGCCGGCCCGTTTATCCAGCTCCAGCGAGAGGGGGCGGAACTCGGAAGAGGGGGAGGAGCGCGAGAGAGAAGCAGCTAGGGTTTACGGAAATCCGGGGAGAGGGATGAGCATCGTGCCCAAGGAGACGATCGAGGTGATCGCGCAGAGCGTCGGCATCGCCACCCTCCCCGCCGATGTCTCCGCCGCGCTCGCCCCCGACGTCGAGTACCGCCTCCGCGAGATCATGCAGGTCCGTCTCCATGTCCCCGCTGGCTGCTGCTCCTGTGCTCTCTACCATTCCGGTGGCGCTGCTTCTTGCTCGGATTGTTGCGCCCTTTGCCTTTTTAGGGTTTAGTCATGCTTGGAAAGGAATTGCTCGTGGATTTGCAGGTTGCGGTACAAGTATCGAGAGGAGCACAACTTGTGTGATTGGTTCCGTAATAACTTCGTATAGCATACATTATACGAAGTTATACGACTACAGACTTGGACCATAAAGCTTGTATCCAAACTATATGGTTCTCCAGTGACCATCCAAATAATTGGCATATCCATATTTGCAGTCCATTAAGTGTTACGTTGTTAACATCTGGATAAATTGTCTGCATGTAAGCGAATTGACTAAGGTCTACCCCATTCGGACCTTCCATGACATTGCCAGGACCATAATGTATGATAAACGGTAACGTATCCATTTTCTGAAATTAACAAAAAAATTAAGTACTTCATTATTAATAACTATTATTAATAATAAACTGCTACTTATTATCCTCCTAGTCGTTATAGTACCTATTTATTACCCTAGAATCTAAGAGGTTTAATAGCCTTATAGTACTAAATTAACTACTATACTATTAGTAATATAATAATAGAATGACTATCCTACCATGGTTTTAAGCATAAAACAATAAATATTACTATACAATATCATTACACTAATTTTCTCACTTACCCGTAGAAGAAGAAAACTCTGCACTGCTGAGTGAGCTCTCCACTGTTAGTGGGAATCTTAGAAAGGGTGAGAATTCTCCTCTGTTTGGCTAGCTCTCTTTTGTTTATCGAAAAGGAATCGCTCCGATGAGAAATGAGGCTGGGTGAGAGCGACGGAGCTGATGCTGAGGGTTTATATACGGCGGTCCCCCCTCTAGGCGCTCTGGCCGGGGGCGCCGACCACACGGGCCCCACCGGTGCTAGGCGCTCTGGGCGATGGCGCCTTGCGTTGGCGCTGTGGCCGGGGGCGCCGAGCCCGCCTGCCACCCGGGCCCCACCGGGGCTAGGCGCCCTGGGTGATGGCGCCGAGAGCTTGGCGCGCTGGGCGAGGGCGCCGAGGCCCCTTGGCACGTTGGCCGGGAGCGCCGAGGGCTTGGCGCTCTGCGCCCGGGCGCTTTGCTCGCTTATGCCGCTCTGAATTGGAGTGCCGAAGGGCATTTTTGCAATTTGCGTCTGAACCTTGGGCATTTTTTCATTTGCGTGATTTTTTACGGGTAAACAGTAAAAAAATTCATCGTTGCCCGGCTCGCCGCCACCGGCCAAGGCAGCGCCAAGCCCTAGCCGCCGCCGCAGTGTCCGTGGGTCATACCGCGCTGTCGCCGGGGCCGCAACGCTGCCGCCGCCGCCCAAGCCGCCGCCGCCCCGTCGTCTACTCGCCCCCACCTCGCCGATCCCAAACAGAGCCCGCACGAAGTCCCCGGCACCCTCACTGGCTCCTACGACGACGCCCTCCGTCGCTTCCAACTCCCCGGTGCGTGCCTCAAGCTCAGCTCCTCCTTTGTTGACCTCGAGATCCCAGGTCGTGCTACTCACGGTAATTCCCTCACTGCGCGCGCGTTAGAGCCCTTTAATTTCGGATTGGTTTCTCTTGGCTTTGGTGGTAGGAATGAGATATTGATGCTCAATTGTCATGTTTTCCTTCTCCGAAATACAGATATTCCTACTTATGTTCGAAATTTGAAAATGCATGTCACAAGCTGCATTTTGACTATGAAGTAATTGCTATTACCTATTTTTGTTGTCTGTGGAATACAGCAAAATTGTTGCACAGCTGAAGCCTGGGGAAAATGAAGACGTAATATTGTCCGCCTGCCAAAAGCTTATGTTGTTCTTTAATCACCGGCCAGAGCAAAAGCAGATTTATGTCTCACAAAACGGTTTCCTTCCACTGATGGAACTTCTTGAAATTCCCAAAAACCCTGTATGAAGTTTAATTTTGGTTTTTGAAAAACTTTACTGCTGGCTCTTTGCACTGAGATGTTCCTTGTTTATTTCTGCATATTATATGCTCTGTTCTGCAACTCATCAACTTCGTTGTAAAAGATAATACAAGCTTCCTAGAAAATGCTTGCCTTGTTGGCCTTGTGAGGCTATTGTTCCAGAGCAATTCATGACTTATATTCTATTGGCAACATAGATGAGATAATTGATATTTAAATTTTGTTTGCAGATTCCAGTGGTGATGAATTTTGCTGTGCCAGATCGTGCAAGGGAAGTTTGGATGCAAGCATCTTTTTTTCTTCAGCAACTTTGCCAGGCTAGGTTTATTTTCTCACATAATTGCTGATATCTAACTACACTAAGTACAAATGGGTGCAATGAAAGGTTTTAGTGCTAATTTTCAATTTTCAGTCTCCAGGACCTTGACACTGCAAATGTTCATTGCATGCCAAGGGATCCCTGTATTGGTGGGCTTTTTGGAGCCTGACTATGCAAAATACAGGTGAGTTCATCTTTACTGTATTAATTTTTTTTAACTTTTCATGTGTATTTTGGGTGTTAATTAAATGCTTCTATCTAATAAATCATTCAACCCAGTACTATTGCATCTTACAGCTGCAACAGCAAATGAGGTGAATAAAGGTGGTATCTGATTAGTCAATGCTTTCTCTTATCAGTAATGTAGAACTCTAATCATATGCCAATGCAGGAAACGTATGAGTGTATGACACTGCAACAAATGTGGAGTCGACACTGCCAATAGCCACACCAGCAACTAAAGCAATTAACTTGCCTAATACACGCAAAGGCAAAAGGTATAAAAAAATAATTGAGATGTATATGCTGTGTTATTGTTGACATAATGCTAACATGTCTTATTTCTACGGTCGATGACGAATCCATGCCTACAAAAACGACTATGACAAAGAGGAAGTTGTTCCAGTCTGCTGAGGAAAAGTAGCTATCCAGACAGCAGCAGCTTCAACTACGGAGATTGAAGCTGTCCAGATTAGTAGCAGCTTCAACTACAGAGGTTGAATAATATGGCCCCTAACTGCTTTAGTTATTTTGCCTCTATCTATCCCTGCATCACCCTAAATGGAATGTAATATTATACCTAATGAGGACAACAAAGCTACATATATTAAGCACTATCAAATGGTATTGTATATTATCATGTGTGCATCATATATATTGCCTCAACTAACATATAGACGGGTAAGCTAACGCGCGAAGGCGCGTTACTACCGCTAGTTCAACACATAAAGGGACAAATAAAAAGGGATAGCTATTTTTCCTTAGATGTTCGCCTGGAGAGTATAGATTACTGCTTGTCTTTTTCAACATAATTCAGCTTTACCACATGGTATTTCCTATAATTTTGTTGTACCTAATATTTTTAGAATTGTACTCTCATGCAAGTACTTTTTATAATTTGGCCCATGGAGGATGAGTACCCCCATAAAAGATCTAGTTCATTCTCTATGAATAGAAAATAATGAAAAATGTGCTAATATTTTATATTATGATTTGAAATATGTCTGTTATTGCTTTACTTTGTAAAACTTATTTTTTTATAATCTACGTTGATTACCACTTTTTACTTGGTTGATGCCATGCCCTCTGCAATCAACTTCATAGTTTTAGAGCAGGTCATGTAATAGCTTTACACCATGCAAAAACTAAGGTTGCTCAAGCCTTTGTATTTTCGATGGTTTAATTTGCATCTATTAAACAATGTTGATTTAAAAAGATAAATATGATGAACTTTGTCTTTACCTACTCCCCCCAAATTTCCTACATATATTTTGAGCATTTGAGGAGGACTATTGAAGAATCAACATGATGAGTGAATGAAATATCAGATCAAATGTAATATTTATTGTATTGTGTCCTGTATGATGAATTCTTGAATGGAGAAATATTGAATGGGAGAATAATAGTTTTTTTTTGAACTTAGCAAAGAATAGCGACGAACTAAGCGTCGGCAATTCATAGAAATGCCGACGTCAAGTCAGTCGGCAATAATTAAACGTCGGCAAAAGACCAAGTTCGACGGTGAAGTAAAGTTGGTAGGTAAAACAAAGTCGGTCGGTAAAAGGGCTAAATTGCCGACTGATGGTCTGTTGGTAATAAAAAGTCCGTTGGTAAAGACTTTTGCCATAGCCGACACCCCAAGTCAGTCGGTAATACTTTTTGCCGACTGACTGTTCGACGTTATATATGGTTTGTTCCGACGCACAATTAGACGCTAATAATTTGCAATGGTATAGTGCATCTAGGTGGATAACCATGCAGCTTAAAACACTTATCTTTAACCTGTCCCCTTTTCTTGCAGTAATCACACCATAGCTTGCTCTTATCCATTCCATGTGTGACTCTCATAGATGTGGCTGCACTAGCTTCCAAGTTCACTGGACTCTCTTCTTTGCCCTATGCAAGCCGAGTCTCTTCCTCTTGTATGCTAGAAATAGTGTTCTCTAGACTAGGCCATTCCAGTATAGAGTAGATCAATTGACGCCTAAGGTCAAACTTCTGATCTAAACCATCCAATAACCATTTACAAACAAAAGCTTCAAACCATTTCTGTTGTTTGGTTTTCCATTCCTGGTCACCAGACTCAAATGGATGAAAGTAATATAGGTCCATGTACAATTTTCTTGCTTCTCCAGCATACTCACTGATAGGCCGAGATCTCTGTTTCATATTACAAAGCTCATGCATGATCCTGGCAGCATGCATCTTGTTTGATTTTCCTGCAAATTGTTTTTCCAATGCTGACCATACTTCTGAAACAGTTGACATGGCCTCAACCTGTTCATGAACCATGGTTTCCATAGTTCCTAGCAGCCACACAAGGACCTTATCATTCGTCCGCTGGTTGACCACATCATCTTTGATTGCTTCACTTGAAGTAAGCAAATCTGCATAGCCATGGGAGCTTGGAATTAGCTTGGCATTACGAGCCCAACTGATGTAGTTTTTCGGTCCCGAGAATCTAACCGGATTTGATTCAAGTGTGCTTTTAACAACAACTTCAGGAGTTGCTCTCAGCTGCAATTGATCTTGCATCACTGTGCTTTGCTGTTCTATCACCTTGCTTTGTTGCTCCACCATCTTACCAACCATTTCAAGCAGTTTACTAATGTCAGGACTGCTTGATTCAACCATGATTTTACAAGCACGATGCCGATGGCACACAGGCTAAATGACTGATCAAAAAGATATAAAGAGTAGCTAGTAGCAGTAGTACCCTTCTTAGATGCTTGGCAGGGGCACTAGGCCAAGAAAATCAACACACCTTCACCACGAGGGAGTGCACATGCCAAAGCCCAAATATGATTACCATGAGATGTAGTAGCTCGTACAGCAGCTATACTCCCGTACTTCGTCACCTCCACGCCTTACTCCAATGGTGCACAAGAATAACAGCCGCGGCACTTCGAAGAGATATGGAATGAGCTTAATCCAACACAGGGATAACTCACTCTGGCAGCTGCGACTCTGACAGCCCACTTACGACGGCGTTATCGCCGGGCGCGTCTCAGGGCGGCGCTGGAAGGAGCCCCGCACACGGCGCGCCTCCGCAGTGGTGGCGTCCCGGAAGCCGACCCCGCTGGAGCAACGCGTGCGGGAGAAGTCCCTGAAGCGCGCATACCAGGAGCGCGTGGCGGAGCTCAAGGAGAAGCGGGAGAAGCGCAAGCAGGAGAACGTGCTGTGCACAGGCACCAAGCTGTAGCGGGTCACCATCCCCAAGACCATCCAGAAGATCGCCAAGTCCAAGGAGCGGAAGCAGCTCAGGGTCGTCCCCGATGAGTACCTCGGCCCCAAGAAATCTGAGGCCAACCGCCGCAATCGACACTGCTCACAGGCTTTTAGCTCTTCAATCAAGGCAAGGAACCGGCTAAATCAAATCCGAAGTTCACAGGATCTTGATGCTCTGATACCATGTTGAAGATTGATTTGGGAAATTTGAGGATGAACAGGAGAGAGAAAGAGAGAGAGAGATAGCATGGTGAGATTGGGGAAAATTTCTTTTTCTCCTATATTCTGGATACTTCCTCCCTTTTACATATATACACTTGCACACACACTTTTCACTTTGCACCCTGGGTAACTAATTATTTACATTCCACACACCAACAGGGTTGTATTGCCGGCGGCCGGACTCGCGATCGTCAGAGGCGTTGGATCTCGATTGGAACAGCCGTGGGTCAGCCATGGCGATGGTAAAGCTAGGGTTTGGGAGTGTGGTTGGTGGCGAAATGCATGGAGTAGAAGCTGGGAAGAGGAGGAAGATGGGATCACAAGATAAGATATGGAGACGAGCGTTGGGATACGGAGGGAGCCGATCTTGCTCGAATATGAAGGGAGCTAAGTGCTGGCCGCTACGTGTGATCCACCTGATCCAGAGCTACGTGTGATCCACCTGATCCAGAGCTTCCACACGTTGCATGAGTCGCCGTCGGTGTCGGCTATGCACAGGAGCCCCTCTGCAGACAGGATGTGCGCAGCAGGCAGGGCAAAAACGCAGAAATCAGCCTTTGCGCTGGAGAGCCAATGACCATGCAACGGGCTCACTTTGAGCCGCAACAGCCATGGGACCAACGGTGCGACTGTTATTTTATTTGAAATCTTTTGATTTTCCAAGTAATTAACCTGATGTCCAAATTGCATAAAACAAACTTCATGATTCATTTCAAATCCTAAGCAACAAATTTTTAAAACTTCTTAAATTTTTTAATTTTTAAATTATATTATTTTTTATTGATTATGCTTTATCGATACCAAACCAAACGCCAAGTTTTTGGGATCTATTGATCATGCCTTACATTGGTCATGATCAATGCGATAGTAAGGGTAGCCCATTGCTATAAACTAGACATACCCTACACAAACAAAATACACACGCAGGCTGCCTGTCGCACCACCACTAGGTATATTGATCATTGCCTCTTGCGACGGTGCACACGCGACCACAAGTCCACGACTCATTGGGCTACTCTGTCGTTGGTCCAGCGGCTCGGCATGTACATGTGTTAATGATACTATATCGATATAAACACTACTTGGGAAATAGCCTTTCATACCAGTCCATTAGTCTCGGTTCATGTCAAGAACCAGGATAGAAGAGCACTTTAGCAAACGGGTACATGCCAGCTGACATGGGCACACATTAGGCCTCGTTCTAGCCTACTTCAAAGGGAGAGCATATCGTAATTCGCTTTACCAGGATGGTAATGAATCCCAATATCATAATCCGCCATCTGTTCTAACCATCTCCTCTGCCTCATGTTCAGATCTGATTGGGTGAAAATATATTTCAGGCTCTTGTGATCCGTATACACCTTTGTTCGATTACCCACAAGATAATGACTCCAAATCTTTAAAGCGTGCATTACCGTGGCTAACTCAAGATCATGAGTAGGGTAGTTGATTTCGTGGGGCTTAAATTGACGCGAAGCATAGGCCACTACCTTTCCTTCCTGCATCAATACACACCCAATGCCCAACTTTGAAGCGTCGCAAAATTCCTCAAAATCTTGGCGTATATTAGGTAACACTAGAACTGGTGCTGAGGTTAACTTTGTTTTGAGAGTCTCGAAACTCACTTGGCAGGCAGGTGTCCATTTGAACTTGACATCTTTTTTAAGTAATTCAGTTAGAGTCTTTGCTATTCTGGAGAAATCTTCGATGAACCTCCTCTAATAACCTGCCAGCCCAAGAAAACCTCGGACTTTGGTCACTGTCTTTGGTTCCTTCTAGTCGAGTACCTCCTGTACCTTAGAGGGATCCACTGACACTCCTCCTTTCGAAACAATATGACCCAGGAATGCCACTTCCCTAATCCAGAAGTCACACTTACTAAATTTAGCATATAACTCATGCTGCCTTAATAATCCCAGCACGATCCTGAGATGCTCGGCGTGCTCCTCCTTATTCTTCGAGTAGATCCATATGTCATCAATGAATACCATCACAAATTTGTCCAGATATTCCATGAATACCTTATTCATCATTTGCATAAAGTGCGCTGGGGAATTTGTTAATCCAAAAGACATAACCAAAAACTTGTATAATTCGTAACGGGTGGTGAAGGCAGTCTTCGGTATATCTTCTTTCTTGATGTAAATATGATGATATCCAGATCGCAGATCAATCTTTGAAAAGATGCTTGCTCCCTTCAATTGATCGAACAAATCATCGATCCTCGGCAATGGGTACTTATTCTTGATAGTCACCTCATTGAGTGATCGATAGTCCACACACATCCTAAGATCCCCATCCTTCTTCTTCACAAAAAATAACTGGTGCTCCCATGGTGATGTGCTTGGTCGGATAAAACCCTTATCCTTTAGCTCTTGAAGCTGCTTCTTCACCTCGGCTAATTGGGTAGCATTCATGCGATACGGCCGTTGAGATATCGGGCTCGTCCCTGGGTATACGTCAATAGAGAACTCCACATCCTGTTCTGGTGGTAATCCAGACAAATCAGTAGGAAACACATCTGGATACTCGTTCACTATAGGGACTTCCTCCAATGCGGGCTTCTCTCCTTCGGGTCTCGTCACCTTTATGTGGTTGATGACTCCCTCTTCTATCCTTCTAGTGGACTGGTATGTGATTCGTGTCCCGTCGGTGTTGGTTAGGGTAACTGCTCTAAGGGCACAATTGATCTGTCCTCCATACTTTTTCAACCAATCCATGCCTAATATAATCTGAATCCCATTAGTATCCAACATGATTACGTTGGATTTGAACTTGGATTCTTGAATTTTGATCTCAACTTCAGGACATCCCATAGTAGAGTTCATAGATCCCCCCGGGGATTGAACCTTTAGAGGCCGCTTTAATGGCGCTAGCCTCCATTGATTTTTATCCACTAGCTCTTTACCAATAAATGAATGAGATGCTCCTGAATCAAATAACACTGTTGCAGGTACAAAGTTTGCCAGAAACGTACCTAGTACAATGTCAGGTGATATCCTCGGCTTCCTCAGCCATGATGTGGTTGACTCGTCTGGCCCCCATTCTCTGCATAGGCCCGCTATTGGGCGTATTGCGGTTCTGTCCTCCTTGCACCTGCTGAGTCTGGTTCCCAGTCTTTAGTGGGCACGAATGCGCGAAATGTCCCTCTTGCTTGCACTTGTAACAGGTGAGCCCAGTAGTGTTCTGCCCCGCATTCTTGTTCTGACCCTGCTGGTTACCTCCAGTCTGGGGTCCCTGCCGAGCCGGCTGCTGATTGGCCGACCCCTGGCCCGGTGCCGGTGGTCGGGGTGCGAATGTCCCTTGACCCGGTGCTTGGGGTCGAGGTGCAAAGTTGAATCTCTGCTCTCCCGGATGGTGCTGATGGTGATGGTGACCCTGGTGATGCTGGTGCTGTTGATGATGATGGTGATGGCCTTGATGGAATCGGGGACGAATTTGGCTTCCCCCCTGAGGCTGGAACTCGGGCTTCCTCTTCCGATGCTCCACACTTCTCCGATGGGCTTCCTCATAAATGATAGCCCGTTCGGTCACATCCTCGAACGTAGTGCACTTGAGTGGCAGCACTTGTTCATGGATCCCGGGGTCCATACTCTCTGTAAACCTCCATACCTTGGCCTTCTCAGTGGGTACCACCTCGCTTGCATAGCGAGACAGCTCGACGAACTTGTCAATATACTCAGCCACGGTCATGTTTGCCCTGGCGCAAGTTTTCAAACTCAAGCCTCTTCTCATCCTGCATACTTTGGGGGTATGTATACCCCCTTGAATTCTTCCTTGAATTCCACCCATGTCAGATCTTCATGGTTGGGATGAGTGGAGCGGTATGTTTCCCACCATCGTGCGGCATTGTTCTTGAGCATATGAGTGGCGTACTTCACTTGATCCTCCTCTGGAACATTGACCATATCCATCTTGTCCTTCACATCCCTCAGCCAATCCTCAGCTTCCACTGGGTTGCGGACCCCATTAAAGATAGTGGGTTGGGTACTCATAAAATCTTTGAACTTAGCCTGCGGCTGCTGCTGGTAGGCATGCGCTGGACCAATTGCTGGGGGTGGTGTGGCTTGCTGCTGTAGGTTGGTAAGGCGGTCAACTATCAGATTGAGGGCGTGCATGACTACTCCCTCTGGTGCTGAGCAAGCGGTGGGGCTTGCTGCTGGTTTGCTTGCAGTGGAGTGACTGGCGGAGAAGGTGGCGGTGGAACATGCTGCGGTGGAGCTTAAATTGACGCGAAGCATAGGCCACTACCTTTCCTTCCTGCATCAATACACACCCAATGCCCAACTTTGAAGCGTCGCAAAATTCCTCAAAATCTTGGCGTATATTAGGTAACACTAGAACTGGTGCTGAGGTTAACTTTGTTTTGAGAGTCTCGAAACTCACTTGGCAGGCAGGTGTCCATTTGAACTTGACATCTTTTTTAAGTAATTCAGTTAGAGTCTTTGCTATTCTGGAGAAATCTTCGATGAACCTCCTCTAATAACCTGCCAGCCCAAGAAAACCTCGGACTTTGGTCACTGTCTTTGGTTCCTTCTAGTCGAGTACCTCCTGTACCTTAGAGGGATCCACTGACACTCCTCCTTTCGAAACAATATGACCCAGGAATGCCACTTCCCTAATCCAGAAGTCACACTTACTAAATTTAGCATATAACTCATGCTGCCTTAATAATCCCAGCACGATCCTGAGATGCTCGGCGTGCTCCTCCTTATTCTTCGAGTAGATCCATATGTCATCAATGAATACCATCACAAATTTGTCCAGATATTCCATGAATACCTTATTCATCATTTGCATAAAGTGCGCTGGGGAATTTGTTAATCCAAAAGACATAACCAAAAACTTGTATAATTCGTAACGGGTGGTGAAGGCAGTCTTCGGTATATCTTCTTTCTTGATGTAAATATGATGATATCCAGATCGCAGATCAATCTTTGAAAAGATGCTTGCTCCCTTCAATTGATCGAACAAATCATCGATCCTCGGCAATGGGTACTTATTCTTGATAGTCACCTCATTGAGTGATCGATAGTCCACACACATCCTAAGATCCCCATCCTTCTTCTTCACAAAAAATAACTGGTGCTCCCATGGTGATGTGCTTGGTCGGATAAAACCCTTATCCTTTAGCTCTTGAAGCTGCTTCTTCACCTCGGCTAATTGGGTAGCATTCATGCGATACGGCCGTTGAGATATCGGGCTCGTCCCTGGGTATACGTCAATAGAGAACTCCACATCCTGTTCTGGTGGTAATCCAGACAAATCAGTAGGAAACACATCTGGATACTCGTTCACTATAGGGACTTCCTCCAATGCGGGCTTCTCTCCTTCGGGTCTCGTCACCTTTATGTGGTTGATGACTCCCTCTTCTATCCTTCTAGTGGACTAGTATGTGATTCGTGTCCCGTCGGTGTTGGTTAGGGTAACTGCTCTAAGGGCACAATTGATCTGTCCTCCATACTTTTTCAACCAATCCATGCCTAATATAATCTGAATCCCATTAGTATCCAACATGATTACGTTGGATTTGAACTTGGATTCTTGAATTTTGATCTCAACTTCAGGACATCCCATAGTAGAGTTCATAGATCCCCCCGGGGATTGAACCTTTAGAGGCCGCTTTAATGGCGCTAGCCTCCATTGATTTTTATCCACTAGCTCTTTACCAATAAATGAATGAGATGCTCCTGAATCAAATAACACTGTTGCAGGTACAAAGTTTGCCAGAAACGTACCTAGTACAATGTCAGGTGATATCCTCGGCTTCCTCAGCCATGATGTGGTTGACTCGTCTGGCCCCCATTCTCTGCATAGGCCCGCTATTGGGCGTATTGCGGTTCTGTCCTCCTTGCACCTGCTGAGTCTGGTTCCCAGTCTTTAGTGGGCACGAATGCGCGAAATTTCCCTCTTGCTTGCACTTGTAACATGTGAGCCCAGTAGTGTTCTGCCCCGCATTCTTGTTCTGACCCTGCTGGTTACCTCCAGTCTGGGGTCCTTGCCGAGCCGGCTGCTGATTGGCCGACCCCTGGCCCGGTGCCGGTGGTCGGGGTGCGAATGTCCCTTGACCCGGTGCTTGGGGTCGAGGTGCAAAGTAGAATCTCTGCCCTCCCAGACGGTGCTGATGGTGATGCTGACCCTGGTGATGCTGGTGCTGCTGATGATGATGGTGATGGCCCTGATGGAATCGGGGACGAATTTGCCTTCCCCCCTGAGGCTGGAACTCGGGCTTCCTCTTCCGATGCTCAACACTTCTCCGATGGGCTTCTTCATAAATGATAGCCCGTTCGGTCACATCCTCGAACGTAGTGCACTTGAGTGGCAGCACTTGTTCTTGGATCCCGGGGTCCATACTCTTTGTAAACCTCCATACCTTGGCCTTCTCAGTGGGTACCACCTCGCTTGCATAGCGAGAGCTCGACGAACTTGTCAATATACTTGGCCATGGTCATGTCGCCCTGGCGCAAGTTTTCAAACTCACGCCTCTTCTCATCCTGCATACTTTGGGGTATGTATACCCCCTTGAATTCCGCCCATGTCAGAGCGCCATGGTTGGGATGAGTGGAGCGGTATGTTTCCCACCAGTGTGCGACATTGTTCTTGAGCATATGAGTGGCGTACTTCACCTGATCGTCCTCCGGAACATTGACCATTTCCATATTGTCCTTCACATCCCTCAACCAATTCTCAGCTTCCACTGGGTTGCGGACCCCATTAAAGATATTGGATCGGGTACTCATAAAATCTTTGAACTTAGCCTGCGGCTGCTGCTGGTAGGCATGCGCTGGAGCAATTGCTGGGGGTGGTGCGGCTTGCTGCTGCTGTTGCAGGTTGGTAAGGCGGTCAACTATAAGATTGAGGGCGTGCATAACTACTCCCTCTGGCTGCTGAGCAAGCGGTGGGGCTTGCTGCTGGTTTGCTTGCGGTGGAGCGATTGGCGGAGCAGGTGGCAGTGGAACATGCTGCGGTGGAGCAAATTGCTGCGCTGGTGGCGGCGGTGGTGGTGGTGCATGCTGCTGAGCTTGCTGCTGCTATTGCACTAAAACTTGGGCTACATCCAGAGCAGCGGCCTGGGCTGCTATAGCATTGACATCAATGATAGGTGGGGGCTGGCGCAGTTCTTCTTCTCCTTCCACGACATTGGCATTGACAATGGCACTCTCGCTGTCGTTTGCGTTGTCGTTGCGCGGTGCAGGGGCATACACATTGCGGAGGGCGGTGTCACGACCAGTACTCTTGGGTGGCATCTGCGGATTTAAGGTAAGATTAGCTACTGGGGAGATTGTGACTTTGATAATTTAAAATAGTTGGAAATGCCATTTTTACACACATTACAAAGATCCAAACGAATAACTCCAACATTCCATATCCCTTGCATACACCAGTGTACGTAGCGTGGGATTATTTCATAAAAACTAACTCACCCATGGTTTATAGCCACACTTAGTAAATTATTTATTTTTACGATAGTGTTGTCATTATTAACTACTAAAGCCTTCATACATAGGAAGTAATAAACGGGAATGATAATTTATGAAATTTTAGAAAGAACTTTGATTTGAACAAAGAATCTTATTATAAATATTTGGAAGTCGACGTCATCAATGGGTTGGTTTCGTCGTCTTGGTCCTCTTTGTTGACTTTCATGCATTCATGAGATCCTCGCAGAGATGTCGTCGATGCAATAAGTTAAACATTACACAATCACCACAATTTAAATAACAAGACCGTATAATATAAGATAAATAACAGGCAGCCGCATCACAATAAGAAATACAAAACACGATGAGGTGAACCTCAACCATTGTTTTAAATACGACCGAAAGCAGTAAATAATAAAGTAACATTGTTCCAACCATGGACAAAAGATCAAACTAAAACATCGACAATCTAGGCCTTAGCCTTGCTGTGGGTACGAGGGTCCATCTGTTGTTCAGCGGCCTTGACCTCTTCCTCCCAATGGGTCTTCTCTTCTGCGAACTGACGCTTGGCGTCCTCAAAGTCTTGCTTCTGCTGAAGTAAGTTTGCCTTGTCAGTCTGCAGTCCTTTGTTCACTTCTTATACTCAAGGATATGGCCGTTGATTTCGGTGGTGCGACGGTCGTTCTCCTCCTTGATCTTCCTCATGTCTTTGGCAAACTTGGACTTTTTCTTACGGAGTTCGCTCTCCTCAACATCTATTTCATCACGCCAGTTCAGGATAGTGTCATACTCCTCCTCCAACTACTTGTCTTTGTCCCGGTATTGCTTTACCTTATCTTCCAGCATCTTTCTAAAGTTGGTAGCGCTCTCTCTCTCTCTCTCGTGGTCCAATGCTTCTTCCTTCTCACCCATCTCAAGGGCGGTCAACTCTAACTCCGCCTCCCTATGGAGAATCCGCCATTCCTTCTTGCGGAGAAGGATGTCCCGATGTCTAACCTCCTCTTTCATGTTCTTCTCCTCCTCATGCAGGTCCCCCACCGAACCCTTGTAATTCTCAGCATCCTCAGCCTTGCAGATGTAGAGGCGATCCAGCGCCCTCAAGTACTGCACCGTGGTGGTCAACGCCAGTGACTCCTCGCCCTGAGAGGAAGCCACATCGCTGGGCATCATCAGCTGGAGCATTGACGCGCTGAGTAGGAAGATAGCGAAACGGCGTGTCCTCCAACCGAGCCCGGTTGGTCTCCACGATGTGCAGTATCGCGAGCCTGGCGGCCTCCTACCGACCAATCGTGTCATCCTAGTTGAAGCTCATGAACTCCAGAGATGCCCCCTTCTCCTCGGGGCGCTTGGACGAGATAGCTAGCTTGATCTTCCAGTGAGGGCACTGCCTCAGGATCTCGAACTGACACTCGTAGGTGGGTAGGGTGTGGTGTACTACAGAAATCCCAACAAGTCTTTGTGGGTAGCAACCAACTCTGCCTCATCAGTGGCAGTGGTGTTCTTCAGTGAGGCCATCTAGAACAAAGAAGGGGAAACGCCGGTTAGAACAATGGTGAGAAAGTCAAAGCATTAAAACAGATAAAGAAAGTTTTTAAACTAATTTTGAAATGATTCAAGGTTTCAAGGGTTTCACTAGATACGACGTCCTAAGGTCAACACCGCTCTGATACCAACTTTGTCGTGACCTCAGTACTTGTAATGGGAATCTAGCACCACGAGTTGATACTAATCCCAGTTTAGTATCTCGTGATGGACAATGCGGTGGAATCATCACAGTGAATTTAATTAAAGTGAAATACAAGTAACAATAGCATTTTATTACAAAAGCAAACTGGCATACCAGTTGATAGTCCATACGGAATTAAACATAAGCAGAAAAACAAAAGAATGTCCAAATTAAATAACTATGATGAAATCAAAGGTGTCGACCCGAACACCTTAGCTAGCCTTGCGCTCCCTCGTCAGGGCGTTCCTGGTCCTGACCAAAATCTGAATAAAATATGTCCGCGAGAAATTTAATGAGTACGCGGCTACCCAGCAAGCAGTCCTTAATTATGAGTGCAGGGTTAAAGATGGGGTTAAGGTTATTTTACCCAAATCCTACTTCTAGTCATATTTTAGTTGATGAAGTCAAGTTTTATTATAGTGAATGCATGATCATCATTATCAACGTCTCAAGTTCAACAGAAGGTGCATCTCGCACTAGGCCAATCCTAGCCTAATCTAGTCAGGTTTAATATTAAAAAAGTGTGAATCTAAGAGCGCAAACCTGCCAAATCGTCCATGACTGTGGACACGGCTATCATGATAGTTTTAACTTTGCAGAGTGTGTACAATTTTCCCCACAAGCCCCATCTCATCCACTAGGAGAAATGGTACAAGACTGTTCCAACCTACTACACCCACCACTTCGCCAGCCCTTTCTTTTGGTTTCCCTGGCCCCCCCGGTGCCAGGCCACAGTAGGGCGCCTACTACGTCTAGACACCACCCGGGGGCGTTCCCCAATTAAGCCATTCGGTCTCAGGAACGCACCTACCCCTCAGAGGAGATTGCAAGCCTCTCGCTAGGGCAGCAGTGACGAAACGTAACCGGACAGCCTATGAGCCAGTGGTTAGTGGGTTTCGTAGTGTACTAAGCTAGGGCCGAAGGCACAAGTGGCTGTACGGTAAGATTTGGTTCAGTAGTACACAAGCTTGGGTCCTTATTAGAGGAGACCGTCTCATCTCTACCACAATCCCCGAAACCTCTCTGCCGGGTCTCCCCCAAGTCACTACAAGTTTTAGTTGTTTAGGTTTAACCACAAATGCCAACGTGAAGCATACGCCTCACCAAGGCTCAATTTAAAGTGAATCCCAAATGCAACCCTACACATCTAGTCAAGGATAGGCTAGGAACATATAACGGGTTCACAAAGGTGGCTGAACATATTAATAAATTATTAACATGTCTTGGTACCCACACCTAATAAACATGCATGCAGAAAATTCAGAAAATTAACAATAGTAGATTATATTGTAAAACTTAGGAGAGAATATGTCTCTATGCTTGCCTTCAAAATACTCCACGCTCTGAGGATCCCACAGTGGGTCCGGGCAACAGTCCAAGCAACAATCGCACCCACCGTCTAAGCAGAAAAACAACAAACAATGTAACAGTGAAAATCAATACAGAGGAAATAATTATAAAATATACAGAAAAATTCTAGGTTTTAAATTTGATTTTTTAGGCTCCAAAATCATCTAATTTTGATTTACGAAGCTCCCTAAACAATTCGGGGAAATTGCGGGCTAAATAGGACATTCTAGAAAAAAGGGAAAACCCAATTAACCCCTAAACGGGCCAAACCGACAGAACCGGCCCGAATCCTACGCGCGCTCGGCCCTGCTCGGCGCGGCGGCGTGCGGCTGACAGGTGGGACCCACTAGACAGCGACTCCTAGCAGCTGACGAGCGTGGCAATGACATGGCAACTACGTGGCGGTGATGTGGCGTGCCACGTGGCACTCCGGGCCGTGTATGTGCTCACTTGGCATGACACGTGTCTGCTAACGTGGCATGCCACATGGCAGTGGGGTGCTGGGCTAAGGGTGACGTGGCATGACACGTGTCTAGACACGTGTCCAGCCACGTGGCTCCTGGCTGACACGGCTCGGGCGGACCCACCGGTCAGTGGCAGCGGCGTGATTACCGCGCGTGCGCGTGGCACGTGGTGCCACGCGTCGCGTCCGAGGCGGTATGCGAAACGGCTGCCTCGGACAAGCGGGGCCCACAGCTTAGTCGGGCCCGCGCGTCAACGGCGGTGGCTGGATCTGGCACAGGTGAAAATGGAGCGGCGCCAGTGTCATCGGCGGGTCCTACGGGGACACGTGGCGCAATCCTATTGGGCGACGGCGACCAAACGGTCAGTGACGCCGACAGCGGCAGGACCCACGGAACACGTGTCACGGTGGGATTAGGCGAAAAAGGCGGCGCTGTCGGTAACCGATGCGGGATGTGGGCCCCAATGGGACGCGTGTCAAGGCGGGGTTTGCGGCGTCGCCGGCGCGGTCCTATGCGAACGCGCTCTGCGGGCCCGCCGGGACGCGCGTCGGACGGTGATAGGGGCGACGCGTGTGCCAAGCGGGCGCACGGCGCGACGGGCGACGGCGCGGGGGCGACGTGGCGTGCGCTGATTCGCTCCGGATCTGCCGCTGGCGGTGCGAACGCCGAGGATCGCCGGCAACCGTGGTGAAGGCTAACTACGGCGAGCTCTACCAGGCGGAAAACATCACCGATTTGGGCGATCCGCATATGCATTTTATTCGTCTCGACGAGGTCTAGCTACTGGTACCATCTACACGACGATTTGATTACGGGGAAGAAGGATTTACCTCAAAATCGCCCTCGGGAGAATGGATCTTGAGCCGTAGGGTTTAGGTCTCGTGGTGGGGAGTGGAGTGGTCGGCGAGAAAAAGTAGAGTAGGGTCTTGTAGGGGGTAGGGCGCAGATGGGGTCATTTGGGCTCCTTTTCATGGGTTAAAAGTGCTAATCTCTCTTCTATGGGCCCTTAAACACGTGATAATCCAGCCCATTAGCAATTAACTTGGAATTAAACTGATGTTAGCTGCAAAATGTAAAGAATTACTTAGGTTTTCTCTTGGAAAAAAATGTTGGGATATCTAATAATTTTATTAGGATGTCACAGACATTCAAGATTGATGTCTATGTTGAATTTAAGTTGTTTCATAAAAATGTATCTTTGCTAAAAAAAAATGTAATGATTGGCTTTGCTTCAACTACATCTCCATCGATAGGCATGAATAGGACACAATTTCAATGCACCTTGTAGTGATTAGCTAAAAGTTTATTAATTTAAATTGAATAGAAAAAGATTTGTTTCTATGAATTGATAAAAAAAAACATGTATTTACAATTTTACATTGATAAAGAGAAATGTGAACTGTTTCATTTGCTACATAGGTCCAAGAGTGCTATGAGATAGCAGCCGAGTATGAAAGGAAGCATGACTCACAAAAGCTCGATGAACTTGGCAACATGTTAACAAGCTTGGATCCTGGTGACTCCATCGTCATGGCCAAAGCATTCTCACACATGCTTAACTTGGCCAACTTGGCAGAGGAGGTCCAGATTGCATACCGGAGGAGAATCAAGCTCAAGAAGGGTGACTTTGCTGATGAGAATTCGGCACTGACTGAATCTGACATTGAAGAAACTCAGGCTTGTTATTGACCTGAAGAAGTCACCGGCCGAGGTCTTTCATGCTCTGAAGAGTCAGACTGTTGACCTGGTTTTGACTGCACATCCAACACAGTCAGTGAGGAGGTCACTGAGGCAGAAACACTCGAGGTGAGTTAGAGAAACAAGCCCTTGATATCTACCACAATATATTTTAAATTTTAAACTCTCTAATTTCCATGCATCCAATCATATTTTAGGATAAGGAATTGTTTGGTTCAATTATACTCAAAGGATATCACACCAGATGACAAACAAGACTGCCGCGGTCGCACGCGTGGCCGTGAGCGGAGGGAGAGGCGGAGGCGGAGCAGGAGTAGGAGCAGGGTGGAGCAGCGAACCAGCCCTTCAGGAGGCAGGCAGTGACGCAGTGTTGGGTTGGTGATGAGCAGCACGACACGGTTTATAAAAAAACCTTTGTTCATTCAGTTCCGGTTTACATTTTGTTAGAACATCGGATTTGAGGACGATGAGCTTGGCGTCGGTGTCAGATACATATATGGATAGTATCGGATAGTAGTATATATTTGGATACAAGTCAGATAAATATTCGGACAAATATCCGGTTGATCGGGTCGTGTACAGGTACCTGAGATATTTTAATAAACTAAGTACCCACAGCCTTATCTGTAAAGGACACCCGTCCAATGCCTAGCCATTCCCCACCCATCGCCCCGCCGCCTCCCCTCCGTGCGCAGCCCCACCGCCCATCCACCGTCGCCCGCGCGCCCCTCTATGTATCGTCCCTTCGTTGTCGCCCACGCCGCCACTTCGTCAAGCGGCACCCCTCCATGCATCACCCACCACCTCCTATCCCTATCCCTACCCCGCCACCTCCGTGCACCACCCCTCCGCCGTCAACTACGCCGCCCCTTCGCCAAGTGCTACCCCTCCGTACGTTGCCCGCACGGCCCCTTCACACGCCGCGTACCGCCTCCGTGCGTCGCCCCTTCGTTGTCGCCCGTGCGGCTCCTTCGTCGAGCGCTGACCCTCCATGCACCATCTACCGTCTCCTGTCCATGCCGGTGTCAGGTTACCTCTGTTTGCAAAACATTGTTTCTTTTTAAGTACCCACAATCATGGTGTTATGTTCCGTTATTGATAAGTTTGAATGCCAAAAATTCTTACTGACATGTAGAAATGCCGATGCAGATGTACCTGCTAATTTGCGTTGCATTTTTTTACTCTCTTTGTATTCTTCTTATTGTAGTTTGAATCTGGCAAAAATCTGGTATGCACATAAAGTCTGTACTTTTCTTGTTTTATTTCGCGAGTAGAATCGCAACATGTAAATGGCAACCTGGTCGTGCGCAAAAAAAAGAGATTTAGATGATGACTGAACCAAAGCTGAGGAGTAGATCCTGTAATGCCATGAGGCTGTTTGTTGGGGAGATGCTATAGCACCAGCAGGCTTATCGCGCCGTCGCCACTGGCGATGTTGACATGTGCCAACCTCCGTGCCGAACTCGATTCTTTTCTACCCATATCCAGATAAAATTAGGATAAAGTATGATATAGCCTACTACCCTATCAATCATAATCAACCATTTGTTAACCCCATGGACAAGAAGAGGACTAGGCCATCTATTTTATTCAATGTTTTGCTCAAGCTAAGTCTGAGCATATCCATGTCCGCAATCGACAATGTACTCACTGCAAAACTTTGGATTTTTGATTTACATGTGTCTAACCTCACAACTTCATATGGGTAAATGATTTATATATGTTAGAGATGCTTGTTATAAGTGTGGCCACCATCTTATCGTTTTTCTTTAACTATCTTTATACCTTATACAGTGAACATAATAAGCATGTTCCATTGGCACCTTATAAATTATGATCATTCTTGAAGTTTTATTTTTATTGAACATAAATAAAGAAAGTCACGTATGAAAAATAGATGGATATGAAATAATCGAAAACAAAATAACAATATGACCGGACCCCAATTAAAAAACTAATACAAAGTATGAACGTGACGAGAATTAGCAAAACATATTTTACAAAATTCTATTAAAAGTTTATAATTTTATAATATGAATAACGGAGGCCCTAATCTAACCCTGGGTGTAGAATAAGTTAATCTACACCAGGACGCGCGCGTCCAGATTGGGATGGAGAGGTCTTGCCAATTCGATAGTAACTCATAGTAATTGAAACGAACTGAATTTGGCACTGGACAGTAATTAGGTTTGCATGTGGTGCCTAGAATCGTGGAAGCATTAACTACTCATTTTCAAACTATTCTACTCGTTTTTTCGATTTAAACAAGATCTTGGTTGCCATATGAATCTAAAATATTTTATAAATATCAATTTGAACGTGATTCTGATTTGAACGTAATTACTAGTAATCGAGATGAATGTGCTGTACGGATGATAGTAATCCATGTTTTGTAGGTTCCGGCCCGATTACTTTTCCTTACTTTCTCTTTTCGAACTAAAATAGGGCTACATGTACGTTTTTTTCAAACGGATTACTCTCCATTACTACCATATGTCGATCACTACTACTGAAAATTCATACTTTATAGAATATAAAACCACAATTATTTCAAATTACAACCAATTACAGTGTCGTAATAACCAGTCAAAAAAGAAAAATTCACACAAAAAATGGATAAATCACATCGGACACAACATTATTGTGCATTACTTTTTAGAATTTCGCCAACGTAATTCAACATAATTCCAACATCAGCACATGGGGATGTCCATCGGTGTCGAAAACCGCATGGGGAGAGTCACCGGCGCGGTGGGGGGACGCCGCTAGCGTCGTCGTTGTTGGGACGTTGCGGACGCCGAGGAGGGACAGGACGGCGGGGCGTCGAGGAGGGCGACCGTCAAGCGGTTGCCGGGGGGAGGTGTGGCGGCCGGCGGCGTCATGGCCAGATCCCGCGCTCCCCGGCTAGATCGGGAAGGATGGCGGAGCCGACAGCGGTCAAGGACGAGGACGGCGGAGCCGGCGGCGGTCAGGGACAAGGACGGCGGCGGCGTTGGCAGACAGGGACGTTGGGGCCGACGGCGGCCGAGGCCAGCGGCGTGCCGCCCAGATCTAAAATCGCCGTGGAAGGGCAGGATGGGCGGCGCTGGAGACGGAGCAGGTGACGTCCGGGGCGCCGTGCCCGCGTCGGCGTGGTGGCTGGTGGCGGGGAAGGGTTTGTTGGCGGCGGCGTGGTGGCTGGCGGCGGCGTAACCGCAGGCGGGCGTGGGGGTGGGGGCGCACACGCGTGGGGATGGGGAACGGGGTTGACCGGTTAGGGGCGGTGGTTTTATACAGTAGAAAATGGACCGGGTGGTCCTTTTTTAGCTGGACCGATCCTGGTGTAGAATTAGCTAATCTACATCTAGGGGTAGATTAGGATCTCTAATATGAATAATATATATAAAAACGATAGAAAATGTTTCGCGTCAAAGTATTAGAACATCTAGAAGCTCTTTTTATCATAAATATTATTTTTCATAGATAAGTAAAGAATTGTCTAGATATTAGATAATTAGGTAGAAAGATCTAAATTGAAAATATCTTTATATAGATGTTTCTAGATTTATGCTATATGGTGCAGATTTAACACATGTTACATGACAATAACATTGTAATAGTATAAATAGAACACTCCCCTTTATATTATTGGAGATCCTGTTTTAATCATTATGTCTAATTATAGCTTATTTTTAAGTTTACTATGACATAAATTATACATGACATATTATTTCATAACATTACAATATCTTTGCAACAAATATAAATAGCGATGTTTTCATTTCATAAACCTTCTATTGCAACCATTTTGTGTAATTTGAGCTTACTTTTAAGTTCAAGATGATGTATACAATAAAATGTTAAAAATGAAATATTTTGGTTGGAAAGTTAAATTTTTATTTTTTTATGGTCATATATTTAGTTTTTTTCCACGTTCCTGAAAATTTCTGTATTCGCCGCTGTCGAAGCATCGCAAGGCGCTCCACCTGGAAGTCCGCTACCGCGGCGCCGTTTATGCGGCGGCTCGCGTGGCGAAGCAGCTCGGCGACATCCTCTCCACCCTGCCCAAGCTTCGCCTCAACCCCGACTCGCGCCAATTTGAAGGTCTTTCGCCGCGCCGCCGCCGCCTGAAGGACGCCACGCTCGACATCCGTCTCATCCACCAACAATTCAACCAACTCTTGTGCTAATTGATACATCGATCAATTGTTGTTCACTCGATACTGAAAATTACTAATTTCCTCTCCCTTTGGAAAAACTGATACTCCATACTTGATTGTGCATGCACCTCGATCTATTGTGTTTTCTTTAGTAATTAACTCCATGTCCATGTGTGTATTATCCGTCAAAATTGATTATTTGCCCCGAAGTTCACCTGCCTCGGATTATTTGCCCAAAGTTCATTAGATTATTTGCCCTGCAAGCACCATCACAAGTATGTGCTTTCATGGCAAATAATCCTAGGCATATGATCTTTGGACAAATAGTCCGAGGCAGGTGAACTTCGGGGCAAATAATCAATTTTGCCGTATTATATTCGATTGTACCATGTCGTGATTCTTTGCCTTTGTTTTTTCCCACCGCACAGCCCCCCTAGGTCCTATGAGGTTTACTGATAAAGTCTACCAAGACGAGGGCGGCGATCGCAAGCCGAAGCTGTGTGAGGCACTAAACATCCTTTCTGTCAAGATTGTTTCCTCGAATGTTGGCTATCCGATCCATGTGTATGGCACCGTCATTGCGAGGGACATCATTGATCAGAAGTGCCTTTATCTCTTCCGTCGCACTAGAGACTGCTCCCAACTGATCAACTCTGTTGTACAGCTATCTTTCTTTTGAACGAATAGTTCCTAGTATATGCATTATTTGTGGGCTAACCTCAACTTAGAATCTATATATTGACCTTTAGTCGGTATCCACTCATCAGCAGTGGGTATTCTATAGGTGCATAGTAGACCTAGATGATTCACATCGCTAAAACACTGACCATCAACAGTTTTATCTACAGTAACAGCTTTTATATGCCATGTGGCTGAAATTTTATCTACTTTAACTGTAGCACTACACACACACACAACTAACCATGTAAACCTTTTTTATAGGATGAATCGTTGATCTTGACTGGCCCAAAACGAGATCTTGTGCTATGTTGTAGTGCTCATGTTGAGATTGATCTTAAGATGAAGGATTATCAAGGGCAGTACAGAGAACTTAGTAAAGGCATGTTAGCGATCGAGGGCATTGCAAGTCGATCATTGGAGGAATGCAAGGTTGAAAGCAAATCACTTGCTACGAGGCTCAGTACTGTGGATGTTATGTATGCATTTGTCAAATGTGCAGTGGAGGCTACTATTGCTGTTGAAGTTGTACGGGGAGATTTTTATGGAGAAATTACAGCCCACAGCACCAGCATCAGCAATAGGTTGGTGCTCCATGATAGCAAATTGGCTGGTGCGAGGATTGACGATGGTAAAATCCAACTTATGCGGCCTGTTGTATGTGTCTCTCTCTGGGATATGCTGTATATTGTTATCAGGACTGCTGATGGTAAATTTGAACGAATGGTTGAATTTACCCCAAGGGTCAATGGTGGAAATGAAGATGAAATTTCAGTTGGTGCCATTAAGATTCGTGTGAAGGTTACTTGGTCGACAATGGACTTTTAGAGTTTGGGACTTTTTTATTAGAGTGTTGTTAAGCTTTACTGGAAGTATCTGAATGATTTGGTGTACAAATCTGAGCAGGTGTATTAAGTTGTGTCAATCCTGTTGGACACTAGATAAGTATCAGTGTGTCACTAGTGTTTATCATGGGTCCTGTTATGTTGAACTAATATTTGTCCTGTTAGATAACCAGAAAGTGGGCTTGTGATGCTGAACTATGGTTATGGTGGTCTTATTTTCTAATGATCATGAAAATATTCATTACTGTGCTTGAGATCAATCAACTAAACTAAACTGTTCTGCTGGATTATTCGTGGTGCTTGACATTGGACGTTTTTTAGAGACGTTCTGGTTTGTCTGGTGATGACTGATGACAGACTAGATTAACCAGAATCACTTAGATGCACGTTATGCTTGTCGAAAAGTTCTTTTTTTTTTCTTCTGAAACTGGACAAAGTGGCCCATACATTTCTTGAAACAATTCATCATTTTCTTTTTTGAAATAAATTTTCTTTATCAGAAAAAAATTATGGCGTAAGATGGGATTATTGCTAAGCAGACTTCGTGATCAGCTAAGCATGAAATGCGAGAATTGTTTTTTTATTGATTACTGTCAATGTACAATATTACTTGGAGAGAGGTGGTGCAGAGGGAAGACGCAACAGGCAGTTCTTTAATCAAATTTGACGCAGAGAGCCAGAGAGCGTAGGTTTATGCAGAGAAATTTAAGGGTGTAATAGTTTTGGATACACTTGGCAAATGTTTCTTTTTGAAAAAAAATTGGCACCAGCTGCTTTTTCACCAAAGAAGAGAGAAAATTTCCAAAGTGGACTTAAAATTAAGATTTTTTTATTACATTTCTAGTGAAATGAGCGGCTACAAGGTCGATCCACTTGCATCCCTAGGTGACATGCACATTTGTATCAAAAGTTGGAAACCTTGAGGATCAGAGTTGATTGTTGCTTGGTAAATTTTGGAAGGAACTCGAGCCATATGCTGTTTTGGAGTTATTAAGATTTTATTTGTAAGTTTGCTCATTATGAGCTTTGTCAAATGAATGTCAAGACTGTATTTCTCAGTGATGATTTGCACGAACAAGTTTTTATGGCATAACTCAAAGGTTTTGTCATGATGAAAGGCATAGCCTGAACGTTTCGTCATGAAAGACAAGGAACACTGTGTATGCCATCTATGTACTTAAGCAAACGTTCAGATAATGATATCTTAAATTTCATAAAAAAAGACAAAGTTTGGATGTAAGGAGAATGAGGTGCATAATAGCAAATACATTAAGACTAAAGGTGGATTTTTTTTTAATCTTAGTACTCTATGAGGACAATATTCTGTTAGCAAGCAATTATAAGAATATATATGTTGCATGAGACTAAAGATTTTTTGTCCTCTAAATTTGGTATGAACGATCTTGGTGATGCCTCAGATGTTTTGGACACTGAGATACACCGTGATATGTCTAAAAAAAGTACTAGGGTTATCTCAGAAATCATAGATTGACGGAATACTTGAAAGATATAATATAAGTAAATGCTTTGCCACGCCTGCTCCAATTGTCAAAGACGATAAATTTAGATTGTTCCAAAGCCTAACGAATCAATTAGAATAAAATGAAATGAAGATGATTCGTTATGGTTCTGCAGTTGGAAGCCTAATGTATGCTCAGTTGGAAGCCTAATGTATAATTAGGCCTATATGCATCCGGACTTGGCATTCGTAGCCGGGATGTTTGGTTTGGTACATTTCAGTCTAATTGAGGATTAGACCACTGGAAGGCTCTCAAAAAGGTCTTGCGATATTTACAGGGACTAAAAAAAATTACACGTTCACATATAAAAGATCAGATGTTCTTTAAGTTTTAGGCTATTCAAGCGCTGACTTTGTAGGGGGTGTGCGGACAATAACCAATCCACATTATGCTATGTATTCACCATCATAGGAAGAGCATTCGTGGAAAAGCTTTAAATAATATGTCGCTAAATCATCGACAATGCAAGCAGAGTTTGTGACATGTTATGAATCAATTGGGCATGACATATGACATAATAATTTTATCCTAGGGCTGAAAATGGTCGAAAATATTGCTAGACCACTCGCTATATATTGCGATAACAAAGCTGCAATTTTCTATTCGAGCAAAAACAAATCAAGTGGCGTTACCAAACACATCGATATCAAATATCATGTCGTGAAAGGTAGAATCTAGGATCTAAGTACTAAAATCGAGCATATTCGTACTAAGTATTAAACTATGGGTACTTGTGTTACAATGGTATTTCCATTTGTTGTTGTTTGTTATCTACTGAAAATGAATACTACTCCCTCCGTTCCAAAAAAGAAGTCACCATTGACTTTTCGATACATGTTTGACCATTCGTCTTATTCAAAAATTTATTACAAATACGTAAAAGTATAAGTCATGCTTCAAATATATTTAATAATAAACAAAATGTCAAGAAAATAAATGATATTTACATAATTTTTTTGAATAAGATGAATGGTCAAATATGTGCCAAAAAGTCAACAACGACTTCTTTTTTTTGGAAAGGAGGGAGGGAGTATATTATAATAGTCTTTAGATCAAGTGAGAGAATGAGGAACAACATCTACTATCAAATTAACAAAAAAAAAAGGGAAAAAAGAGGAAAAAAGAGAAAAAAAAAACTAGGAGGGAGAGAGCGGGAGGGTGCACAAACGCTGTGTTGTGGGCCCAAATAATCAGGGAGAGAAATGTCCGGGGGGACGACAACAGCTACACAACCCCGCGGTTAGAGTTCCCAATCATAGATTGTTTTGAGTTTTACCGGTCATCCTTAGATCGGTTTTTCTCTTTGATCACAAGATCAATTTTCTGATCATAAATCAGTTTGTGTCGCCCACCACCTCATGTACTACATGCGATCTACTCCGACATTAGCATCGACTCTAGCTTATACGTCTTCATCGTCCTGCCTCGGTGTGTCGTCGGCTTGATCACTCAATTGAGCACCTGACTACAACTTTTTGGATTGATTGTCATCAAGTACTCACACCATGCCTAAAGCTTTGAATGACACTATGTCGCTTCCTAGGGCCACAATGTTGTTGTTCGTGGTCCACGTCAACTGGCTATCGTGGCATCGTGGCCGGTGAACCTCCTACCGCAGCATCAACTTGAGATATCGTTGTGTCACCTTCTCGGGTCGTAGCACCGTCGTTCTCGTTGTCTTCACCATCACCGGTTCTCTTTAGCCATTCGGGTTCTTCTTTGCCTAATTTGAGGTTTGCCTAATTTGAGGTCGAGCACCGCCGTCGCGTCTTCCCGCTCCGGCTAACGACATTGCCGCTCCATGTTGATGCACCATGGTTTTGAGATTCTTCACCTTAGTCTTCGTTCACCATAGGTCGTCGTCGTATCTTCTCGACTATGTTCACACTACTCCAACATCCGCTGGCTGCAGCAGCACTTCTCTTTGCCTCTCTGTGTTCACGATTGTCGTGGAGGCCTTCTCTGCTAGTCCCTTTCGACGCCGACACACAGTTCATGGTGGTCCCTGTGAAAAGTGCAACTTGGATTGCAAATGGGCCCAAATGGTCTAGATGTACACAACAAGAGAAGGGGAAATACAAAAGACCCCTATACAAGTATCTAATCTAACACCCCCTTAAACTCATGGTGGACAAACAACATTGAGTTTGGAGAGATGGAAAGCATGTTGTACTTTAATCCGAGCCTTGGTGAAGAAGTCGGTGAGCTGGAACAGCGAAGGCACGTGACAAAGAGTAATAACTTGATCTTGCACTCGACATCGAATGTAGTGAGCATCGACACCGATATACTTGGGTGAGCTCATGCTTTACTGGATCACGAGTAATGCTGATGGCACCAATGTTGTCAGAGCAGATGGTGGTTGGAGCTGAGACGATGACACCGAGGTCAACAAGAAGCCATCGAAGTCAGGTCACCTCAGCCGTCATAGAGACCAGTGCATGGAGCTCAGCCTCAACACTAGAGCGAGAGACTGCATCCTGGCGCTTGGTCTTCTAGAAGATCAGTGAAGAACTAAGGAAGACGAAGTGGGTTGAAACAGGCTTGCCCAAGTTGCATCTGAGTATGCCTGAAACTGTAGAGACTAGTTGCTGGAGAAGAACATGCGACGATCAGCTTTACCATGAGGGTAGCGAAGAAAACGAAGGAGGTGACCGTAGTGCACTCTGGTGGGAGAGGCCATCAACTGGTTGAGGATGTGCACAATGTGGGAGAAATCCGGGCGAGTGATGACAACGTAGACAAGACTCATAACAAGGTGGTTGTAGCAAGTAGGGTCCTTAGGAGGAACCCCATCAGTGGCCCGAAGTTGGAGATGAAGCTCCATCGGGGTGTTAGCAATGCGATTGTCACTGAGGCAAGCACGAGAAATAAGCTCCTTGATGTACTTGCGCTGAGAAAGGTAGTAGCCCTTATGCGTGAAGCCAACCTCAATTCCTAAAAGATATTGAAGTGGACCTAGATCAGACATCTAGAATTGCTCACTAAGGCGCGCCTTGACAAAAGCGATGTACTGAGGGCCATCTCTAGTGATGAGCATGTCATCGACGTAGAGAAGAAGAGTGCGACCACGAGAAGAGGTGTGGAGAAAGAGAGCAGGGTCATGTTGACTAGGGATAAAGCCAACAGTGACAACCGAAGCAAAACGTTCAAAAGAAGTGCGAGGGTCCTGCTTGAGGCCATAGAGAGAGTGGCGAAGGCGACACACGTGACCATCAGGAACACTTGAAAGGATCGGTGGCCTCGGGGGGGAGGGGGGGTGAAGAGGACACTATTTAAAATTTTACTCTATGTTTTTGTGTTTTCTTAGGACTTAGTCAATTTTCAAGTCAAACTAGAGCTACTAACAAATTGACTAAGAGAGAACGAACTAACTAGTTCTAGCGGAAGCTAACTACGCAAGCGGAATTGAACAACTAGTGATGCAATGGATAGCTAAAGCAAATACAAGTAAATGAGCGAGAAGTAAATTGCGAAAAGATAAAAAAAGGACGCTCACCGATTTTTCAACGAGGTTTGGCGCAAAGCACATACTCCTCGATGCGGAATCTCTCAAAGAGAGACCGGGACCCTCTCGTCCCGTGCCTGCAATCCACTCGGCAGGCTTTCAGGTCGATGGGTGTTGATGGTCCTTATTTTGTAATATTTTGTATACTTTCGACCGTCAACATATCTACAAAATAAAGGAATTCAAACTACATTGAGACTAACATTAATGAGTTCCATGAGTTTTGGTGTAGTCTCATGTTTTATAGGCATGCACAAGGAAAGACGATTTATCGGCCGTATGCAAATCCGATAAAAGATGGAGGTTAAAATAAACATATTTTGAAATGTCATCAAATGACAAAATGGACTGCACCATGAT
Organism: Raddia distichophylla; assembly: GCA_005191435.1. NCBI lineage: Eukaryota > Viridiplantae > Streptophyta > Magnoliopsida > Poales > Poaceae > Raddia > Raddia distichophylla. Next base: position 2,394,549 of record SPJY01011861.1, on the reverse strand, counting down.
GAAGAGCTCGTCGAGATGATCGAAACGCATGCAATCCACTCGGTAGGCTTTTAGGCCAATGGGCCAAGGCTCACCTCCGACCCGGTACACCGAGGCCGAGTTCCGTCACAAGTCGACGGCTACTCGACACCCCGACGCCTTGTAAAGGCGCCGACCTCCGTAAAGAAGGTGTTTGTACAAGTGACGTTAGACGGAGTCCGGTCTTCATGCGGAGACGACGGGGACTTGGTCGCTTGCTCGTCCCGGCAACTCTGCGAAGTTGTAGACGCACGGCTACCACGGTCTTCGAGTCCGACGAAGAAGGAAGCACCCGGTTCCCGCACCGGGTGACCTAGCCCGAGACTAGGAATTTTGTTGATGAAGTTCTTGTTGATGAAGCGGTACGGCGCGGTGGAGAGGTTCACCTTGGCGATGGCTTGGACGTAGAAACTCGGGAACGGTGAGGTGGGAGACTCAACTCCGGCGTGAAGACCCCAAAGATCACTCGACTCAAGAACGACCGGGAAACCCCAAGAATCACCCCTCGGAGAAAATCAAGCCAAAACCCGGGAGAAACGGAGGGGAAACCATGGGCATACCTTCTTCTTGCTCTCCCTCTCCTCTCCCCTCTCTCACCTAAACCCTAGATGGAGGTGGACATGGGCACTAGGGAACCCATGGGAGAAGCTCTCATGAACACTCAAGAGGTGGGGGTGTGGAAATAATGAGCTCTCTCTGTTCTAATTGGGCAGCCCAAGTTGTATTTATAGACCCCCTTGCAACCTGGACACGTGGCGAGTTGTGGGCGAATCGCAGTTCAAACGAGCGGCTGGGATGGATTCGGGTTTGAGTCGGTTCGCTCATCAGACGCGTCCGATGAATTGTGGGCGCGTTTGAATTCACATTCCTGTGCCCTGTGACCACCTTATCGGACGCGTTCGACAGTGAGTTTCAACTTCGGACGCCTACGGGACTTAGCCAAATTCTCGTTCCCGTTGCCCTGTACCCAGCTGATCGGACGCATCCGATGCTGCCTTGGACGCGTCCGACAGTGACGTTGCAGCCGAACGCAGACGGGACTTAGCCAAATTTCCTACGTGATGCCCTGTCCCATTTCATCGGACGCGTCCAATGCCACGACGGACGCGTCCGATGAGTGTCGGACGCGTCCGATGGCTGGCAGGACGCGTCCGGTGGCTCCAGTTTTAGCCACCTAGCTCCACCCTCCTCTTTCTTCTCTCTCTCTCTCTCTCTCACCTTGGGTGCTTAGGCTGGGTTGTTGAGCATATTTGTCGGCTTCTGGAGAGGATAGACTCGACTTGGCTTCCGGATAAACTTGGACGGCTTTTGGGCGGGAGTTTTCGTGCCTAAGGAGTTTGATCGACTTGGTGGCTACGAAAACCAACCCCGGACACGACAAAGCGCCTCGGATGCTTTCGGACCCACCCGGTGGCATCGACTCCTAGCCAACTACCCACTCGGACACCTAGCACTGTCTCAGACATTCTCGAAGGGTCTAGCCCCGCCTAGACTTAGCTCGGAGAAACGACGACTCGAGTGCTCAATGGGACCGACTGCCAGAGACTGAGGCTCGCACCTGTCGTGCTCGAGCCTCGGACACACACGCAACCAAAATCATTAAGAGAATATGCTAGGCAAAATAAGATCCTTAGGTTGACGTGGCACCAAATGCCAAAACACCGTGATCTAGAGTCCTAGGGCTTACAACACTGTAGCAGCAGGAGGGTGCATGTTGACCTCCTCACGCAGCTCACCACGAAGAAAGGCATTCTTCACATTGAACTGGGAGATGGTCCACTGATGAACAAAAGCAACAACTATAAGAGTGATGACGGTGGTCTTGTGAGCAACGAGAGGGAAGGTCTCGCCATAGTCAAGACTAGGTATCTGCTGAAAACCACGAGCCACAAGGCGTGCCTTGAAGCACTCAAGAGAACCATCAGAGCAAGTCTTGGTCTTATAGACCCACTTGCAGGTGATCGGAGTGATAGTGGAGGCACAAGGGACAAGACCTCAAGTGCCAGTGCGCTTAATTAAGAGCAGCAAGCTCCTCAGCCATCGTGAACTGTCACTCAGGGTGAGCAACAACATCATGGTAAGTGGTAGACTCAAAGTAGGTGGTGACAGGAGCAGAAAAACCATAACGGTTAGGGGGAAGGATTTTGCTCCGATCATGAAAAGCATACCGAGGGGCGAAATCTTGATCGGAGCAAAATCTGCATTTGGAGAAGGAGCAACATCTTGAGTAGGTGGGCAGCATCTTGATTGAGTGGTGGAGCAAAGGAAGAAGCTCGACGAAAGTAGGTGAAAGGAGGAGGGCTAAGGATGCATAAAGGCGGTGGAGGATCCAACATGGAAGGAGGAAGAGGAGAGCACGCAGGTTCCAACAAGAGGCATGGGAGAGGCTAAGGACAGGGCGGTGGTGGGGAAAGTGTAACAGAGGAGCCAAAGTAGTTGTGGAGGTGATTGAGGTGGTGGGGGAGAAGTGAAGTGGAATCAGGAATGATGGTAGGTGAGGGTGGAGGTGGTGGAGGAGCTAAAGTGGAGGAAGAGGGGAAAGAGAAATGCCTAGGTAGACTAAGAAAGGAGAGAGATTTAAGTAAGGAAGAAAGGTCACATTGAGGGCCAAAAGACGATGACCTATCAAAGAAGGACATGACTTATCAAACAGGGCATCTCGAGAGACTCGAATCCGATGACCAAGGGGGTCCTAGCATCTAAAACCTTTGCGCTCAGAGTCATAGCCAAGAAAAGCACAACGCATCGATTGAGCAGTTAGCTTGGTGTGTTCATGAGGTTGAAGGACATAAGCAACACACCCAAATGTGCGAAGGTAATTGTACTAAGCGGGCTTGCTATAGAAACGCCTCACACACGCACACACATGAACACTTTGGAAATTGCAAGAAACATCATACACGAGAGAGAACAATTGTGGTGCTGTAAATCATGGCTTTTCTCATATTTTTCACTCATTTATAGGAGTACATGGGTATCATACAACGAGCATATCAGAATCTAACCATTATCACTAGTGGTAACAATCAAAACGTGCCATCCCATGTTCAGTTATCATGCGGCTAATGACCTGAATTACTTGCTAAATGTATGCATGCCTAATGACACTATAAATCGAAATGCATTTAATACAAATCTGAAGCACATTCAGCTGAAACGCCTCATGCGTAGTAACTAGCGACTAGCTAAATGCACTTGAAACCGAAGAACTTATTTAGCAAACTAACATGCTAACAAACACCATCTTAATCATGTCAGTTCCTATGCTTAACGATGCAAATGGTCCCCTATGCCCCACTCATCTATGACTTTAGGACGGCGACACAACTTCTCAACGTCCAGTGCCCAACTCTACCTAAGACGGAGACAGATCTCTTCAGCGTCCCATGCTTAACTGACTCCTCTTTTTTAACTCAACTTCGAGACGGAGACAACTCGACGCCTCAGACACAACTCGCCGAATCCATCTCAACTTCAGAGCAGTGCAGGTGTATCGTCTATACCAACTTTGATCAAGTTCGCCTCCCCCTTTCTCCTTCCTTGCACTATGGCACTCAGAAGCAAAATACCCAACTTCTTGGCAATAATAGAAGCGAATTTTAGACTTGTCAAATTCCGGTTCTTGTTACTGAAATTATTGGTTCCCTTTCCCTTATCTCTGGCTTCCCACTCTACATGAGTGGTCTGGAAATTTTCACCTTCCTCCTTCATGCGCTCGCGCTATTCCTCTTCAGTGAGGAGCAGACGATCGCCTAAACTACCAGAACCATCGGTGTCATCAGGCTCGTACCGTTCTTCCACGGACTTGAGCCGACCAGTGGGCTCATCCATAGTTAGTGTCATAAGGTCGATCAATTGCTCAATCGATATGACCACCTGCATATATTTGGATGGCACAACACCAATGAACTTCATGACCACCTCCTCTTCAAGCAACCCATCGCCCAAATTGTGGATGTTGTTTACGAGACCGGTAAGGCACATCCCAAAGTCGACCACCGTCTTGGTGTTCTTCATGTAGATTGGCTCGAACTCCCGATGTAGCGTCTGCACGCGTTCCTAGCGCAGGCGCTTGACGACCATGCGCATAGTGCTCACTGCTTCTCATGCCTCCTTAGCATTATCCTTCACTGCCAAGGTTGCCAACATCTCCGATGGCACTGCTTGGAGGATGGCCATTAGCGCCATACGATCAATCCGGTAATCAGCATTACAAGGATCGATTGTCCGCCAGACTCATTGAGCCTGCAGATTGACTCTCATCAAGAGAGCCCACTCGATGTAGTTTGTGCGCGTGAGCATGGGGTAACGCACTATCACCCCTACCTGAGAGTTGTAGTATGTGTGCGTGTGAGTTACGCATTAGATTTGCATTACGCATTCGATTTGCATTAGAGTGCGTTCATGTGTGGGTGCATGTGTCAAGAGGGAGAAGAGCATGTGTCTAGGGGGAGAAGAGCATATGTTGAGAGGGAGAGGGAGACTATAAAAAAAAAAGGGAGAGGAATTGAGTTAAAAACGCGTATTGTCAAATCACTCATCAAGGGGGAGATTGTTGAGTGAATATTTTGATGATGAAGTGATTTTCCAATAATTGAGATTTGATTTTTGGACTAACAATGGACTAATGATTTTTTGTGAGATTTTGGAAATATATGTGTGTATGATTTTGTAGAAAGAAAAGGAAAAAGAAAAAGAAAAAGAAAAAGAAGAAAGTTTGTGTGTACGTGTATGCATGCGTGCTGCATGCAGCAGCCAAGCGGGGCGCTGCAGCCAGGCGCGGCCCGTAGCGCAGCGCGCGGCTGGGAGACGCAGGGCAGGTGGCCCAGGTGGAACCAGTGCGACGCGCGTGGTGCATGCATGTGCTGGCTATGCATGCAGCGCATGCAGCGGCAGGCCCGTGAGGCGGCGGCCCAGGTGTGCCAGTGCGGTGGGCAGGCGCGGTGCAGCGCGGTGCAGGCAGCCGGCCCAAGCGGGCGGCCCAGGCGGAGAGGAGCTGGGCGAACCGACGTAGACTGGGCTGGACGAACCGACGTATTTTTTCTATAAAAAGGGTACGGGAGGATCGGGATATATAGAAAAAAAACGGGGTTTCCAAGTGCATGTGACGGCCACTAAATTTAGCAAGACAATTAGAGGAGATTAGATGGAGATGAGATGTGATTTTGGTGCTTCTATGTAAAGGAACCAAGTGTTTCAATATGCAATGAAGATTGAAGGCTCCGGTATTCGATCTCTCCCATCTCATGATTGATTTCATTGTTTTCTCTCATGTTTAAGTACTATTTAGCATTGGTTTAGTGTTGTTTTAGTTATTTCGTCCTTGGTTTAGAGTCGTTTAAAGGTTTTTAGGTATTTTTAGACCGTTATTTAGCGCCCACGATCCTTCACTACCTCCCTTACTTGTGGCACCACCATCGGCAGCACTACTGTCGGCAGATTGCCGTCGTTGATGACATTCTCGACATCAACGTCGTCTGCCATGTCTTTGATACCACTTGTTGGATCGAAACGAGGAACGCCTCACACACGCACACACATGAACACTTTGGAAATTGCAAGAAACATCATGCACAATAGAGAACAATTTTTGCTGCTGTAAATAATAACTTTTCTCATATTTTTCGCTCAAATTTATAGGAGTACATGGGTATCATATATATATTTATAGGACACTAGCTAAATGCACTAGAAATCGAAGAACTTATTTAGCTAACCGACATGATTAATGCTAAGAGTCAACACCTGATTACGAGACTTGAGAAAGTAGATCCAAGTGAACCGAGAGTAATCATCAATGAAAATAACATAACACCGATGATCCCCTTTCGAAACGAAGGGAGTAGGATCCTAAACATCAGAGTGTATAAGATCAAAGGGGCGTGAAGAGGTGGAGTCACTAGAAGGGTAAGGGTGCCCAACCTGCTTGTTGAGCCTACAACCCATGCAAGACGAAAGAGTGTCACCACGTTCTAAAACAGAACCAAGAACCACACTCAACAAGAGAAGGAAGGCGAGAGCCACACAGGTGTCCAAGGCGATAATGCCAAATGGTACGACTTGTGAAAGTGGTGACATGACAAGCTATGGGAAAGGTGGTAGGAGGTGGAAGGACTTGGAACAGTGGTGGTTGACTGACTAGTAGAAGTAGCGGAAGTAGAAGAAAGAGACAACCAGTCAAATTCCCAAAGGTGCAGTGAGGCATGAGTACGCTTGCCAGCACCAACCAGTGTGCCTATGCTACAGTCCTGGATGGAACAAACATCATGCTCAAGAACAATACGATATCCTCTATCTATGAGCTGGCCAGCAGAGATAAACTGCATATGAAGGCCAGGAACTTGAGAGATAACAGACACGTGGAATGTGGATGTAGAGTGTCCAAGACAGAGACTCGAAGTAGAGTACCATCAGTCGTCGTCTGAACAGAAAGCGAGGAAGGAGCAAGATGCAGAGGACCAAGGCGAGTGGTATGTGGTGTCATGTTGAAGGAGGCGCCAGTGTCAAGGTACCAGGTAGTGGAACTAAGGGAAGTGTGACACTGAAGACTAGCAAACACAAAGAGACCAGGAGAGGGGGAATCGAGCAGACGCTCCAGATGCTTAAGGTGCTGAGACAACTGATGAGTAATGTCTGATAGAGGATCAAATCTGGGCAGGCAGGAGCTAGGCACAACGAATCTGAGCGGGTAGGAATGGCTACCGGGCAGCGAAAGGCTGACAGGATCGGGAATGCCACACCCACAAGACACGTTGGGCGTAGGAAGGAGGCCGACTTGGAAGGAAGCATCATGCGGCACAATGGCACGAGGCCGGGCGCCCACGGGGTTGCCGGAGTTCACGACGGCAACCCCAATATGGGCTAGACTGGGCCAAAGAAGAGCAGCGGTGTCCGGTGAAGCTCTGAGCAGCGACGACCCAAAGAGGTGTTGTGGATGTGCATGTCGCTGGCCTTGAAGTGGGTGCATCCGGCGAGCATGTTGGGATCGAAACTCGAAAGCCTTGAGGTGTAGCATCTCCAGACGGATCAGCTCGATGGGGACGTCGTTCCCCTCCTCTTTCTTCTCTCTCTCTCTCTCACCTTGGGTGCTTAGGCTGGGTTGTTGAGCATATTTGTCGGCTTCTGGAGAGGATAGACTCGACTTGCCTTCCGGATAAACTCGGACGGCTTTTGGGCGGGAGTTTTCGCGCCTAAGGAGTTTGATCGACTTGGTGGCTAGAAAAACCAACCCTGGACATGACAAAGCGCCTCGGATGCTTCCGGGCCCACCCGGTGGCATCGACTCCTAGCCAACTACCCCCTCGGACACCTAGCACTCTCTCGGACGTTCTCGAAGGGTCTAGCCCCGCCTAGACTTAGCCCGGAGAAATGACGACTCGAGTGCTCAATGGGACCGACTGCAAGAGACTGAGGCTCGCACCTGTCGTGCTTGAGCCTCGGACACACACGCAACCAAAATCATTAAGAGAATATGCTAGGCAAAATAAGATCATTAGGTTGACGTGGCACCAAATGCCAAAACACCTAGATCTAGAGTCCTAGGGCTTACAACACTGTAGCCAGCAGGAGGGTGCATGTTGACCTCCTCACGCAACTCACCACGAAGAAAGACATTCTTCACATCGAACTTGGAGATGGTCTACTGACGAACAAAAGCAACAACTATAAGAGTGATGACGGTGATCTTGTGAGCAACTAGAGGCTAGGTCTCGCCATAGTCAAGACCAGGTATCTGCTAAAAACCACGAGCCACAAGGCTTGCCTTGAAGCACTCAAGAGAACCGTCAGAGCGAGTCTTGGTCTTATAGACCCACTTGCAGGTGATCGGAGTGACAGTGGAGGGATAAGGGACAAGACCTCAAGTGCCAGTGCCCTTAAGAGCAGCAAGCTCCTCAGTCATCGTGAACTGTCACTCAGGGTGAGCAACAACATCATGGTAAGAGGTAGGCTCAGAGTAGGTGGTGATAGGAGCAGAAAAATCATAACGGTTAGGGGGAAGGATTTTGCTCCGATCATGAAAAGCGTACCGAGGGGCGAAATCTGCATTTGGAGAAGGAGCAACATCTTGAGTAGGTGGGCAGCATTTTGATTGGGTGGTGGAGCAGAGGAAGAAGCTCAACGAGAGTAGGTGAAAGGAGGAGGGCTAAGGATGCGTAAAGGTGGTGGAGGATCCAACATGGAAGGAGGAAGAGGAGAGCGCGCAGGCTCCGACAACAGGCATGGGAGAGGCTAAGGACAGGACTGTGGTGGGGAAAGTGTAACAGAGGAGCCAAAGTAGGTGTGGAGGTGATTGAGGTGGTGGGGAGAAGTGAAGTGGAATCAGGAATGATGGTAGGTGAGGGTGGAGGTGGTGGAGGAGCTAAAGTGGAGGAAGAGGGGAAAGAGAAATGCCTAGGTAGACTAAGAAAGGAGAGAGGTTTAAGTAAGGAAGAAAGGTCACATTGAGGGCCAAAAGACGATGACCTATCAAAGAAGGTGTCGGTGTTTGATACCAGACAGATATTGTGTCTCACGGGAGAATCGTAGTTCGGTCAGGGGGGAATTTTCGTCACTAGCTCGCCTCTACTCACAATCACAGGGAGGCGCCGGATTTACCTAGGTTTGGACCCCCAATGTGGGTTAAAAGTCCTACTCCTGCGAGAGTGGTATTGCCTAAGATCTGGAATGCTCTAGCTCGAGAGCTCTTACAATGGCGTGTGTGTGTGTGGCTTAGGATCCAACCCTCTCTCCCTCTGCTCCCGTGCCCTTTTATACAGGAAAGGACGGACAGATGGTCAGAGAGAGAGAAAGTGAGAATGTGGCGGATGGGGTCCACAGATTGGGCTCTGGCCGCCGCATGCCGCCCACTTGCTCCTGTTGACGCCTACTTCATAAATGACAGCCTCCGATCTCCGGGTCGGACGAGACGTGGGAGGCTCCTGACGCTGGCACCACTTTTCCCCGGTCACCACACAGCGATGGAATGACCGCTACAGTGCGCCGGACAGGCGACAGTGCAAGCAATCATCTCTATCGGTCTTGTACGCCCAAATCCTTGCATTTAATGGCATAGATACGTTGAACGTTGGGGAAGCCTTCGCCAGGAAGCCTCCTCCCTGCGCGGGTGCGCCTGCCAAGTGGGACCTACGCCCTACTGCTCGGCCGAGGCGCCACGCGTCCTGGTCTGCTCGGCGTGGGGGCCTAAACGCCCGCTCAACACCGAGCTGCCACATGTCCTGCCTTGCTCGGCATGGGGGCCGGAACGCCCGCTCAACGCCGAGCTTCCACGCGTCCTGGTCTGCTCGGCATGGGGGCCTGAATGCCCGCTCAACGCCGAGCTGCCACACGTCCTGCCCTGCTCGGCATAGGGGCCTGAACGCTCGCTCTACACCGAGCTGCCACGCGTCCTGGTCTTGATGCCTTGGCGTGGATACCCCAGTACGTCGTGTACCGACAGTAGCCCCCGGGCCCACTTCGAGACGCGAAGCGTCGGCGCGGGAAAAATCTCGCGCCGGCGAAAGGCGATTCGTGGGGCCCCTCCACTTTCTGCTGCTCTTTTCCCACTTGACTGCACTCACCTTGGAAACCGCCGTCTCCGCTTGCGCGAAACGAGGAGGCAGGGGAACTGACAGATCGTGGGCGAACACGCGCCGCCGCGGGAAGCGAACCGTCCCAAGCACAGCACACCTATAAAAGAGGTGACTTAGGCGCATTTGCCGCTTTACACCAGTTTCAGCTTCTTCACGCTCCAGCCTTCTCCTTCCTCACTCTTGACGCCCTAAAAACTCTTCACCACGCCGCCTCGTCGCCACACTTCGTCGCGCCGTCGCGCACCTTCTCCTTCCCCCATGGCCGGCATTCTTCCTCCGACGACGCAGGATGAGGGGGAGATCCGCATCCTCCAGAATCTTGCATCGGCGGGCACTCTGCGCCTCCGCGCCGGCACCATAGCGCCACGCTGCCGACCAAGAGAGATCATCTCCTTCAGCTGGGCTCTCATGGCGGGCCTGGTCCTGCCATATTCCCAGTTCTTCAGCACAGTCCTTGGATTCTACGGATCCAGTCTCTGCACCTTCCCCCCAACTCCATCATCCTTCTCTCCATCTTCGCCCACCTTTGCGAAATGTTCGTGGGGGTGAGGCCCAACCATGGTTTTAAATAGCGGGCTAAGGCAAATAGCGGCATCATTTTTTCAGAAGCTGAAAGGCTATAGCAAAGCTATAGCGGAGCTATGGTAAATAGCGGCTTTACAAAAAAATCATGAAAATAGGAATAATTGTTGCACAAAAACATGGTGATCGGGAAATTTGATGAACACAAATATGTTTTCAGGGCTCTAGGACTCCAGGGAACATACCTTAAGCTCACATTACAACATAATTCACAAGATTATGAAATATTTGCATAAACACTAGTCATATACATTTAAATAAGAAAATGACATATTACTTTATAACTACCTGTAATCCAATGTATACACACAAGATGATAATTAACGCCTAGAAGAAGTGACTGCGATATATTCTTCTTCAACTTCATTATAGAGAAAATAATTTATGTGATTATTTAGTAATTCAATATTTATAATGTTGCCTTTTATGCGAGATAAAGTAAGAATGATGTAGAGCATAACAAAATATATTAGTGATAGTTGGAGTTTCAAAGGACATTGAAAAATGTAGCACAGCGGCGCTAAAAATAGCGGTTAATTTAGCGGCTATAGCGGGCATAGCACTCTTAGCGGAATTTTAGTGCTTAGCGTAGCGTTTGACGTCTGAAAAAGCTATAGCGGAGCTATAGCTATAGCGAAGCTATAGCCGGCTATTTAAAACTATGGGCCCAACCTTCCATTGCTCCGCCATTTCTTTGTCCTGCGCTCCCAGCGGGGCGAAGGCGTCGTGGGGAGCTGTCACTTCCGCTCCTGCCCCGAGACCTCCAGAGCCTTCATCAACGTCATCATGAGGAGCAGCTGGAAGGGCTGGAAACAATCCTGGCTCTACGTCGGCGACGACAGTGGCCCGGATGACCTGGCGCTCCCCGAGGCGGCGGCGGTGCCCATCGCCGAGACGTGGGAGACGGCACCAGAGGATGTGCACTGGCTGCGCGTCATGATCACCCGCGTCGACGAACTTGATCGTGGCGGGCTCAACGGCACCCAGGTGATGATGGATTTCTTGGCACCGTGAATCTGCCCGCTGCGCCACCGGGAGCGCAGCGCCTAGATGTAGCGTCAACAACTGCACCCGCCTCCACCCTGGTGGTAAGTATATTGATCCTCTACTTTGAATTACGCTTGATCCCTGCCTTTGTGCTCTGATTTCTTCGCGATTTGGCTTTCTGTCATCTCTTATAGTCGCAGGTGAGGTGTCGGAGGACGTCCTTCTCACTTGGGTTGCGGGATTGGTCCCGCAATCTTCCATTGGCTGCCGCTGGCCCGCCGCGATACTCCCACTTTGCGAGTGGGCATCGCCAGACCGCATCGCGCTCTTGGCCGAGATACCGCCGATGGAGGCCACCGGACCGGCCATCCAGCTGAAGCTCGCTCCTCTTCAGATTCGAGATCAGCCCCACGCTCTGACCTCGCCGACGGGAAGCATCCTGTGGGGGACGACGGCGGCGGAGCGGACCACTAGAGACCTCGGGGCAGCTCTACGCCGCCACCGCCTTCCTCGCCTCCTGCCACCCGCGGGAGACTCTCTGCTGATGCCGCCGCGTTCCCCGCCAGCGGGACTGTGGTGGCAAGTTCCGGCGCGCCGGAGGCGCCGCCGCCACTTGTGGCGTCCACCACAGCCACGCCGGCAAGCCCCGGTCTGATGGCCCCGGCAGCCGCCCCTCTCCCAGCAGCCACGCTGGAGGCAACCGTCGCTGGCGGCACGCCGTCGGCCACAACAGGGCCCTTAGCGGCCCCAGCGTCGGCGCCAGCAGTTGGCAACCCGCCGGCATCTCGCCCAACTATGGCGTTGGAGATTTCCTTGGCCCCCTCCACCTTTCTCTTTGGGGGGGGGGGTGCCTGCCAGGTAAGCCCTAACAGAAAACACTTTCAAACTTAACTTTTCGAAACACCTACTTGACCTTTCTCTTTCCTTCCAGAGGTGACATTGGCGCTTCCACCAGCGCCAGCGTCCCGCTCGTCGCGCCGGCGCTGGCGCCGACGGACGGTGCCACCGAGTCGCCGCACGCCGTCGAGGCAGGAGGTCCTGGTGCGTACCCGGGACAGGCCCTTGAGCCCGCCACGCCTGCCGCCGGAGACGCCGCCCTCGACGCCCTCGTCACGGCCGTACACGCCTATGCCGCAATGCAGACGCGCCGTGAGGCCCACCTCCTGCAGACGGTGGAGACACTGCAAGTCAACCTGGGGCGGGGACGCGCTAGGATCGAAGAACTGGGCAGCCAGCTCCAGGCCGCCAACGCCGCCGCGCAGGCTTCGTCGGCCGAGGCTGCGGCCGTGCGCGACAAACAACGCCGCCACCTCAGCTTCCTCGTCCAGATGCTGCGCCCGGCCTACCGGAACTTTCGCGAGAGCCTCCGGCCGCTGGGCGCCGAGCTCCACGAACCGCAGGAGCCCACGTCGGCACAGTACGCATTCGGGGTCACCCGCTCCGCCGAGGCCCTTGCCACCCTGCCGAAGCTGCTGAGGGACCGCTCAGCGAGCGACAGGCGCGCCACAGCGGCCGGGGCGGCACGCTACGTTCTGGCTTGTTACGCCAGCCGTGACGCCGCCTTTGATTTGTCCATGGTCCTCGCCGGCGTGCAAGGGAGCTTTGGCGCGGCAGAGGCGCGCGTCGCCGAGGCCGCCGAGCATATGGTGGGGCTAATGACGGTGGCACCCGAATCCTCCACCGACGAAGAGGCTGAGGAGGCCGCGCCCGCAGAGTGACGAAGCTTGCGCAAGCTGCACTTTTGTTTAGCACGCGCTTAGATGCGCTTAACTATAAATTACCTTGCTAATCCTTGAACTCTACACAATTTTTGTTTGCATGCTCTTCCGCGCCCAATCTCTGATATGTCCTGCGCGATCCGATCTTGTTGGTCTTTGCGAAAAAGACCAACACACGAAGCAAAACAGAAAACACAGAAAACCGCCACAGGGCGAGCAGGACGCTCTGGACAGTGAGCGCACGCTTTCCTTTGGTCACCTAGGACATAAATCCCCGCAGTCTCTTTGGATTCTTCTTAACCCCGAGCGGCTAAGGCGTTAGACTTTTAGAAGTGATCCAGATGCCGGCGCCCTCGGTCGCGACTGGCGCCCAGGCCGAGCGGAAACACCGTGCCAGATACGACTTCAAATCGTCCCCCTTTGCCCTACGCAGTGCTAACTAATCTCTTTTACTGACAAGGGGCCCAACGAACAAAGTACTTGTGGCTAAACTGCCCGAAGAGCACAAAAACAGGAACAGAAACAGCTCTGAAACTGGACAGAGAAAAGCCTGCACTGCAAAAGATGGCAAAAAAGGAGGACTACAAAGGGACTACAGGCAGCCCCCAGCCCCCTGGCCGGCTAGGGAAGAAGAACTCTTTGCTAGCCGACCAAGCGAAAGAAACTGCTGCTCTTACTGCCCCTAAGGGTAGAACTTTCGCAGCTGCTCGATATTCCATGTGTTGATTAGCTCTCGGCCGTCCTCCGTGGCGAGCCAGACTGATCCTGGATGAGAGACTGAGACCACCTTATAGGGGCCTTCCCACAGGGGAGACAGATTGTTGCGCCCGACGTGCGACTGGATCTTGCGCAGGACGAGGTCACCCGCTGCCAACGCCCTTTCGCGCACCCTCGCAGCATGGTACCGCCTTAGGGTCTGTTGATATCTTGCCACCCATAACGCTTCTCTGTCACGGACTTCCTCCAGGAAGTTGACATCTTGCAGCCGGCGCTCTTCTTGACCCTCTTCATTGAACACCGCGACCCGCGGCGATCCGAAGGAAAGCTCTAATGGGAGCACTGCTTCTGTTCTGTATACCAGGAAGAAAGGAGTTTCTCCCGTGGCTCGGCTCGGAGTGGTACGCAGCGCCCACAACACCATGGGGTCTTCTTCAGCCCATCGCTTCCCGCGCTTCTATAGCCGATCAAATGCCCTTGTTTTGAGTCCCTTGACTACTTCGGCGTTGGTGCGCTCCGCTTGCCCGTTGCTTCTGGGATGACAACCAGACGCGAAGTAGAGCTTGGTGCCCATGCTCTCGCACCAATCTTGGAAGTCGGAGCTCCTGAACTGAGCGCCATTGTCCGTGATGATGCGATTGGCGACAACGAAATGCACGAAGATGTCGCGCATGAACTTCACAGCGGCTGTCGCAGTGATGGCCTTGACAGGGAAGGCATCAATCCACTTGGTGAATTTGTCGGCGGCGACGAACAGATGGGTGAAACCCCCAGTAGCTCTAGGGAACGGTCCCAAGATATCCAGCCCCCTGACCGCGAACGGCCAAGAGAGTGGAATGGTTTGCAGCGCCTGGGCTGGTCGGTGGATCAGCTTGGCAAAGAACTGGCATGCCTCGCATTTCCTCACCAACTCGCAAGCATCCTGGAGGGCAGTGGGCCAAAAGAATCCCTGGCGGTGCACCCGACCGACCAGAGTGCGACTACTCGCATGGCTCCCGCACACTCCTCCATGGATATCGGCGAACACCTTGCTCTCCTCTTCTCGAGTGATGCACTTCAGAAGAATTTCGTTTTTGCCCTGACGATATAGGTTCCCACCTATCAGAGCGTAGCGCTTGGCCCTTCGTGCAATCTTCTCGGCTGAGGCATCATCGTCGGGGATCACTTGGTCCCGCAGAAAGGCTAGGATCGGAGCCATCCACGTACCCTCCCGGCCAAGAGTGGCAACCTCACGATGGCCGCCGATGTACTCCGCTCGGCCTGGCGTTTCCACCTTAACCGCCTCGGCAGTTGTTCCACCTTCCCTCCCTGAACCGGAGGCTGAGGCAGCAATAGCGTCGTCCCCTCCAGATTCGGGGGCTGCGACAGACGGCTGCAGTAGTCTTTCTTCAAAGACTCCAGCCGAAACAGAGACTCACGAGGAAGTGAGCTGCGAGAGAGCATTGGCGAGGTGATTGTCGCGCCTGGGAATGTGCTCGAAACCTAGCCCCTCGAAGTGGCGCTCCATCCTACGCACCTCCGCTAGGTACGCCGCCATGACGGGATCCGAACACTGGAACTCCTTCCGCGCCTGATTGATGACGAGGAGGGAGTCGCCCTTGATCAGCAGACACCGCACGCTCAAAGCGGACGCGGCGCGTAAACCGGCGAGCAAACCATCGTACTCAGCTACATTGTTGGTGGCCTTGAAATCCAGGATCACCGCATATTGGAGCGTGTCCCCAGCTGGAGAGACCAACACCGCCCCAGCCCCTACACCCTCGAGCTTGAAAGAACCATCGAAGAACAGGATCCAGGGCGGGGCAACTGGCAGTGCTTCAGCTTCAGGAGCGATGGAAGACCACTCGGCGACGAACTCTGCGAGAGCCTGCCCCTTAATGGCAGTACAGGGGCGAACTTGAGGTCGAACTCCCCCATCTCCATGGCCCACTTGGCGACGCGACCTTCGGCTTCCCGGTTGTGGAGGATCTCTCTCAGCGGATATTCCATGTACACTGTGATCTCCCGTCCTTGAAAATAGTGCCGCAGCTTCCTTGACGCAACCAGGACCGCGTAAAGCATCCTCTGGTGCTAGGAGTACCTTGTCTCGGCATCATGGAGAACTTTGCTGACATAGTAGACTGGCCTTTGGACGCCTTCCCTTTCCGCCGCCAATGCCGCGCTGACAACTTCGGGTGTGGCCGTGATATACATCTAGAGCGGCTCTCCTGGCTCCGGCGCAACGAGCACCGGAGGGGAGGACAGATACTTCTTCAGACCCTCAAAAGCTTGCTGCGCCTTCTCATCCCACTCGAAATGATTCGTCTTCTTCAGCAGTTTGAACAAAGGCAGGCTTTTTTCCCCCAGGCAGGCTATGAACCGGCCTAGGGAGGTCAAGCTGCCGGTGAGGCACTACACCTGCTTCAGCCGAGTGGGTGGCTTCATGTGCTTGATGCGGCGATCTTGTCTGGATTTGCCTCAATGCCACGATGGCACACGAGGAACCCCAGCAGCTTGCCGGATGGGACGCCGAATATGCATTTCTCCGGGTTGAGCTTGATGGAGTGCTTCCGCAGGTTGGCGAAAGTTTCTTCTAGGTCGGCGACCAGCTCCTCGTTCTTTCTTGCCTTCACCACGAGGTCGTCCACGTACACCTCGAGGTTCCGGCCGATCTGCGGCCGACGCGCAATGTGCATGGCACACTGATACGTCGGACCAGCATTCTTCAACTCGAAGGCCATCCGAGTGTAACAGTACACGCCCATTGGGGTTACGAATGCGGTCTTCTCTTCGTCTTCTAACGCCATGCTAATCTGGTGGTACCCAGAGTACGCGTCCAGAAAGCATCGCGATTCACACCCCACTGTGGAGTTGATGATGAGATCGATACGGGGGAGCGGGTACGGATCCTTCGGGCATGCCTTGTTGAGGTGAGTGAAGTCCACGCACATCCTCCAGCGCCCGTTGGATTTTTTGATGATCACGGGTTGGCGAGCCACTCAGGATGAGCGACCCCCCTAATAATGCCCGCGCTCAACAACTTGTCCACTTCTTCTCGGATGGCATCCTACCGCTCTAGTGACTGCCGCCGAACCTTCTGCATGATCGGGCGCACGCCAGGGCGTATAGCCAACCGATGCTCAATCACCTCCCTAGGGACACCAGTCATGTTGGACGGTTGCCAGCAAACACGTCTGCGTTAGACCGGAGGAAGGTGATGAGCGCGCCTTCCTATCTGGCGCTGAGGTTGGTGCCCACCTTGACAGTCTTGGCGGGCTCGGTATCGCTCAGGGAGACCACCTTAACCTCCTCGGACGAACTGGGAGAGGCACGGCTCTTCGCCGGAGGTGCACTTGGGACAGGGGCGCCTGATGACTGCGCACAGACTGCACCCGCCAAATCCAGCGCCCTCCGATCTCACCGGAGGGCCTCGGGCCTGTCCACCTTGATGACAATGGGGCCGCCGGGCCCCAGGATCTTCACCACCATGTACGCATAGTCGGTTGCCGCCATGAACTTGGTCAGCGCTAGCCGACTGAGCAGGGTGTTGTAGGGTAGGTCGAAGTCGGCTACCTCGAAGTCGACAATCTCCGTCCGGAAGTTGCCCGCGTCCCCGAAGGTCACGGGCAGGCTGACGCGCCCCAAGGGCATTGACTGGGCCCCCGGAGTGACTCCATAGAAGGGCTGAGTTGGGAGGAGCTCACGCTCCGGTATCTGCAAAGCCCGGTATGCATGAGAGGACAGGAGGTTTATGGAGCTCCCTCCGTCCACTAACACCCGCCCAAGCTTCACGTTCCGAATCGTGGGAGAGACCACGATTGGAAGGTGATCCAGGCCGGCGGTGTTCTCTGGGTGGTCGGCCTGACTAAAAGTGATCGTATCCTCCGACCATTTCAGTTGCCTCCTCGACCCTAGGCTTGGTACGGCGGCGCACACCTCCCGCAGCAACTGCTTGTACTTTGCGTTGGAGGGATAGGTGGCGGAACCACCGTGGATGTACGCCACCTCGTGCTCCGCCCGCTGGAAACCCAACGGGGCGGGGTCTTCGTCCTTGTCGTCCTTCGGTGATCGGCGTTCCTGGACCCGCTGCTCCACCAGCTTGCTCACAACATGGCAATCCGCCAAGTCGGGAGCGTCTTACCGATGAATGGGGTAGTAGACCCTCCCGCCTTACTTCTCACGGCGGTCGCCACGCCGATCGTTGTGACCGTTCCTGTACTCCTGGCCACACCGGTGGCCCTGCTGGTCACGCCGGGTGTCACGCCGGGCGTCACGCGCGGCCGATCCTCCTTTCGTTCGCGCTCGACGGCCAAAGCATGCCCAGCTTCGGCCGCCTTGCGCTTCTTCTTGTCCTTCGCGCCGGGGTTCTTGGAAGTCCCGGCGTCCGCCGCTCAGTCGTCCGCCAAACCGGACGAGCGGTCCCGGGTCTCCGCCGCCCTGGCGCACTTGTGCGCTGGACAGAAAAGCTCGGAGGTAGCGGTGATGGTGTGCGTGGCCATCTTTTCCCGCATGTTGCGCTCGCGCACACCCCACCTGAAAGCGGTGATGACAGCCTCGTCGGACATCCAGGGGATCGTGTTCCGGCAGTGACTAAACCGTCGGATGAAGTCTCGCAGTGACTCCCCCTTCTTCTGCTCCAGGGTGTGAAGGTTGTCCTCTACCCCCGGCTGGTCGAAAGAGCCCTGGAAATTGGTGACGAAAAGCTTGTACAGCTCCCGCCACGTGCCCACGGAACCCGTGGGCAAATTCTTCAGCCATGACCTGGCGCTGCCCATCAGGACCGTGGGGAAGTAGTTGGCCATGACCTTCTCGGAGCCCTGCTGGCGTCCTGCACCATCGTAGTATAGATCTGCAGGAACTCTCGAGGGTTAGTGGTACCGTCATACTTCTCGATGGGGGCCGGACGAAACCAGCTGGGCGACACCACCCGACGGAAGTCCCGCGCGAAGGCCCGGCACCCGACCCTGTAGGCGGGGCAGGCTCGCTCCACTCCCTCCCGGCTCGAAGATCGCCGGGAGGCAGAAGAGACGGAGTCCTCGCAACGGACGGGGTCTGCACGGTCACTGCTTCCGTGGCCCTCCTGATCTTCGCACGCCGCCTAGGCCTGCTCCCTCTGCCGACGACGCCGAAGAGTATCGTGGAGGTCGCCCCCGTTTCGCTGGCGACGGTCTTCGAGATGCGTCCTGAGGTCCGCGCGACTTTCCCAGCCCTTTCGGGGCGGGGGAGGCGCTCGAGACGCTGCAGGCGCGTTCACCTTCTTCTTGCCCTTCTCGCTCCTCATCTCTGGCCGACGTCACTGAGGTGGAGGCTCTGTCGACGGCCTATGGCTAGCCGACGTCAAAGAGGAGGGGCTGGGTGGCAGGGGCAGGGAGGGGGAGGGGGAGGGGAGAAATGACATCGGGAGTTTGCTTGGCCGCCGACAAAAGTGAGCAGTGTCGTCCAAGCAGTGTCGGCGGAGCTGTGTTGTCGGCCAGCCGTCGACATAAGCCTGTGACGTCGGTTTTGGCCACCGACACTGAGTTTGATTCCTGTAGTGAAGGGTATGTTTAATGTTATCCCTATTCTAAACCATCCTATTACTATTAATTCATTTTTCGATCATCATTCTATTTTTTTTATCATCATTATAATTTTTTTACAAATTTTTCTCTTATATTATAATCATAAGGTTCTAAAAGTCGCTAGCCGCTAGTCGGTCGGCGAGGTGAGGAATAGGGTTAAATGGGATTAATCGGACACATAAATCGGTATTACTCGAAATTAATCGAGATTAGTCGGTAATCGATCCTAATCGGAGGACAACCTACTATAGACTAATCAAGAACTAATTGGGAATTTTAGAACCTTATAATAATCCATATCTCTATTCCCTACATGAATAGCAATGTGATAATTTGCGGATAGTCCTACCATTAGACATGTCCTAAGGGCAAGGCTAATGAAAAAACATTTTATTGCCCATTCGCATCCCAAAACCGTTGACTAGATGAATAGTATTGGACATCGAAAGGGCTATGCTAGGTGCCTACTTATGTATGGCAACTTCCACCCCTGGCCGATGGGAGGAGATGACCCAGTCCCACAATAATTTGATACAGTGGATCCATCATCAAGTTGAACAGCGAGCTGCAACAAACATTGAAAATGAGCGCTTGTTTTAGGTGGAAAAGAATGGTGGCCTTTTCAGATTTCCATTTACCTCACGGACCGATGGTTTCTTCAAGATCGTGCTTAGGGGTGATGAAGCCTATGTTGATGAGCCAATGGACATTCCTCTTCTGTTCAGCTTCAAGGGCTTGTACTTTGTGGGCTTCTTACACAACAATAGATGGTACTTTTATTTGGATGCAAATCTTAGCGGCAGTGGGGCTACTCCTGAGAATATAGGACAGGTATGGGAGTATTTGCCTATCACTGGAGGATACCATGGCAGATTCAGCACAACGGCAATGGGATCACAAGGTCTATACATGACAGTTGAAACACTTGGCAGGTACTTCACATATGAAATTGCTGAACAGCATAATGCCCTTTTCACTATCATTGTTTCCATCTCAGAGGCAGCCCGTTTTGCACGATGGGCGAATTGGCTATGAATAATACTTGAAAATGGGTGGAACATGCCCATCAGAGTGGAAGATGAGACTAATGAAGATTTCTCCCTAATCTTTAACGATTGGAAAAACGCCAGCAAATGGATTATTCAAGGAGCAGGAGCAGCAGCACGGTTTGTGGCTCAGAGTGCGTTCAAGACCTATGAACTTCTACTTAGTCCCTCTCTGTTCTTCTGGTAACTGCATGGGATGCACTGGCTGATGATGCGGAGGATAATTAGTGGATGTAGCTTTGTATTGACTGTATTGACCAGTAGCACGGTTTGTGGCTCATACTGGGTTCAAGACCTGCCAACTTCTCCTTCAGTCCCCCTCTGTTCTTCACGACAAGTATGGAAATTAGACAACTGTGAAAAATATGCCGGCCTGTGGAGAGAGATTTGGATTGGCTCCTTTTTTAGCAAAAGATTGACTCTTTTTTTACTCTGTTGCTTAGCTTTATATGTAATTGATGTGCCCAGTGCATTCATGCGATGAATTGATGCTATTCAGTTGTGGGATAGCACAAGAAGTTCACTAATCTGCTTGCATTCATTGTCCATAATATTACCCATACAAATATCAAGTATCATCTACAAATTCATACAAGCAGAGATGCATGGTTTAACCCTCTTTATAAAAGATGAAAAATTTCAAATTTCAAGTAGAAATAAGCAGACTGGTTTTATGTCTATAGCAAGCAGACACCATATCAGATAGTGAGTTTGCTCTTTGGCTAAACCTAGGGATGCAAATGGGGGGCGCCATCTTTGGCTCTCTCTAGAGAGGGCCAAAGGTAGCCCTAGGGCTGGTCCATTTGCATCCCTAGCTAAACCGTCGGCTGCTAAATTACAATATTGTTGGCAGAACATCAAATGAGCATGCTTGAACTGATTTAGCAAGCTCTTGGTCTCATTCATAAGCACAACTGCATACATAGATTTTCAGAGGGTCCTCTGTTTCACTTGCTGAGCAGATTTAGGGAATGCATGTCCAGATTGATATTTAGGCATCTCATCCCTTGAGCAAAATTGAGTGTCTGGACAGAAGCAATAGCTTCTGCATATTCTGCATTCAAATACGCCTCTATTCTTCTTGCATCCATACCAACAATATCACCTGGTTCATCTCTTGTTACAATACCCGAACCGCTTGTACCTTGATAAAGCAAATAAAAGCCATCAGTATTGAATTTTACAAATCCCTCCTCAGGGGGTTTCCATCTATCAATGTTCTCAGTAGTGGTTTGATCATTGTTCATCTCACTCCACTCATTGGCTGCTGACAGTTAGTAAAGAATTAGTGCTCTCACCTTGGGATAATTAATTTATGCGAAATCACTACAGCCATAAGATTGCAATTGTTTTATGTTGTGTTTCTTCTTCTTGATCCCAAATGAGCTGTACTGTGCTAAACAAAAGTCATCTGTATCATTACCAAATTACTAGTGCCAATGAAATTCTATCTGATGGAAGCAAGCAAAAGGAAAATCATTTAAACCTGCTATTTTTAACTGTTATTATTGTTAAAATAACTAGATGGCTGATGTATCACAGGGACAAATAACAGATATGTAAAATTGATATCATATATCTACGCTTGAACGCTGAAAGTAAGAAATTTCTGATTGTCATATGATGTAAAAGAAAATATATGTGTTGTCTGGTTTTGGTTGAAGCTAGGTAACATGGCTAGGTAAGCTTCGAGATAGATCAGAAATACCTAAAATTCACATGAGTGAGAATTACAAAGTTCCCACTAAAATTTTGATAGAAACATGTAGTGAAGCCATCATGTTTCACTTGCCTAAAATCTGGTACAGGTACAGTCATATCAAGTTTGGCAATAATAGATTTCCATATCATAATATGAAAGGTAAACGGATTCGATGTTTGATAAAAAAAAACTGGTACAATGATGACTGTTACCGTTTAGCCAAGAAGGGCAATCCCACAAAAGATCAGCCATGCCTATGGTTTTAGATGATTGTAACACTGTGCTCTATATGTAAGAACTTTGGAATTTTGATAATGCAAGAACTGAGACCGAATGAAGATAACAAATCAATCTAGAACGATTAACCAACCACAAGTTATTTGATTACTCACCTAGAAGGAGGCTCAACATATGTGGATTTGTCTCGGAAAACATTTACAATCATCTCACCACGGGCTACAAGCAAACAAGTATTTCAAGACAAATTAATGCATCGACAGCTTTCTCTCAAATAGGAAATTGAGGACGTATATTTCAAAAATAAATCTCAAGTGCTAAATTTTATCCTCTGATGATGATATGGAATGAACAATTTAGAGTCACTTACATTTTACTACCTAAGAAAGGCTGCAAAGATGACAATATCACAAATTTTTCATGCAAGAATCCAATGCCTGTAGGGCCAGTGGGCCACACATCTGAGAGGTTTGACCCATAGATTCTATAGGTCAATCATTTTGCTATTGTAAAGTGACTGAAATTTTATTTAGTAACAGATAGTTGATGACAAAAACCCGTATGCGAGGATGCAACAAGGAAATCTGCACCAAGCTATTGAACATCAACTGGCATATGGGGGACACTTTGCCATGAATCTACAAGGACTTTAGCACAATCACACCAACTTTGCTTGACCATGTTACTATATCCTCAATAGGAAGTATTGAACCTGGAAATAATGAAGTGATTATCAGAAATTGTCCTTCCATGACAGAAATCACATGATATGTAATTAGGATAACAGGATCCATCATGGATCATTTGCCAAAAACTTAGCATATAAAATTGTAGTTCATCATCACCAAAAAAAATTAAGAAAGAAATGTCAGATGCAGGGGTTAACATGCCCACCTAGAGTGGTTTAGGTACCAGAGAAACGAACCACGCGTAGTGCAACTATTTGCCATTCCATCATTACATATGCTATGCTTTTATCAATATGTCTTAAACGCTAGTCTTGCCCACCTATTTTTTAATTTTTTTCTTTTTTTTTTCTCAGGCTGACTCAAGACAAGCTCCTGCTATCTCCAAAATCTCTATTGAGATTTGAGAAAGATATCTCAAATACTCTTTCTATGGATTAATATGCAAGCCTGTAGGGGTTTAACTTTTACATGACCTTCTTAAGTAAATTTCCTTTAAGGAAAAAATATCCACTCAGCCAGTACATTCGAGACATGATAGACAACAACAAACCTTGTCTTGTTTGATAGAAAGCCCTTTTAACTGCTTAATGTCTGGAACCTCTTCTTTAGTCAGACCAACATACCATAAGACAGCACGAGTGGTTTGGGAAATTGCCAAGGAAGGATAGTGTTATGATGCTCTGCTACTATAAGAATATCTGTCCAACATAATAGCGGACAAACTTCTTATCAAGTAGTATAGAAAATACTGCAGACTTTCATACAATAAAACAACAGATTTGATGAAATTTGGATTATATAAATTACTATTTTAGACTGGAAGAAAGGTAGATATGTTTGATTAGTTGAAGACTTTACAAATTAATGGGCTAAAAAAATTGAGAAAAAAATTTATATATCTTGTATAGTTGAAAAAGCCAGAACAACGAGAGAAGCTGAAAGTTGACAATGCAATGCATCAGTAAAGAAACATAGACACTGGACAACAGTCAGCAGACACAGTTAACAATTTTAATAGTGATATAAATGATGTATCGGCTGGGGAAATGGAGCTTCTGTACACCCCATGAATAGGCTACTAAATTGATAGCTTCTGTAGCACTACTAGTAAAAACAATTATGTAGCACTACTAGTAAAAACAATCTCTCTTCTATCAGCTGCATTGACAGAATTTGCAACTTTTGTTCTTGCATCCTTGTATGTATCAGTAACCTAGTAACCTTTGCGCGAGAATAAGTAAGCACATCAATGGGAGCACAATGGTCAACATATATTTCAATATGCACGACGCTAAAAACATACAATCCCTTTTTAATCTAAGAAAAATTGGCTACAAGACACTGAAACATACTAGCATTTTCTCTTAAGACATCCCTTTTTTGTGCCTTTGCTGAAACAAACTACATAAATCATGTCTATTTTACTGACAAGCGCTCGGCCATTACAAATATAATTTCCAGCTCAAAGAGGAGTGAGAAGGTTGGTCACAACAACATGGTGAATTAGGATCTAGGGAGGCAGATAGGGAATTTTAGGATCGTCACTGGGATATAAGGTATTAAGATATCTGTTCGGATACAAATTAAGTTACTCATTTGAATCAAACCAGCTGGAAAATGCTGCACCACAAGCCATTTTGGAAATGTTCTCTTTAATTTGGCCAAAAACAATATTTTACTGTCTAGCTTGAAACAGACACAATTTATCAGTATGTTTTAACAAGGCAAAAAAAGGTGTCCTGGATCTAAGGGTGACAATTGACAAACATGCAGTTATTGCCTTATTGGTCATCACATCCTTAGCTGGTAAAAAAATATGCCTGAAAAAAATTTCTTAAGTTGAGTTTATGGGTAGTAATTTCAGATGATAACATGCCAAATCCAAATTTTGATTGGAGAAACTTGGAATGTTTAAAACCAGTAACCAGTATTGGAAGGGGTTGATAATTTTCTGTTTTTTGGCTTTTAGATCCTTTCTTAGATTTCCACAAAATAGTAGTATGTTATAGATAATATTTTTTAAAATCTACTATGAAGCAAAGCTTTTATATCTCTCTCTATGAACGGTAAATATATATATAGTTGACCATCAAACATCACATGATTCTACATTTAACATTAACATCTGGTACAAGAAGGACACACAAGTACTATCGGACCTAATATTCAAAGTTCAAATACTAATGTGATTGAAGGAGGAAAATAATCGTTTATTTACAGGAAAAATAGAAGCGCTGTTCTTAGATGTTTTTATAATGTAAAATTGTAAATTATCATGTCTCATGCTATTGGAGTGTTGGACAGTAGCCATACTTCTTACAAGGGACTAATAGGGCTACCTTCAAGACCGCTTCTCTTCATGGGCAAATTGAAGCCGTTAATATGGATCTCACGGTTTCTACATGACAACACCCTCAATCAAGATGTAATGACAAATGTAAATTATCTTAGTGTATGAATGCCACTGCACGGTGAACACAATTGAATTGTAAGATTTATAGTATTCAATTATAGTAGAAGGTTTATGTGACGTTTCAGCGTTGTCGAAGTAAACTAATTTGGCACAATTGATCTCCTACAGATCCAACGGTACGTAATATCATATCAATGTCCTAACCAGAATATCAAAAGATACTAGTATTATGCAGCAAACCATAGGGCTCAAAACACGTACTACAAGCTGAAATGGCAAGATTTCAAGAAGCGGGAAATTAATCAGAAGTATATTTTTTTTTAGCAAAGAAATCAGAACTATATATATGAATGTTGCATTCATTGAAGCAATAGTCCCAAGTCCCAACACCTAACCTAAGATATGATGCTAATTAATCAATCATGCAAACCACAACATTGATTAGCATGGATGCAAATTCATCATTCAACAAGAGCACCAACAACTTAACACAGTCATTTGCATGTTCTGAACACCTCTCTCATCTGGAGCACCGAAATGGGTCGGGAGGATCAAGAACCCACTCGATCGGAACTTGCTCCCAAAACCCTCAAAACCAAATACAAAATGCTACTCCGTACTACAGTACGATATAAAGATCGAACTTGGGGTTGAAGAGAGAGACCTGGTAAAGAATGGGGAAGTCGACGCCGGTGAGCCGGAGTCGCCATTCGCCAAGACCAAGAGAGGCCGGACACCGGCGCCTTGCAGCTTCGCCTCGAAACGGTCGTAATGCCCAGGATCGTCGCGCACTTCGCACTTGCTCAGCAAAGAAGGGAACCGCCTGAGCAACTTACGGCGCCTCCATCGCCATGCGCGCCGCCGCGTGTTGTGCGATATACTATATACGGAGTATGTGTCACACCACACCGCCTGGTGCGGGGTCCATTAGCCATCCACGAGTCAGGGCCCATGAATGTGGGGCCCGCACGATAGCCTCACATAACGGCCGCACGTGACACGCATGCGCAGCTGCTTGAGGCGGGAGGGATGATAAGAGTTTCTAGTGTTTCTTCGGGTTAGTGATAATAGAGCTTTGTCTGTGCTTGGATTGACATACCATCAAATGTAATATTTTGAGACAACAAATATCTACTCGCGTGATTAAATCCATCTTTCTCAATTACGGCCATGACAGGTCTACAGTCTTTCAAGCCTATTATTGATGCTGATCTTCAATTCCGTCTCCCTGTGAGGATGTGCCTGGAGGAGATGAAGTGACAACGGTGCAGATGACAACGATCTTCGGATTCGATGATGGCAGCGATTGGAGTGAAGCTAGATGCATAGTTTGTTCCTCAGTTAGATCTTAAAAACTTTTTGTTGTTAATCTGGCTATCGACTGTAGATCTTTCTGTAATAGGGTTTTGATATGAATGAATCTTTGCCCTTTTCTTAAATAAAATATCTACTATACCAGTAGAAACAATTACTCCCTCCGTTCCAAATTATAGTTCACTGTTGACTTTTGGAAAAACATTTTGACCATTCGTCTTATTCAAAAAATTTGTGCAAACATGAAAAATGTAAGTCATGCTTAAAGTATGTTTGATGATAAAACAAATCACAATAAAATAAATAATATTTAAGTATATTTAATGAAAAAGATGAAGGGTCAAAACGGAGATTTAAAAGTCAATAGTGAACTATAATTTGGAACGAAGGGAGTATATTTTTTTCAAATAGTCTGTGCATAAGAATTAAGAATGTAGAAATAATAATAGAGTAGTTTACATAAATAATAATAGAGTACTTTACACAACAGTTTTCCTTCCGTCTATTTACCAACAGTCGTCTAGCATAAGTAATAGCATTGTATTGAGATGCAGAAATAATAATAGAGTACTTTACACAAATATAATTGCATATTGCAAGTAGTTGTATTACATTTTCTTTTCTAGTTTCATCCTCTCTATAGTGTTCAGAGCTTAATTGTTTTGCTAATTATGGGTGCTACTCTATCAAGAATGCATATGTGAGTACGGTTGGAACTATTTATTTAAACAGCACCTTGCCATGCAAAAGTAAATAACTTGAGTAAATAATAATAACAATATTGTCATTTGTTCATTTGCTTATTCGTCCTCTTGATCTATCATGGATGAGTGACAATCTATGAGAATAAGATAGATATTGTAATCTCATTTTACATCTCTTACTTTTGCATAAGTACAACAATGACAATTTTATCCACAGCGCTGCTCTCTCATCTTTCAGAATTTAGACTGAACCAAAAAAAGATCTAGGGTTACTTGTCCTTTTGTTTAAAAAGGTAAGTAGCATGAATATGACTAGCAAGTAACACGCGTTGTGCACGTACGGCGACAACGCGTTCTCCGTCCTTTGCTGTAGAACACCGGGGTGGGAATGGGTCGAACCCCACCCCTGACCCAACCCAATCCAAAAAATACGGTGCTGGCTACCCGCACCAACCCAACCCATAAATCGGGCTGTACATGCCAACCCAACCCATCCAATGCGCTGAACGAGCTAGATAAAGCTGAAGCCAATTCACTGTTTCGGCCCTTCACAATTTATGAAGGTGCTCTCCCCCTTCACAATTTTCATAACATTTGTGAAGACACAAATGGTTACAAATGATAAGGAAATATTTAACCTTCACAGCGTCAATTATTTGTGTCTACACAAGTTGATCTTCACAGTGTCGATTATAAAATCTCAAAACAAATGTATGTCAAGAGCATGGATACAGGCTTTTCACATGTGCACTGCAATGCAGAAGTGCAAATAATTTGCTATACGCTCTGGCTTTTGAGTTCCACAATCCTCAAGGAAAAAAAGAGTACAAAATACAACAATCTCGCTACCCAGTTCTAGCATGCAAATCAAAGCTCTTGAAATTACTGCATTTCTGTAACCACGAGTTTTCCTGGGGGAAGACTTCGAACATGAAGCATGAAAAGCTCCAGCTTGTGGTTGCAAAATCAGTATAGCTTCAATGTGAACTTCTCTGACTGCATGGGCTCCAAGCGATATCATGTCTTGAGCAACCTTAAGGAATAACCGACAAGATGCAAGGAGCCAGTAACCAGGACCTAGTTCAACATGTCAAGCTCAAATATATCAGAATTTAACTATGGAAATAGCTTACACAAATGCAAAGGTCAAGATATGTGCTTTCTTAATCATGACAAAAGGAAATGTGGTTCCATGTCAATAATAACACAAATTGTGAAACATTAATGGAGAACAATTAAGCAGAATTTGGTGTACAATACTCTAGTTCTGAATGCATGTAAGCAGATTCCTATAAAAACATTACTAAAGGTATAAATAAGATCCTCATGGAAGATTCACCTGGAAAGAAGTAGATGGATTTTGTTGGCCATTTTTCCTTAACCATTCGATTGCTAGTGGATGACAAAAGGAAATGTGGTTCCATGTCAATAATAACACAAATTGTGAAACATTACTGGAGAACAATTAAGCAGAATTTGGTGTACAATACTCTAGTTCTGAATGCATGTAAGCAGATTCCTATAAAAACATTACTGAAGGTATAAATAAGATCCTCATGAATAAATTTTTCATGTGAAGGACTAAAGGGGAAAACCAACAGTGTGATAAACACAAAAGCCGATCCATTCAAACATAATGGTTTTTTTTTTGGTGTGTGTGAACAAGCTCTATAGATAGTTTAGCAAGCAAGATATATTGGATCTTGTGATAAACTGATGATGCCTTGGGTATGCATGTATACAAAATTTCTAGACTTAACAACAATATAAAAAATCAGCTTTGGATGATGACCTGTTAGTAATTGAGCTTCTAATTTTGCAAAATTTGGAAAACTAAAAAAATGAATTGAAAAGCTTTACTGACATTATTTACTACTAAAACAGAGTACCTTATGAGATCAGGGCAAACTGCTGCCAAGCTGGTCACTCCCTCATCAGTTATGGGCGATGCGCGTGGGGAGCCGTCGTCGCCCCGTCTCAGCGCCGTGCGTGGGGACTCTCCGTCGTCGCCGTCTTAGCACTGCGCGTATGTAGCTGCCGCTGCCGCCGCCATCGCCGCTCCACTCGTTCGGAGGCGTTGCGTTGGGAGCCGGCGTCGCTACCCGTTGGGAGCGGGCGTCGCCGCGCGTGGGTGGCCGCCGTCGCCGCGCATGGGGAGCCGCCGTCACCGCGCGTGGGTGGCCGCCGCCGACGCCATCGCCGCTCGGTGGGGAACCCTAACTCGTGGTCCAGTCGGGGGATTGGGGTGAACCCATGGGTTGAACCCGAAACATTTCAACCCTTCCTCACTCCAAACCAACCCGATTTAGATGTAAACCCAACCCAACCCAATCCGTTTATCACTTCAACCCGTTTTCACCTGCCTCAGAACAACCTGAACTGAAACCTGCCCCACTAAACCCGTTTGAACCCGCCCCATTTCCCAGGCCTAAGAACAAGCCATCATTTTTTTTAGAAAACCCTGAGCGACATGTGTGAGTGAGAGAAGAATGGTGGGCAACGATTAACTGTTTCTGGGTGGGAACCCTAACTCGTGGTCCAGTCGGGGGATTGGGGTGAACCCGTGGGTTGAACCCGAAACATTTCAACCCTTCCTCACTCCAAACCAACCCGATTTAGATGTAAACCCAACCCAACCCAACCCGTTTATCACTTCAACCCGTTTTCACCCGCCTCAAAACAACCCGAACTAAAACCCGCCCCATTAAACCCGTTTGAACCCGCCCCATTCCCAGGCCTAGAATGTATGTGCCAAGGTTCTGCAATTGTTTTCTTTCCAAGGTTCCATAATTATTTTTTCAAGATTCCATGTCAACGTTTTGCTAGCGTTACGAGTCTGATGGAAATCTTTCCATCGGACACCCAATTTGTTATGCCCACCTTTTAAAAAACAAAACAGATTTGGTGTTTCAACAGTTTCTCTCGACCCATATTGTCCTAGAAATAGCAAAATCGGGTTAGCCTGTAGAATAAATTATGAAAAGTAGGTCAAAATTGTTCACTTGATCATTGTTGTAACGTAGGGTAGGGATACCCCATCTTTTGGACAGCCTGGGGTATTGGGCTAGAATCGAAAATGCCACATGTATAGAAAGCCTCATGGCCCATCATGTAAGTGACAAATGTACAAGAATGTCCGCTGGGCATCTAGGGTTCGAGGGCAAGGAGGGTATTTCCCATTTGTCCTCACCCCATATAAACAAGCCACCATGGCCCTTGGAGGGGGGATCCATTCAGGAGAAACAAATTCCGTCTAACTACTTTGCCTTCGCTTCGTTCCCTGAGTTGCTCCACGAGCCTCGCTTCCGCGGAGCAGCCCTTTAGAAATCTGTTGCCTGGCCCCGGCCAACGACAATCATTCAACAAAGTAGCTTTAATTTGGGTGGTTTTATGTAACGCAGCATCCTTGCTAGTGGTTTTTGCTTAGGATATATGTCTATGTCCCCTTGCAAACTCCACTATATCTAATCTCTCCCTATCTCTCTTCCTCTCTCTCTATCTCGATCAATATCTCCCCCTTTTGTCTGTGGTGGCGAGGATCAGATGGTGGCAGGCGGAGATCCACTTTGATTTGGCATTGGATGGCGGCGTCCACGTGGTGTAGGCAATGAGCAGTGACAAAGTGACAAGCATTGCAGAAGCATGGCATGTTGTGTTAAGAGCATGGCCAACAGCCACCGTATCAGCTGCCCGCTATCTACTGTAGCTACAATAACTGGCATGGTGGAGGAGCTCGGGAGAGGCATGCCTAGGCCTGGAGTTTGAATTTCCCGCCCATTGCTACAGTACTTGTGCAGTGATGCAGGGGCTGATAAACATGCTCTAATGGTGGTAGGGGGCGTTATTATGGGAGCACAGCACAGTGGCCTCCTTCTGTTGAGAATTCACCGTTGGCTCTCTCCTGCCTCTATAGTTGCAGCCTTATTTGAGCCTACATGTAACATGTTTCCGTTCAGGCTATCGTCTTCTCCATTTCTGACCTAGGCCTTGTTCTTTTCAGCGTATCGTGCCGTTGCGTATTACTGTAGCAAATTTTGTTATTTTTATATAGCCTATATGTTGTGATAATTTGTAACGATTTTTTCGTGGCTTTTAGTAGTCCTTAAAAAGATTCTAAAACTATTTTTAATTAATTTTTTATAATCTCTAGACCTCTTTTCGAGCACTCTCAAATTTGTTACAGTATTACGCCAACGCAATGATACGCCGAAAAGAACAAGGCCTTAACCTCGAGATCCAACTGGCACATATCTCCAACAGATTGTTGTTTGACAAACCCTTCCCCCTCCCCTTACGACCACCAAACACAGACAGTGCCACATCGAGCTCCCATCACTGGAGGCAATAAATAGCGACCTGCAGCGAGCTGGCGTCAAGTGACGTTGATGACTGTTGTGGTAAGCAAGCGCATCCCGGAGCTAGCGGCCAAGATGACGCCAGATCAATCTAACCAGTGTACAACTGCATTTAGGCCGTGTTCGTTAGCGTCCCGAGCAGCGTTGCGTTGCGTTCGGCCGTAGGAAAAAACCGGCGGAACCGGCCGGTCCACGCTTGCCTGCGATACATACTGTAGCGACCCGTCAAGAATACATTTTTCCTAGCCCGATGGCCTCCCATGAGGGCTTCGTCGACACTCCTTCCTGCTCCTCCCCACCGCGCTCCAGATCCCGAACCCTCCCCCACACGGCGCTAGGGAAGAGAAAGGATGGAAACAAGAGCTAGGTGTACAGATACGGTGAGCACGACGAAGGCTCTGAAATGATCTAGTTGGCCTAGAGAGAGGGGTGAATAGGCAACTTTTAAAAATTTAAGTCAAAAGTTCAAGTCTTTTAGCAATTTGTTACCCAATCTAACTGGCAGGTCCTATGCTAAGCAAAATACAATAAACACAACGAAAGAGAAAAAAAAATTAAAGACAAGTGCTGAAAGTAAATCGATGAAATCAAATGTAAGAAGAGAGGGACACATCGATTTTTTTAACCGAGGTTCGGAGTCTTCCTCCTACTCCCCGTTGAGGCAAGCCCTTCAGCAAGTACCGGTTACCGCTCGAGCCCGCAGCCTCTTTCCACTCAAGATTGCTTTTCACAACTCCGGTAAGCAAGCATCTAGCCTTCACAAATCATCTTGAATGCTCGCACAATCACCATGGCAAGATCTTTCAGAACAGCACCACCAAGCCGTCTAGAATTGGTAATCCAAGAGTAATAAGCTTCATATCATAACCAAGTACTGTACATAACATATTAATCATATTTGGATACATTTGGAGTGGTGGAATTTTGGGCCTTTTTTTAGTGAAGATGTGTATCAGCTGAAAAACAAGCCTCAAAAACTAGCTAATAAGTTGAGGATAGTATTCTAAGGCTAAAGCTCACTTTGTAATGAAGGTTATGCGCTTGTAGGCTAATACACAGATAATAGTCATTTGAGTGTAATCCTAACCGTTAATAAGAATACAAATTACTTTTGCAAAAGCACTGTTAAAGTTGCTTTAGCAACAGACGGATTTTAACGGTCATAAAACGGATTTAAGTGGAAAACCTTCACACGACGGACTGTCCGGCATGAATTGAGATTTGTCTACGCTATGCCAAGGAAGTTTATTTCGCGGCGGACTATCCTGCGTACATAAGGTTTTATCTGCATGAAAACCTAAAGATAACTAGTTCGCGACAGACTGTCCGGCGCAAATTGGAATTTCTCTGGAGAAGCATCAGACTCAAGAATAATATCAAGGCGAGGCTTCTCCAGCGTGAACTTATATTTTTCTAGTGCAACACCGAACGAAAAAGAGGTCTAATGACTTATCCAGCGTTAATCATAATATCTTTGAAAGAAAATATGGATGAGTTTCTAGGATTTTGTTGCTTCAAGTTATTTTTATAGATTGAGAGATATATTATCTTAGAGAGTATAATAAAATGAAACCCTCCTTAATAGTACAGCAAAGAACAAAGAAACTTAGCTACGGGTTTGAATCAACTCCCAAGCCTCAACTAAAAAAATGTCCTCAGTCTTATCTTTAAGCTTGATGCCGCATTACCAAGGAGAAGTTTACAAAATGAGTCTAGTTGCTCTGAAGTGAGTCCAATTAAGATTCTTGAGACCATCATCACCAAAACCCTTCAATAATTTAATTAATAAAAATTGGGGGGGGGGGGGGGGGGCTAGATGCTACAGGCTCTCGGTATTTGAGAAAGAAGGAGATTTGGAGAAGATGCATAATCATTTTTGTTTTTGGGAACATCGTGCTTGCACGTACGGAACATTGTGGGTTGTTTGTCGAAACATCACTTTTATCGTCGCGGAACATCTTGTTTTGTATAGGATGGATGAACCACCATGAAACATGTGTTAGTCGGCTTTTTTTCATGTTTCACCAATTTTTTTGACATGTTCTATTATTTTTTTGACATGTTCTAATTTTTTTTTAATCATGTTTTAACACGGGTCGAGAATGTTTGAACGGTTCTTTTATTGCGTTTCATCATTTTTTTGGAAGGTTCCAGCAATTTTATTAGCATGTCCAGAAGTTTTTTTTTACTTTTTCGATGATCTCATGTTCCTTGTTCTATTAGAACAATACTATGTTTCAATATATTCAAACAAATGTATCACTCGATATGTATATTTCAGGAGCATACTTTATATAACAAGTTAACAATATTTGAAACAAACGTCTAATTTTTTTCATCAAATCGGACATCCGATTTGCAATGGCTTCCATTAATTATTTTTGGTGGAAAAAAGTTTGTAAGTGACAAGGGCGCCGAGCGCAAAGACGGCAGCTGCGGCGGCGATGAGGTCCCCATTCTCCCATCTGGACGGTTCCTTCTCCATCTCCATCTCACCCCACGCCAGTGCTTGCCCCTCCGCCATCCTCGCACTCACCATTTCTGCCGCGCCGACTGGCAACTTCGGCACCGCGAGGTGGAGAACGCTGCCGTCAAATCGAGCGGCGATCCGGCCGAGGTCGGCCGTGGGGGGCAGCTGGAACTCCTTATTCACCCGCACGTACCCGGCGGGGCGCACCCCCCGGATGGTCAGCCTTCCGGAGCAGTCCACGTTCACCCGGAACTGCTCCTTGTTGAATCCTTTGATTAACCAAGAATTGTAGAAGTTAAAGCATAAACAAATTTCATTTTGTCCATCGATCTCAATCAGAAGTTCATCGTCAGAGGCTCAGATCGAAAACGTCATATTCTAATCCCACCAACTATGCATACATAAATGTAGATCAAGGTTACGGTAACCGGGATTACAGACCTAGGGTGTGGCGATAAGGCCAAATCCTAAAAAAATGGATTTTATTGGTTTAATCGGTCGGTATTTTCAAACAATCATTTGAATTCAAATAAAAGTTGGCCAATAATCGAAAATAATCAGCCAAAAATATCAGCAAATGCCAACCATTTTTTAAAACAAAATTTAACCAAAATTCATTCAAATCAGATACATCATACAGGTGCTTAAAAAATCGGCCAGTTATTACACCGTCGATACCTGGGAGTTCCAAACGAAGGAGATAGCTGTGGGCGCTGTCTTGCCACTTGAGCTCCGGGTCCCAGTCGATGTCACGGTGCTGCCCGGCCGCCGTGGCTCTCGCCGATGACTGCGGCCAGCTCGCCATGCAGAGCACGATCAAACGGCTGGAAACTCTCGTACGTGTGGTATGTGCGTGTGATTGATGGACGGAGAGGACCTTGACGCAAACCTTTATATGCAGGTGTCACCGCATGTGCCCTGTGTTGGTGTGTGCATAACTCGTTAATTATTCCAAGCTTTTCTTGAGGGTCACAAGCAAAATAGTAGTTTAGCGTCCAGGTATGGTTAAACGCTTGGGGGGGATATCTTCTCTCGTTTCTCCAGCCGGTACCTTTCGGCATGCAGGAGAAAGGCACCTGCTAATCCACCAGGCTTCGATCCACCAATCCTGGGCATTACAAATTTAGAATGATGGTATTGCTTCAGGTATCATAGCCTATCGTGTAAAATTTGATAAATTTGGTCAATCCAGCCATATGGGCATAGCCTTCTTCGTATTACAAATACAAATTTCTTTTTAATTTTTTTGTATATATATCTTTTGTCAAATACGAAGGAATGCTTTAAGTCTAGACCTGCTCAATTATCGTATAACTTCGTATAATGTATGCTATACGAAGTTATTACGATAGGCTTTATAAAATTTTACAGCAAAAACAACACAGCGGAATAAAACAATATCGGATGTTCCGATGTCTGTATCGGATAGTCCGATATGAATCGTCCGATATTGCTTGAGTGAGGAATAACGAACTAGAGATCGAGTTACAACAGTAAATCCTGCATCAAATAGGGTTAGATAGCAAGCCAACAATAAGATGAACAAGAGGAATCCACAAACACACGAAGACTCGAAGTTGTTGTTCCCGAAGTTCGGATCCTTGAGGGGATCCTACGTCTCCGTAGAGGCGGCTCGGTCACACTTGAGCTGAGGTCCCTCTTGACCCTTAACCTCCCGGGTTGCACCAAGCACTCCCGGTATCACTCAATGGATTCTTCCCTTTCAGAGGCGAAACCGGCCTTCACAAAATCTCCCCGGCCACCACACGACGCACTGGTGGCTCTAGGGCGACTCCTAGCCGTCTAGGAGCCCTCAAACTCCAAGAGTAACAAATCCGGTGGAAAACCAACTTGGAGAATGAATCAAGTGCTCAAGATCGAAGCTTGATCAACACGAAGTCTCTAGATCTAGCTTCTTCACCTACTCAAAGATGCAATCAATGGAATTAATGGAGGGAAGATGGAAGGTGGAGAGCTAGGGTTTGCAATAAGAGCTCAGCTGAGAATATGTGTGAAAGGCAACCCTGGCCGGTGGGAAGAGGAGGGGAATAAATACCAACGCTCTCAAACTAGCCGTTACTATATATTGACAGATATCGGATAGTCCGATATTAACATCGAAATGTTCCGACATTTTTGCGACGAGACAGAGAGGGGTCAATCGGAACAAGCAACGGATAGTTCCGGTTCATATCGCAATGTTCCGAACCAACATCGGAATGTTTTGATATTTTTGTAATTTGAGACGGAGAGGGGTCGATCGGAACAAGCATCGGATTTTTCTGGTTCATATCGGAATGTTTCGATATTTTTGCAACTGGAGACAGAGAGGGGTCGATCGGAACAAGCATTGGATTTTTCCAGTTGATATCGGAATGTTCCGGACCAACATCAGAATGTTCCGATATTTTTGCGACTGAAGACAGAGAGGGGTCGATCGGACTGTGTATCGGATGGTTCCGATACAGACCGGAATGTTCCGGACCAATATCGGATAGTCCGATGTGTTTTTAAAGAAAAATCCCTCAAAGTGATTTGGTGGATAAAGTGTGTCAAGATTCTTCGACCAAGAGCACTTAGGACTTCTAAAATAGGTTTTCCGTCGCATTTCTCTTAACAGTACGGCGTGTCCTTAAACTCAATTCAAAAGAAAAGATTTACACTAAAAATAGAAATAAAGACCGTCTTCTCCTTTAAGCTTTACGGTTTCCAAGTGTCCTCCATATCCATTTTGTAATTTAAAACTGACCAATACTAAACAAACTTGATTAGATCTTTAATATGCCTATCATTAATCACCAAAACCCACATAGCGCCTAGATGCACTTTCAAGCCCGACCCGACCATTGCATCGAGTTAAGCTCGGACCTTGATTTGAAGTCCGGTCGCTAGCCTAGCTAGGCTTGGCCCAAGGAAGCTATGCAATGAGACGTGGTTGGGACGAACTTTCGGGCCGGGCTCAGGCTTGGTCCCGCGGGACCAAGCTTTTCCAAGCCTGGCTCGAAACCCGGCCAGGCCCGAGGTTTGATCAGGCCTACTTTATGTTGGAATTATTGGGCCTTGGTGAGCCTTGGCCCATATAATTGTTAGAATTATTGGGCCTTGGTGGGCCTTGGCCCATATAATTAAAATAATAATTCCTAGAAAATCTCATAGGCCCATGTATGTATGAGGTCCATTTGGTGGAAGGCATGGTAAGTTTAGTACCATATTGCTAATTGTGGGGGAGAGGCCCTCTCATCCCCTATATAAGCAACCCAATACCTTCTCCTAAGGGCATCCATAAAATTGAAAGAAGGCTTAGCCCCAAGTAAGGCAAGAGTCTCTTTCTGAATTGTCTCTCTCTCTCTTTTCCTATGCTACCACCGTTAGGCTGTCCCGTCCCGCTGCGTCGACGTGCACCGACGAGTGGGAGAGCAGGTCTCCGGAACTGTTCGCCCGAGAGCTCCTGCATCGGGAAGGGCGAATCAGGTTTTTGGGAAGCGCATCGCGCAACTGCTCGCTGCTTTCTCCGTAGCGATCTGCGTCGTCTACATCTTCATCAAGACGGCGTCCGACGCGGAGAACAAGAACCAGAGTGCGACGCTGGCACCGTACGGCGACGACGACTACATCAAGTGCGTTATGCTTTCCGCTCCCCTTTTATTTAAGTTGTTTCTGTGTCTGCTGCTAGTGAGTATATCAGTGGGGTATATGTGTAGTTTTACTGCATGTATATCTAGGATGTACTCCTGTGATATTTGTGTGTTGTTATCTATCTGTCAGATGTTGTGCATGATTTATCTCATGATTAAAATAAACCTGAAAGTGCTAGTTTCTCCAACAATCCAAAAACCTGATTCTAGACACTTTGGTTTATCGATGGCTCGTTTTGCTGAGGCACTGAAACCGGAGAAATTCAGTGGAGTGAACTTTAAGAGATGGCAAGTAAAGATGTCGCTGTGGCTGACTCCTATGAACGTGTACTGGATTAAGAATGGCAAACCAGAGGGAGATCTTACTCCTGAAAAGGAGGAAGAGTTCCGGGAGACCACCACACTTTTTCTGGGTGCAGTTCTTAGTGTGCTCTCTGACCGTTTGTGTGATGTGTACATGAACATCACAAACGCGAAGGAGCTGTGGGATGCTCTGAATAATAAGTTTGGTGCATCTGACGCGGGCAGTGAACTGTATGTCATGGAGCAGTATCACGACTTCAAGATGGTTGATAACCGTTCTGTTGTCGAGCAAGCTCATGAGATACTGGTCATTGTGAGGGAACTTGAACTCCTTAAGTGCAAATTACCCGATAAGTTTATGGCTGGGAGCATTATTGCCAAGTTGCCTCCTTCGTAGAGAAACTTTGCCACGTCTCTGAAACATAAGATACAAGAGATCTCCGCTGAGGGGTTGATCGCATCTCTAGACGTTGAAGAGAAAGCTCGGGCTAAGGATGCATATGGGAAAGGAGGCGAGGGACAATCTAGCGTCAATGTGGTCCAACAGCCTGCCAAGAACAAGGAAAAAATAAAATCAAGCAAACCATTGCCTTTAAGAAGAAGGGGATGAACAAGGATGAGATGCCTTGCTGGATTTGCGGTGAGGTTGGGCACTGGGCTAAGAAGTGTCCAAACCACAAAGACAAAAAGGGTAATCCTGGGCAGACTTCAAAGTCTATCCATGTGACCATTGGTGACACTGGAGAGGGAACTAACGGGTATGTTATACCTA
Organism: Raddia distichophylla; assembly: GCA_005191435.1. Lineage (NCBI taxonomy): Eukaryota > Viridiplantae > Streptophyta > Magnoliopsida > Poales > Poaceae > Raddia > Raddia distichophylla. The sequence continues at coordinate 2,355,778 of SPJY01011861.1, read as the reverse complement.
TTGTTCTTTCAGTGAGTCAGTCTATCTATTGGTGGATTGATACTGGGGCCAATGTGCATGTGTGTTCTGATATATCTATGTTCACTTCTTATCAGGCAGCCCGAGGTTCAGCCGTTTTGATGAGGAATGGGTCCAATGCTTCTATTCTTGGTGTTGGTACGGTGGATCTGAAGTTTACTTCGGAGAAGGTCGTGCAACTGAAGAACGTGCAGCATGTCCCTTCAATCAATAAGAACCTGGTCAGCGGGTCCCTTTTTTCACACTCGGCTCAATGGAGATAAGGCTCTCGTGCTGTCCGAATGGCTGAAAACCAACATACGAGTAGCCCGCAGGCATACCAAGTAGGTTAACTCTCAGCCCGGACTACAACGACAAGAGCGGGCTATCTCAATTGAAACGAGGGTAAGCTCGGTTACCGGATATGTGCTCCGGTAACGGCTCCCAAGATCAGCTACCGTTACACACATATCCTTGTTTGGATCGATAACACAACACATAAGCAAATGGTCACGACTTAGTATTACAAAAGGGTATGGACGGTTGTCCATACAATAAGTTTAACATACAGATCAGAGTTTTTCTCGCAGCGGAAGTACTAATATTGTTTGATCAAAAGTGGCAACGAAATCTCAATAAATAAACAATAAAAGACCAGCTAGGTGTGCCTCACAACCCAAGGGCAACCGACTGGAAGTCAGAACTCGGCACCGTGCTCGCTAGCATCGCTGTTCCCCGCTTGATAGTAGTACTCAAGCACGTGATCACTATCACCTGAAACAATAGCACTGTGGGTTAAGTACAGATGGTACTCAACACTAGGAGGTACTTATAGTCTTGTCCATACATAAAGAGCATTTGCAAGACGTAAATATAAATAGATTGTAAACAACATTTGCATAAACAAGTTAGAAAACTATTGATCAATAGTAATATATGTAAGCATATCATCATGTGCATCCTCATCATCAATTCCATCAAGAATAAACCACTCGGCCAACACCACGAGCAACCCTGTGCTCGGAAAACACAACTCAGCCACCACCATAACCAACCCATAACCCAAGTACTAGCAACGGTGGGTCAACTCAAGTATTCATCCCTAACCCTAGGACGCGGCTGTTCGAACAGTTCATAACTCTGTAGAGGTGTTTGACTTTACCCACAAGACACAGCATGCCATGCCGAAGCCTCTCAAAGCACATGCATGCTCATGGGATCACGCAGTTAACTTGCCGACTGTCCCAATCCGTGATTGCAGGAGTCAGGGTTAACAGTTGCAATGGATTTGTCCAAGGCCCATCACACCCAAGCATAGGGACGCACCATGGACGAGCCACCTTGTCGCCCCACCCACAAGAAAACATACAATTACACCGTATGGTACCCCATGGTTCATGCATGCGCAAGGAGTTAGCTAAGTGTTCCCATGATGACACGTGTGGTCGTACGTATAGTAACTTGAGAGATGGGACCAAAGCTCAGTCCTTAATTGCCAAAGCGGGGCTACATGACCAGGAGCTCCTCCTGTCATATCCCTATCACCCGTTTAGACCCATCATCAATCCAACATACCAAGTCATCACCATAGACCATAGATCAATCCATCCGAACTGAGAACATATCATAACCGAGTAATCCATGGTATCTCACGGACTCTAAGCATTGCTAAGCATACGTGACGCAACCATAATTACTAGTACCCACTTAGGCTATCAAAGAATGGAAATGTCAAACCTACATATTAAACTGACCACTAATAAGACATAACTATTTCTACCCGTGAAATAACATAGTAAAACTAGCATGCATCCAGTATAGAACATAAGTAAAGCAATGCAAGTAAATAGAGTTCAATATGATTGAGTCAAATGAGGGGAGTAATAAGTGCCTTGTTGCTGGTCGTAGAAAGGGAGAGCGGCTTGCTCAAGTCCGGGCTCCTCCGGAACGTCGTTTCCTATCTTTTCGGTAACAAGCACATCAAATAAAAATCAAAACAAAATGCCAAACACAGAGAAACAAGGGAACATCACAATATTCAGAAAGTTCATGAGCTAATACAGGTTTTACAAAAAGAATCACCTAAATCCGAGTTCAGATGAGGGAGATAAGGTCATATGAACTTGGGGTCCTACAGATCACTTGGGATAAACCAGTCAGCTGGTCTGCTGCTCGGTACGAGTAGCTTTTTGGGTAGAAGAACCACTTGGCTAAGCTCGGGGTCAACATAAAAGTTGTAGAGAATTTTCTGGCGCACAATTTTCATGTAGACAGCTTCTTCATCTGAGCTACGGTTGATTTTATAGAAATTATTTAGTGCACGGCAGTTTAGAGAAAGACTGAACAGAAGCATTTCTGAAAATCTAGTCTTCTAGTCCTTTTGGTCTAAACCAAGAAACAACCTAAATAACAGTCCTAGGTGATGGAAAACGTGTAGAGTAGGTAATGTAGGTTCTCACCTAGCAAGAGTGACCTTGCTTAACAGTAGGGAGCCTAAGGATGAGGAGATCGATGACGAAGACACCAATCTGTCCAGAAAATGGTTCAGCTGTTCCTCTGCTTGTTCCTCTCTTGTTTCTTGCGGTTTCTTCTCATCCTAAGCTGTGGATCCTCTTCTAGACCTTCCTTAGTTCATGGGTCAAGTCCTCATAATCATTCCTAAGCTTGCATGTGGGCCAAAGTGACATGCAAGGTGAGATAAGAACAGAGAACTGTGCTGCTGTCCAGAACGGCAAGGTTGCTGAAAGAAAGCGTCAAGAACTCACCCAAAACCTTGTAATCATGCAAGGGGATTGGATGAACTCGAAGCCTAGGAAGTGTAGAAGCTATTCCCTCTCATCCCAAGCCCTGGATGTGGAGGAAAATGGTGGGGATAAGCGGAAAACGAAATGAGCCTCTTGCTGTTCCAAAACCGAACAGCAGAGAGAAAAGCGAGGGGAATCCATAGCAAACCTTGGAGGGGAAAAGATAGCTGACTTCCTCAGCTTTCCAACGGTATATCACACTTTAGGTGAATACGAGGATCTTGGGGGTGGATTTGAGTTGAAAGTGGAAGCTGAAACTGAAGAACAGCCTCTGTTCTTGCTGCTGTCTTCAGCTGAACGTGGGAGAGTGAAGGACACAAATGGCTGGAGGAGGAGAGCGGTTTTAAATAGAGGTGAACTCCACCATTGACAAGTGGGGCCAAGTCCCACCTGTAAGAGAGAGATTACAGGTGTTCAACTGGGTGAGAAAAGGAGAGGTGCTGCTGCTGTCCGAACTGCTTGGCCACTTGGCTTCACCCTGTGCCGTCGCCCGCCACTTGGTCGTGGAGCACAGATGGCTTGGGGCGCGTGGCCTTCTGTCTGAAGCACCGCCCATTTCCTCCAATGAGGGAAGGGTCGCTAAGTCCTTGTCCGGGACAAAAAGAATAAGGAACTAAACGGGTCCGGGCTACTTCAGCACTTTTAATAGGAGAGATAGCCCTCCTAGCTCTACTCGGGCTCCTCTTCACTAGGTTAAATTTCCCCGGGCTGGGTGTTGTCCGGTAAGGTTCAGTCAGGAGTGGTCGCCCGACTGCTCGCTTGCCACTCGGGCCTGGTTGGGGAAGCTCGGCTTGGTTAGTGGATCACTCGGGCTAGCTCGGCGGGGTGTTTTCCAGCTCGGCCATCTAAGGACGTGCTCAGCGGGCTATGTATAGTTGTCCGCCAAAGCCCGGTCAATATCTACCTCACCATTCTGGTAGCTTGGATGACTGGTATTCTATTGGTTTTAGTTTAAAGTCCTATGTTCCCACCGTATAGCCCGATGGATGAATGCATATCAATGAAAAGTTTTAAAGAACCACAGAAAAACCAAACGAGCACAACAATAGTATGCATGCTTATTCGGAAATGACAGCCGGGCTGTTACAATATCCGGTACCGAGCCATGCAGGGCCCGCACCCGGGTTTTCTCACATAGGCTAACCCGTAACCTACATGGTTTTAACCACATCGGCTAACCCAGAACCAAATCAAGGTTTTCCACGGGCTAACCTAGAACCTAGCCAAGGTTTTGATACCGGCTGACCCAGAACCTAACCAGGGTTTTCCACAGGCTAACCTAGAACCTGACAGGGTTTCTCACACACCGGATAACCCGGAACCTTCCTCACAACTTCCTCGGTCGTCAGCCCATGCCTGGGCCCACCGGACAAAACAGCTTCGCTATCAAGTTACCGACGCCACAGCGTCCAGCTGCCTCGAACTCCTTGACATGGCGAGGCTTCTCGAGTACACCACCCGCCATTAGGTTACCGACGCCACAGCCTCCAGCTGCCTTGGACTCCTTGCCATGGCGAAAGCTTCTCGAGTACACCACCCGCCATCAGGTTACCGACGCCACAACCTCCAGCTGCCTCGGACTTCTTTCCATGGTGAAGCTTCTCGAGTACACCACCTCATGTAACCACCAGGTCATTGACCCCAGTCACCTGCACGCCTTCGGACGCACCAGCCTCCAGCTGTCCCCGCTCAGCGTCAGCCATGTACCCGTCGATACTGCATCACAAAGGTGAACACATACCAAAACCATACACCTTACCTCTCCCACAAGGTTAACTCCACACAAGATCAACCAAAGGCAAGCTCAACATCAACACGTGTCATCCTGACACGACCCACCGAACACCGTTCACTCACGCTCAAGACAACGCAGACAGAACACCACCGGACACCGTTCGATCGAAACTCTCGTGAAAACATGTCAGTACTCGACGTGTCCGGACAGGATCGGACATCGTCCGCCCAACACTCAACTCGTGTCCGATACACCAAATGCAACTCAAAACACTACAAAATCACATCAAATTCAAACCCGTCACATATATTCATCACTACACAAGGAGACCCACCACATGGGTCTCAACAAAATTAAATACAATGAAAGCCCACGACTACAAAGTTTTCATAAAGCGTCTATTCCCAGCCACGTCGCATGGATATGTTGACGACGCTATTTGGATCGCATTGTCAGAGCTTAGCTTTTTTATCGAGAGTTGTGTGCAAAAGAGGTATCCACATCGAGAATGGAAGAATTGGAGATGGAGATTATTGTGCTCGTGATAAAACTCGAGAAGATTTATGTTTATGGTTTTTTCAACTGCATCCAACATTTATTAATGCATCTGGCATATGAAGCAAAAGTTGGGGCCATCACAATACAGGTGGATGTATCCTGTGGAACGTGTGATGAAAAGTCTTAGAGCGAAGGTGAAAAACAAAGCACGAGTTGAAGCAAGTATTGCCGAAGCTTGGATGACTCAGGAGATCGCCTACTTCACAGATAAGTACTTTGCGACGAAGAACAAGGTCCATGTCACAGAGCCGAGGTATAAGAAGGCACGTCATGAAAGTATTTCCAACCTTTAGGTATTTCATGACCAAGCCGGATGCAATGTTGGTAAAAGCACCACACGTGATTTGGATGTAGAGGAAAAAATTACGATTCAGCTATACGTGTACGACAACATGGATGAACTGAAGGTGTACATCGAGTAAGTTAGTAAATGTCTGTATATAATCTGAAATATAGGCTTATTCTATAAATAATTGAATAAAATATTGTAGTAAATTTATTAAAGAAGTGTGGAGAAGACAAGGTGAACCTTCGGGCGAGCAAATTATAAAGCTGGAACAATGAGATGTCGGACAAAACCATCCAAACTTTCTAACCTAGTTCCATTACTACGTAAGTTTCTTCCTCTTATGTAAGATACAATTTCATTAGCATGTAAAATCCTTAATGAATCTTGTCGCGCATGATTGTGCAGTGTCAAAGACATTACAGCATGCACAATGATCTCCGATAAATGTCATATGGGTGCAGCCGTAGAGTTAAGATCCATGGATGCTATGATTGCCATGGTTATCGATTTCGGTCTAAAGCAACTGAGTCTGCTCGCCCAAATGCAACTACGGTGAATAGTGGTATCATAAGTTATGTCAAAGACGACCTTGGTGGACGAGCCGCGATGGCAGACGGAGCGAGAGGAAAATAACATAACATGGCAGGCAGAGTGAGAGGAGAACAACAGGCGGATGCAGGCCATCCAGTATTAGTACCTCTTCATGATGCACTATATGCAACAGGTACCTATTTCTTAAGTGTACAGATTGAAGTATTTTGAGTACCGATTACATTTTTTTGAAATGAATTGAATGAAGAGGAATTGGAAGAAGATTTTCTCAACACATGGAGGAGGCCCCTTCAAAATTGGATTCCTTATTATAAGGAAATTCTTATTCTTAGTATTTATCTAAAGGAGAAGACAAACGAGGATAAGAGAAAATGGCTTCTAATTTGTTTTGTCCAAGTGAGATATATGGTATAATATTCTTCCATTTTCATTCGAAAGGGCCTTTTTTTCTCTATTCCACTCCATCTAGATCTAAGAAAGGACCCAATCCAAGGAAATTTCACTAGTATACAAAAAAGAGAAATCGATACAAGGCCGCAAACCTTGTTATAGAATTTTTGCTTTAACCTTTAAAGAAAAAGAAATATTATATAGAGTCAGCAAATGAAATAGAACCGGCGAATGAAGCGGATTCATTAACAACTCAATTTACAGATCAAAAATGAAAAAAAAGAAAGCATTGCCTTCTTTCCTATATCTTGTATTTATCGTACTTTTGCCCTGGGTAGTCTCTTTCTCTTTTAACAAATGTATGGAACTTTGGATTAAGAATTGGTGGAATACCGGGCAATCCGAAACTTTCTTAGCTGATATTCAAGAGAAAAAGGTTCTAGAAAGATTCATAGAATTAGAAGAACTTTTTCTGCGCCGCCGCTTCGGTTCTTCCCCATCCCGTGCGCCGGCGTGCACCGTCGTTCGGGAGAGCAGGTCTCCGGAACCGATCGCCCTCGAGCTCCTGCACCGGGTAGGGCGAATCAGGTTTTTGGGAAGCGCTCGGCGCGACTGCTCGCTGCTTCCTTCTTCCGCTTCGCGAGGACTTCTTCCACTACGCCGTCGCGATCTGCGTCGGCAACTCCTTCTCCAAGACGGCGTCCGATTCGGAGAACCAGAACCAAACCTCGCCGCCACTCGTACCGTACGGCGACGACGACAACGTCCAGTAAGTCATCTCCTTCGCGAGTTCACCAGAGAGATATACGTGCAGTTTTCTGCATGTGTATCTAGGTTGTGTTTCTGTGGTTTCAACCTGTTTTATCTATCTCTCAGAAGTTGTGCATGTTATATCTTGATTAAAATAAACCTGAAAGTGCTAATTATTCCAACAATTCAAAACTCGCATTCCTCCTAGCATTTTCTTCGCGAGAAATAAAGCTCATATTTAGATGCCAAATTCTAAGTTGGCGTAATTGTTGGAAAAATTTGACATATGCCATCATATATAGTTACCGAAACTAAGATATGCCATTACATAACCGGATATCCGCTGCGTGTCATCACAAAATGGTGTTTATTTAAATTATGCAATTATGATGTTGTTAAGGTCTAATCTTACCCTAAATCCTTCTCCCTCCTCCCTGATCCTTCTTCTTCCTCTATAATCATTCTTCTTCCCTCTCTCCTCCATCGGGTTCTCCCCGCCACCCCCTTCTCCTCGCCGCCGCCGCCACCCTTCCCCCTCGGCTTTCGTGCCACCGGACATTCCCGATTAGTAGTAGGTAAATTAATGTTATGTGGCTCAGTTCATAATGATGGAAGCTGACATCCTTTTCTACGTCTCAGCTGAGTGATTGTGCAGTGGTGTCACTGACATTGAGTCAGCCATATTGTATGCCTCGCAACTAGAGATCTAGATAGGTTGGGTTGCAGGGCCGGGGCATGACTTGACCCGACACTCATCTGGTATCTCGTGAGCTCGCCTTGACCCAAATCTGACTTTCCCTGCCAGTGCCTTGACCCGCCCTAGACCTGAGGAGAGGGTTGATTGTGGTTGTTGGGGAGAAGGGAGCCTTCGTTGCACCTCTGTGGGGTACCACCGCCACACTGTGGGTCATTTATCCATTACCACCACATAAAAAGAAGAGGTCGGTTTGTCGTCACTGCATCATGGGTCGCCACTGCTACCACATCATGGGTTGTCTATCTGCCGTCGCCGCAACGAGGAAGAGGAAGAGGAAGAGGAGGCAACCTGCAATTCGCCATCACCGTTATTAGGAGGGAAATACTTGAGGACTGAGGAAGAGAGGATAGATGGAAGAACCGAGAAAGAGAGGGTTGTGGGAGAGAATAGGACACAAAGAGGATGATGGGTGGTGGTGTGGTTTGACATGAGAGGAATACGGTGCTAGCCAGTTAGAGTAAGGAATTATGAGTAAATTAGTCGTTTTGTGGGCCTTCAACAGATTGGGCCATGTATGTTGCATGGGAAGTGGATGAAATGTTGGGCCTTGGAGACTACAAAGGAGTTATAAGTGGAAGCTGGGCCCTAGAGGATGGGGATGAATGGACAAGGAGATTGGGTTGAGCACGCATGGTCGAAATGGAGCCTATCCCGAACCCAACCAGGCTAGAATCGGGCCTTAACCAAAAGTCCACCCAACTTTCTAATCTACATCTTTACCCACAACGAAAACGACATTGGCAGCGGGGAACATTTGGTTGATCTTCCCGTGTGATGGTGGATGTTGGTGTTTGATGCGAGCTCGATCATCCGTTAGGTAGTTGTGTGGTGTTGCCTTTTGAGACCTCATATCGAAGGTCTAATTGCATTATATATCTTCTCTTACCCCCACCTCTTCTCTCTGTTTGTTCTCTCCATTTTGTGAGCTCCTTCTCTTTGTGTTAAAAAAAATACGTATCTTCCTGCATAATTTTATACCCGAATAATGACTACTCCGTCAAAGAAGAACACTATGGGGGTGGAGAGTGGCAATGGAGACCTTGGCCTCAGCCTCGCTGCATTAATCTTGAACGGCGGGGATCTATGCCCCATCATCTAGCACGTCTTCGAGTCCGGGAAGCCTGAAGCTCTTATGGAGAACCTTCGAAACTTAGTGCAGTGTAGAAGCAAGAGGTGCATATCGATGCACCGGCATCTGCGTGTGGAGGTAAGAGGGCGCAGAGCACACCGAAGATGAGAGGGCGAGGGCGAGGGCAAAGGTTGAGGTTGGAGAGCTGTTTCGGGCGTTTTTTCTTTTCTTTTTATGGCATATGTGTAACGCGAAACATCTCGGCGGCCACAGGCGAGGATTAAATAATATGCGGATGTGCTAGCATATACAAATACACAAAATAAATAACAAATACGGGAAATCAGATATTTAATTAATGGAATAAAATACAGTCTTCTGATACATTTGCGCTCCATGGCCTGTAGATAGGAACATCTAACCTAGGCGATTGCAAGTTCGTTGTTCCCGGGGCTTCGGAAGGACTCCGGTTAATTACATCTGCAAGATAAATCTCACACAACGGCTCTGATTAAGCTATGTTATCATCGTCATCAGTCTTCGCCCGCGGTCACTATGCATGCAGAGAAAATAGATAATAAACAAAGTAAATGGCGCCGGCAGCAACCATGGTCGTATGTGACCATGCGCCGATAATAGCGAAGTCGTTATATGATGGACCTCGCCCGCCTGTGTCGTCCGACCTCATCGGTCTCGAACGGCACAACTGGGATATGTATATAATCTTAAATCAAAACATGAATAGATGTGCTAGACTTGACCAACTGGGTGATAACACAGCTTCATCTGATTGAATAATTCTACAAAAAAAAAAGGTATGCAAGAAGTATTGACATATATTCATCAGCGACCTGTATGAATATGGGGCTAAATTAAGGTTAAGCTCCCTTTAAATTATAGATGCTGATGATACAAATTAACAAAATAGGGGGCCAGACTACATTAGCACCCTAATGCAAATGTGATTATGCTGGATGGACAACATATAATGATGATACGAGATATATGGGTTATATAATTCTAACACCCTTGTGAATATAAAAGATGTCCAAAACTGAGAAGTATATTTATCACGAAAGGGGCTAAAACCAGATCTTAAAGCACCCTAGCGCAAGTATGGCATGTTCAGAGGATTAAACTGTAAATATCTTGTCAAGGAATACTAAGACTTGGGGCTAAAATAAGGTTTCAGCGCCCTTATCAAATTAGCATGGAATCCAGGGAATAAATTGCAAAATTGCGAAATCACTAAATTCCCCATCTTCTTCCCTGTGCACCCATTCCACATCGTGTCCTCTACCCCACAGAGAGAGTGAGTGAGGAGAAGGGAAGAGGCCGGCCGGGCGGCACACGGCGGCGCCGGCCATGGGGGCGCGTCGGCGAGGACGGCGGCCTAGAGGCAGCGGCCAGGGGCGGCACCGGCTAGGGGCGGCTGCATGGAGGCCAGGAGCGGGCGGCGCGTGGGTACATGAGGCGCGCCGGCGAGGCGGCACCGTTCAGAGGCGGCGCAAGCGGCAAGGGGCGGCGCCGGCTTGTGGCAGGGCGGCGCTGGCCAGAGGACGGCCTCGCGGTGGACAAACCTGGAAACAGAGAGAAAGAATAGAATGACCGGGCGGCTCGTCGACCAGCGCTGCGTGGCGGCATGGTAGAACCAGCGACGCTGGAGGCGGCGTCACGGCGGTCGGCGTCACGCCGTAGGCGCAGCATGTATAGCGCATGTACTCGGCGACGACCGATACTGCAAGAACCTGTAGGAGGATAGAGAGAGAGATAAACGGGAGACTGGCGAGTGGCGACGCATCCATGTTCATCCATCATCCGAGTTATGACCTGCAGAAGAAATGTGTCTCTCCTCTGTGTATTCAACCTGCAGAAAAATATGTGTAGCCTATGCGTCGAGGCGTCGAGTCCTCCTCCCGGCCAACCTGTAGAAGAAGACTGTATAGCCCTGCAGAGAAGAAGAACCTGTAGAAGAGAGTTCGCCCTTGCCTCCCTCTTGTGTGTGACGTGAGATATGTTTTATAGGCAGGGGAAAGGCCGGAAAATGAGGATCCGATGCATGTGTTTGTTAGTCACGTATAGATATAAAATGGATCGGCTGTTGTACGTTGCTTAATGAAGACTAGTACAGTGCCCGTGCTTTGCAACGGACTAAAAGGGATAAAAGAAAAACATAAATATGAATGACATATGATATCATAAATGGTGAATTACAAGACAACACATGACAAATCCTTCCTCTCTTCTCGCTAATAGAAGCCATAAAAGAAATAAAAAAATTATTCATAGCAACACATGGAAAAGGTGACTACCCATACGTGCGCGCAACTCCCACATAGAGGCGGACATGTCACTCTATCCTGAGCTTTCAGTTTGTAAGTGATTGTGAATCCAACAATACAGATTACCCGAGGGACCTTTTCCCGGGCCAAGGATAGCCCGGGAGGCATATGGTGCCACACGGTTTGACCTGGTCAAGCCCGGGGCAACTGCTGGCGGGTTAGGCGCCTTCGCCAGTACGGCCGGGAACGGCCTCTTGCATTGTCGTGCGACGGGCCCGTACGGAATCAGCCCAAGGCCCGTCCGAGGACGGGCCGTCTACCAATCACCAACAGATACTTCATATTTTATATAACTACGGGGCATTTTAAGATTTATAGCTCTCGTTCGGCACCATGCCATATTTATTGCAGACCAAAGGGCTCGACTGAAATGACATGAGCACCTCGCAAAAGAACTCGGCTAAATTAAGGTTAAGCTCCCTTTACAATTAAAACTAGCATCACCTCAATATTTAAATTATAGATGCAGATCATATTATTATGGGGGCTAAACTACGTTGGCACCATAATGCGAATGTTATTATGTTGGATGGACGATTTAGGAAGACAATGAGAAAAAAGGGTTATACTAGAATGGCATTCATTCCACCCCGTACTCCTCCTAGTCTCCAGCCACACAAACGCAATGGGAAGGAGAAGGGAGGAGGCCGGCCGGGCGGCTCGTCAGAGGGCGGCCCAGGGCGGCACCGACCGTGGAGGCGGCGGTCAGGGGCGGCGCCGGCTAGGATATTCTATTTTTTTGCCACGTTGATTAAAGAGGAGCATCTGTATATTGGTCGCCCAATTTCAGCGTAAAAAATACTAGTGATCTTCTCCTATGCAAGATGTTACTGATCGGCAGTCTTAATAGACGCTCCTGCATTATATTCAAGGTTGGTTAATCTAACTATCAATCAGCCATTGATTTTTTTTAAAAAAAATGCTACGCTGGGTGAAGAGGCTGCGTGGCTATAGTCATCAGCCATATATATTCATGATTGAGGGTGATACCATATTATGTGAAATTGAGCGCAAGATCGATGCTGAGGGTGCATAGTCCAGTTGATGCAACACAAGCAACTAATTGATTCACAACATGCGAGTCAAACACGGGAAGTATAACGGCTTGATCAGAGCAGCTACTTAAAAAAAAGGAGAAAAATACAATATGAGAGTAATTTATTGGAAGACACAGCACGATGACATTTATTTTAAAAAAGGGGTCTGCTCATGGCATGATTACCCGTTCTACTACTAATCAGAAAGGTTTAGCAACAACCAAAGATTCGCAAGGAATTGATAGAACAAGAGAAGCTAAGGGCCCTCCCTGACCTCTAAGCTGTTCTTTTGCTTTATTGATCTCTAGCATCTGAGCTTCATTCCGTGCTCGGAGTGAATTCAAAGTATCAATATTTTTCCTTGTCTCTTCAAGTGATTTCAAAAGAGGTTGAAAGCTTGTTAAAGCTGCCTGTGCATCAGAAACGGCGGCGTCTTTACTTTGACGTGCCTTCTTGAGTCTTTCCCCAAGATTCTTATATTCCTCTTCCAGTTGATCAACTTCTCTCTTGCGCTTTTCATGGATGACGGAAAGTGCATCTAGATGATCCTTTAAAAGGGTTTTTTCTTCTCCAAGGATTTTGAGTTCTTGTGATTTCATTTGGTGAGTTGATTCCATCTGGGATATAATCATTTGCACTTCTCTTTTAGCTTTGTCGATCGTATCCTCCTCAAAAGTGGGGACAATGGGTTTACCACGAAGGTAATCAGGTGACCTTGAGCGATGAGCACGTTGTGCCGTTGATTGATCATCTGATTGTTGACTTTGAGCTTCATGACGATCCCATCTAGAGTGTGTCCTTGCCATTGTGAAATAAGAAGGGGAACGAGATTTCCTTACCTCACGTGTATAAAATAAAACAGAGAGAGGTGTGCTTTATAGAAAGGAAAGGATACGTGCAAGATCCTGTTATATTTGAGATAAAAAGGGGGTTTGTTTCAGCTGATAAGGATAATAAGAGATAAAAAAAAATACTGATATGGTTGTTGCTGATGGATTCAATCGGATGAAGAATTAAAGGCTGTAACGGGAAGTTACGTTGGCTAAAAGTTTTTTACTCCACGAGAAATTGAACAAAAAGCTACCGAATTGGCCTATTTCTTAGGTGTACCAATTGAAGTATTTTGAGTACTGATTGCATTTTTTTGAAATGAATTGAATGAAGACGAATTGGAAGAAGATTTTCTCAACACAGGGAGGAGGCCCCTTCGAAATTGGATTCCTTATTGTAAGGGGATTCAGCTTTTTTTCGCTAAAATTGATTCGAATTTACTTCGTATTTATACCGATTTTAGTAGGGGCATTTGTTGGGTGTGAAATTTTTCGCATATAAAAAAAGAAAATGGTTTTCTTAATGCTGATATTTTGTTTATCGCATTATTGAATATTTAATCAAGAGATAATTATCAACGAATGTGCAACAGCTTTTTATTTTTGAAACACATGATTAAAAGATAATTATCGATGCTTATGTTCACTAACCGACATGCAACAGCTTATCTTTTCCAATGCTACGGCTAAGTGTGGAGGTGGGCTAGCTAATCTTATCCGATCCTATCCACGGAGTGGTAGATTAGACTCTACGAGGACACACACGGGACTCTCTCTTGTGCAGGTTGAAGGCAGGCATAGGAGCACTCTTCGAGAGGACACGTACGGACGACTTCTGCAGGTTGGCCGGGAGGAGGATCGCAGGGTCTCAAAATACTTCTTCTGCAGGTTGAACACGGAGGAAGCCACACACACAAAGAAGCCATTTCTTTCGCAGGTTTTGAGGATCTGTGGTAGAAGGAAGATCGAATCAGAGAAACCGAGATGGAGAACGGGATTGCAGGTGGATAACTTTGCCATACTCCTATCTTCAATGTAGGGAAGAACAGGGAACCCGTCGCCGTTTGCCCCACGCGCTGGCGCTTCGCTATACCCCTACCGCCGCCGTGCGCTGCCCCATGCTGCCGTCGGGTCGCCGTACGCCGCCGCCTCAGATGGCAGGCCGCCGCTGCCCCCATGCCGCCGTCGGACCGCCAGGCTCGCGCGCCGCCGTGGCTAGCTCCGCCTCTGGAGGCGGCGCCGCCGGCGACTCCCCTGCCCTGCTCTGGCAGGCACCTGCACCTGGCCAGCGCGTCTCTGGCTGGCGTGTCCCCATGAGCCGACTCCACAGCCGCGGCACCACCTCGCTAGCGCCGCCCGTGCGCCGCCCAGCCTCTGGCCGCCCGCCTCCAGTGCGCCCACGCGCCCCCATAGTCGGCGCCGCCTTGTGCCACCCGCCCGCCCTCCTCCTCCCTTCTCAGAGCATGTACATTGGTTGAGACAGCTATTGTTTCTAAGCTGTCTCTAACCATTGCCATGTCATCTAGAAATAATATAAGAGACTACCTATACAATGGGTTGTCTATAAGCTGTCTACATAGATAATTAATGTTTGCATGGAGAAAAAAACAAACAATAGATTATCAAAAATTCAAAAATAAAAATTTTAATTTTTTAAAATTTATATGGCAAGTGTGGTCTAGTTTTGTTCAAAAAAAATATCAGGAACCTATTTTTGAAATCGGTTCGTTAATCAGAGATACTAATCAAAAGATATAGCAAAATTAAAATATAAAATGGGTATGTACAGTGCGCTGCATATGTACCGCTGTGCTGCTGCATGCTGCCTGTGAGGCTATCTCCAACAGTAATCCCTAAATTTGATCACCTATAGCCTTATTTACAGGCTTCCTTAAAAAAAATCTCTCCATATATTTCTCCCATCTTCAACAGCGTTCCCTATATGGAGAATTGTATAGGGGAAGGGGAGAGAACCCCTACATATAAGGGACTGGAGAGAAAAACTCTATTTTAAGGAACGGAGTAGGGAATACTGTTGTAGCACATAAAGGAAGAATACATCCCCTATTTTAGGGTAGAGGGTGCTTTAGGGGAGGCTGTTGGAGACAGCCTGATACGCCATGCGCTGCATGCTGCTTTGGGCGTAGAGCGAAGCGACGTCGCTAGCTGAAGCGACGACTCTCCTCTCTCTCTTCTTTAATTACTGTCCATGTCAACATAAGTGTGACGTGGCATTTCTTAGAGACAGCTTGTAGACTGCTGAGATGTAGCATTGTACATGCTCTCACGGAATCGTATCCTCTGACGTACGTCAGGGACTCAGTTCCCCCGCATCCGGCCGCTGCCTTCTCATCGCACGGTAAGTTCGGCCACTTACACGATCCACGAAGCTGTATCTTGCCGTTCGTTGTGCGCCTTGGATGGCTGGATTCGGCAACTCTCACTCACTCTCTGTGTGTAGGGGACACGATGTGGAATAGGTGCACACGGAAGATGATGAAGATGGGAATTTTTAGGGATTTTCTCTTTTGCAATTTAGTCCCCATGCTTTAATTTAATTTAAACAGGGTGCTGGAGAGTTCAGTCGAGTCCCTATTTGATGATTTAGGTCATGCCTTCTTATTAAATTATTTGATTTGATGATTCAACCCGTGCATTATGTGTGACAGGGGTGTTGATAATCTCATTTTAGCCCCAAATTCTAGTTTTGCTTTACAAGACATTTAGATTAGATTTTGATCCTCTGAGTATGCACTAGGGTGCTAGATTAACGTAGTCCTTTCCCTATGTTTTATATTTCATGACATCTGCATCTATAATTAAAAGGCAAGTGATGCTAAGCATGAGCGGGTGGCTCGCTGTCACGCGCCTGCATCAAGCTGCTCGCGCTACCGCATCAAAAAAATTCAAACGCAGCCAGACCGCACACGCATGCAGCGGCCATGCAGCAAGCTCTGCTGGTGATGCGGGCCGCTTGATGCAGGCCCTGCTGTTCTTGAATATCGTGTCATTTAAACTTTGAATATCATGAATCATATCAGTTGAGCCCCCTTTGTTCTTGAATGATTACGACATGATGTTTAAATGGGAGCTACGAATCTTGAAATGCCCTGTAGTTACCTAAAATATCAAAGATACAATATTTATTATGATCTATTGTAGGTCGTCGATAAATCTTGCAGATCTAATATCTTGCAGATCTATCTTTGCAGGATTATCCGACCCGACGAAGCTGTGTTATCGCCCAATTGGTCAAGCCTATCATATCTATGCATGTTTTGATTTCAGGTTATATACATATCCCAGTTGTGCCGTTTGAGACTGATCAGGCTGGAGGACATAGGCGAGCGAGGTCCATCATATAATGACTTCGCTATCTTCGGCGCATGGTCACATATGACCATTGTTGCTGCCGACACCATTTACTTTGTGTATTATCTATTTTCTCTACATGCATAGTGACTGCATGCGGAGACTGATGACGACGATAACACAGCTTAATCGGACGTGTTCTGCGAGATTTATCTTGCAGATGTAATTAACCGAGAGTCCAACTTGGTGTCCTTCCGAGGCCCTAGGAACAACGAACTTGCAATCGCCCATGTTAGATGTTCCTATCTATAGGCTATGGAGCGCAAATGTATCGGAAGACTGTATTTTATTTCATTAATAAAATATTCGATTTCCCATATTTGTTATTTATTTTGTATATTTATATACACTGGCACGCCGGCATATTATATAATTCTCACCCGTGACCGCCGAGACGTTTTGCGTTGCGCACATGCCAACGCCCGAAACAGGAGCGATGACCGAGGCGGACGCAAGGATGGAGCTACATGAGGGCAGAGGTGGCTTATCACTATCATATCCCTTCGTGAGTATTACTTAGATTAACCATCCATTTAAAGAGGGTCGCACAAAATATATTGATAGCTACCGTTGTAGTAAAAAAATAATCAATCTAGGCTAATACAAGCCGAATAAAAAAATTTTATCTAGGCTAATACAAGCCGAATATAAATGCAATTGTACTCGCCTCATGGTTTTAAGAATGTAGTAATTTCTATTCAATGGTTTTAAGAATACATTGAGGTTCTATTCAATTAAGTCGAATTAAAAAAATGTAATAAGGTGGTTTATAGAATTTGGACTAATCAATATTTAGGTGCGTAAAATTAGGGCTCTTTTACGGTACCTACTACTAAAAATACTACCACAGTAGTATATTTTAGATCTAACCGTTCATTTCGTAAGGGTGTTGTAAAAAAAATACTACACTTGTAGTATAATATACTAGTCTTGCAGTATAAAAAATCTAGAACTAATCTCAGCTATTGGATTGAGAGGAATGAACGGTCCTCATTACTCAGTAGGTACCGTAAAAGACCCCTAAAATTAAGGGGCGTGCTACGCGTCGGGCGCTCGCTTCCCACGCCCGCGCGCGTTTCGCACAGCCGCACGGGTTGGTGTGATTGCTGTGGGCCCGCACAGAGGTATGCTACAGTGCACCGCGGCCAGAGCCGAGCGGCGAAGAGTGGTACCTTACTCGGAAGATCGCCTCTCTCGTGGGCCTCGGGCTCACGGGCAGGGAGATCATCCGGGACTTCGTGGCGAACAGGATATGTCCGCTGCGGAAAAGGTCTTACCCCTTCTACAAGATAGAAGGCTGGGAGGACATCACCAGGGAGAGCACGGGTAAGTTCCTCAAACACTTAACTGTTCTTTAGTGATTTCATCCGAACAGGAATTAAACTCATCTTCTGTTCGGGCAGCGCCAAAGAGAGAAGAGAGGAGTGAGCTAGCTACGCACACCCCCACTGCCGAACAACCGAATTAGGTCTCAGAAAAACCTGTCAGCTGAAATACACCGACACGGCTTATCACTATCATATCCCTTCGCGACGGGATCCTATTCCATAGTATCAGTCTATAACTTAGATCTAACCATCCATTTAAAGTGGGTCGCACAAAATATATTGATAGCTACCGTTGTACTGTAATAAAAAAAATAATCAATCTAGGCTAATACAAGCCGAATATAAATGCAATTGTACTCGCCTCATGGTTTTAAGAATGTATTAATTTCTATTCAATGGTTTTAAGAATACATTGAGTTTCTATTCAATTAAGTCGAATTAGAAAACTGTAATAGGGTAATTCGGACTAATCAAGATTTAGGTGCGTAAAACTAATCCACATTAATTAACACACACAAAGAAGAAAAAGGAAGGAATTTGAAAGATGTGGGTTGCTTTTTTTCTCTTCGCAGGCACGTGTCTCCCCGTCAAGTGACTCCAAGGCATTCCCGAAATAGTAGTGGGTAAATTTGCATGCAAGAGCCGTAAGAAGAGGATCGTGGAATTAATTACGATTAGCGCAAGAAGAAACAAATCTTTGTCTTGTGTATGGTTGCTGGCTGGTTAGGAAAAAAGAGAAGGTCTCTGTCTCATTCATCTTTTAATCATCTCGTATAGCTCCTAATTTATGTTCATCAAGGATATAAAAGGTGCGTGTGCTCATTATTACATCCTCTATTTAATTAGCTTGTATAGAGATTCAGCAATTTAGTCAACTAGTTGAATCTGATTGATTTTACACATTTAGGATCATCTATCATAGATACGAACATAGATATGTTGATCTGTAATTGTTGTTTTATGACATACATACACACACACACGTGTGTGTGGGTGAAATGCTTCAGTTTGTAGTGTGTTCAAATTGATTAGTTAGGTTATGCCATGAACAGTATTATTGGATAATCTAATGGCATGTTAAGCCTTACCTAACATCATTTGGGCTGCATATACAATTTGGATAGAAATATAGAAATATACAATTTGGATAGAAATATACAGAGTGGAGCTATAGTACTTTTAGGAGTACCCATATTTATAGGTTGCCATGTGTCCCTCCACCCTCCCCCTCCTCCCAAAGGCACCTCCCACCCTCCCCACGTGCGTACCCTCCTCCCCAAGGGCCCCTCCCACCCTCCCCACGCGCGTAGGTTCCGTCAGAAAATTATAGTAAACTTGTGTATAGATTATTGTAAACATGCACTCAAATTGTAGTAAACGCGAATAAAAATTTGGTTAGATTGCTCCCCTTATGGTGCATTAGTTACGTGAATTTATTATCTTATTTCTACTTTTCCCGTTGATTGCGAGCTCCGATGTACAAACCATTTTTACATACATGTTGTTTACAAATTTTTCTAACAAAACTAGACCGGTCTTGCCAAATAAATTTCTGTTTACTATAATTGTTACTTCGCTTTAGTATAATACAAAAAACAGAAAAACCTATTTTTCAGAGTAAAAAAATATTTCCTGTAAAATGTTTACTATAGTTGGGAAACAACATTTACTATAACTCACGAGTAATGTATTTATTAGGATGTTGCTTAATTCAAATTATAGTAAATTCATAATAATGAAATTTACAATAATGTGCTAATAAAATTCACAATAATTTGTTGTCCAATTTACAATAACGAACGTATTTTTAACATTTTTTACAACAAAACTAGACCTTTTTTGCCAAATAAATTTTGGTTTACTATAATTGTTACTCCACTTTACTATAATACAAAAAATAGTAAAACCTATTTTGTTAAAATAAAAATCAGATTTGTTGAAGTAAAAAATATTATCTGGGTGATAGAGAAAGGGTCGGGAAACACATGACAAGCTCTAAACATGAGAGTAATTTAGAGAGATGACTTAACAACATAAACACACAAGTCTTTACTATAAAAAAAATGTTGATAGCATGTAAGGATCTCTCATGCACAATTAAACAATATTTACTATAATGCACAGATGGATTTACAATAGTCATAGACTTTGTTTACTATAAATTAACATCACGTGACAGGTGTCTTGAACAACATAAACACACATGTCTCTACTACAAGAATTAATTGCCTAGGACCTCTATTGTTGGGCAATGTTATCAGCTTTGCCCATTGCAGTCGTTGTGCCATCATCACTGCCTCCGGCATCATCTTGGACATCCTCATTTGGCACTGTGGAAAAAAAAAGAGGTAGCACGTAAGGATTTATGTACTATAGAACTTGAAAAGAATATTTACTATAATGAGCACATGGATTTACAGAGGTCGAGGCCTTTGTTTACTATAAAATTATCATCAACGTGACAGGTATCTTAAAAGACAAGAACACATGTTTATTATAAGAATATGTGTTTACAACAAATAAAAAAGAATAATGTGATAAGAACTTTTACAAAAAGATACTAATGAACTTTACTAGAATCATAGCTACAGTAAATTTACAATTGGATACTAAGTAACTTTACAATTATATGCTAATAAAACTGACAATAGTGAATATTGTGATAAAAACCTTTACAATAATGCGACAAAATTTTTTACATAAGATGCTAATGAACTTTACTAATAGAGCCGTGATGCAGAATGTCTCCATGGAGGATTCCGATTGATGGCGCCGCGGTGGAGAAAATCGAGCGACGGCTAGACCATCCTTTTTCAACAACCCCTTTCCTTTTCCTGGCATAGGCCTTACTCATCTATTCAACAAAACACACTCATGTGAGTGAATTTACAAATAGGATACTAATGAACTTTACAATAATATTCTAAAAAAATTTACAATAATGTGATAGGGACCTTTACAATAATACTCTAATGAACTTTACTAGAATCTTTACAATAAGACTCTAATGACCTTTACAATAATTATTTTACAATAATTTAATCTTTACAATTAAACAATATTTACTATAATGTGTAGATGGATTTACAGTAGGCAGAGACTTTATTTA
Organism: Raddia distichophylla; assembly: GCA_005191435.1. Taxonomy (NCBI): domain Eukaryota; kingdom Viridiplantae; phylum Streptophyta; class Magnoliopsida; order Poales; family Poaceae; genus Raddia; species Raddia distichophylla. The sequence goes on along the minus strand of SPJY01011861.1, from coordinate 2,334,859 downwards.
CTACAAAATTATTGTCACGTGACATGTGTCTTAAAAGACATGAACACACATGTATCTACTACAAAATTTAATTGCGTAGGACCTCTATTGTTTGGGCAATGTCATCAGCTTTGTCCATTGCAGTCGATGTGCCATCATCACTGCCCCCAACTTTATCTTGAACATCCTCATTTGGCACTGTGAAAAAAAGAGGTAGCATGTAAGGGTTTATATACTACAGAAGTTGAAAAGAATATTTACTGTAATGGGCACATGGATTTACAAGAGTCATAACCTTTGTTTACTATAAAATTATCATCACGTGATAGGTGTGTTAAAAGACAAGAACACATGTTTTCTATATGAATATGTATTTACAACAAATAAAAAAATATAGGTTTTAATTACTACTACAATTCAAATTCATTTATAAATAAGCAAGTGAAATAAACTACAAGTTTGTAACATACTAGTAAGTAAATTAAACTACAAGTTTGAAGTTTGTGACATACTCACATATAGCAAAGCTTCTAGGTATGTGTAGGATTTTGGAGGCCAAGTCCAATGTTTTCTCAGTATTAGCTGAAGCTGCAAATAGCTCGTTACTTGATGTTAAGAACTGGCCATCGAAGCACCGGAATTGAAATTCACTAAAAAGAAATTCTCCACAGTTGACGGTTCGGTGAAATAGCACGTCACCCTCCATATGAATTGCGAAAACATCTTGATCCGCTGGAGCCCGTCCTCAGTCCTTAACCATACAGATAGTAATCAAGGTTCTGCCATCTTCCTCGCCAAGAGGAAAAGGAAGAAAAACATAGTAATGTTACGTTAGAAATTTTCAAAAAATCTCTTGAGAAACCTAACTTGTTCAACGTCACTCGGTGAGGCATATCGTCAAGCAGCTCTCAGGTAGACCCCGAGCGCGGAAGCAAAGATGCGAGTCGTTGGTCATGGAGACATGCCGGCGTTGATGGCGTGGCCTGACCCTTGGAAGGGGAGTCGAGGCAGAGCTGGATGGCAGGGGTGCGTCGTCGGCTTCGGGGGAGGCCCTACCTCGTGGCATGCGCCGTTTGTCAGCGAGGGGCCTCGCAAGCCTGCCACCGACACGGCGGGGGGAGACGGCGCCGAGGGCCCGTCACGAGGTCGCTGCGACGGCGCCGAGCGGTGTCGAGGTAGGCGAGCGTGACGGCGAGGCAGACCGAGGTGGGGGCCGCGGCGAGGCGGTGCGCCGACTTCGGGGTTGGCCTTCGGGGGTGGCGCTGGGCGCAGAAGCGGCGCCAAGGAAGCTCCAGGCGACGGCAGGGCTGCGGGGAGAAAATCGAACTGAGACGGGGAGGGGTGGGAAACGGATCTAATGGTTAGAAGCATAGGAGTATTTTAGCTAGATTACTCCTAAGAGTACCATAGTCTTTGTCTCTATCTATCTATCTATCTATCTATCTGTCTATATATATAAAAAAAGGGATAGACTTCAGGGCAGTCGCCTGTGTTTATTGAGGCTGGCGCAGGCGATTTTCTGGTCGTTGGATCTTGATCCAACGGCCAACGTGCGCGCGAGCCCCCCACCTTTTTAAGTCAGCGACGACCGAGTGATGCGCATCTTCTTCCTCCTCTGCTCTCGCCGATCCCCTTCTTCCTCCTCACTCCGCGCCTCCACCGCCGCCTCGAGCCACCGCCCCGGCCGGCGGCGAGGGCGCCGTCGGCCGCTCCGCCGCCCCATCCTCCCGCCGCCGCGCCTCCCCCGCCTACCCTAACCTCGCCGGCGCCTCTTCGATCCCCCATCCACAATCAGGGGCGGATTTAGGCCCAGGGCACCCTCGTAATAACTTCGTATAGCATACATTATACGAAGTTATACGATAACCTCCCGCCGCCGCGCCTCCCCCGCCCACCCTAACCTCGCCGACGCCGCTTCGATCCCCCATCCACCGCCGCCCGACCGCCATCTCCCCCCTCCCCCGGCTCCGGCGGCGCCGCGCCGCCTCCGCCGCCGCCCTGACGATCCCGACCAACCGCCGATCCGCCGCCGCCCCGACCTCCCTCTACACCCGGAGAAACCCACATATTCCCTAACCCGAACCCCCGAACCCTAAACCCTAACCCGAACCGGCCGGCGGCGAGCTCGAGGGCGGCGACGGCGAGGGCGACGGGGAGCTCGACGGCGGCGAGGTACGCTCCCTCCTTCCTCCTCCCCCTTCTTCCTCCTCTACGCATTCTTGAAAATTTGACTGGCTCGGCGAAGAACAGGGCAGTCGCCTGGGCGGGTGATTTGCCGCCCAGGCGACTGCCAGGGAGCAAAACCGATCAAAAAATATTGCTATTCATCATAATATAAAGTCTAATTTATGTGTCTGGATTTGTTTATTTATAAAATGAATTTATTTTTAATTCCGATTTTACTATGGCTTTGTTCTTTTCAGCTTAATTAAATTTATTTTTTATATAGACTAAATGATGTACTCCCTCTGTCCTATAAAGAATGCATTTCTGGTTTTTCTCAGACAGATTAGTGTGAAAGGCAAATGACTAATCTGCCCCTAATTAATTACATGCACAAGCGTGCTGCTGCTTTGGTTCCCAAAATAATTAAATGTGCATGCGTCTCCTTTGGTGGGGAACGGATATAGAGAGAGATGGGAGTGGGGGAGTTAATGGGCTGCCTCTTTTTTGATGGGCCCCACGTCTAAACATGCACTCTTTGTGAGACAATTTTTAAACACTAAAAATACACTCTTTGTAGGATAGAGGGAGTAGTATTTTGTAAATTAAAATTTTCCGCAATTCAAAGCTGAAAAGAACAAGACCTATATGTACATTGCAGCAAATTTACTTCTCCCCAAGTAAGAAATACAAATAGTTTTGCACTCTTTGTTTTGTTGTCTCTTTTGGTAATGGAAATCGGGGTTTCATCCCCACGTGGAAAAAAAAGTGTTGAACGGGGACACATATATGCATGCATGGCGAGAAGTCATGCCGTGTGAAATTAAACGGCGAATGCATGCGCATTTACCTGGTTAATTAACCGGGTCATCGGTCATGCACGTGGTCATGCTCATGCATGCATTTAGTTGCTGGTTTAGTGGCCAGCAGCAAGTTTAGGATGAGACTGTTGTTCGTGTCTTCGTGAAGCAGCAGTACGCCAGTACATGCGTGCCAGCTAGCGTGTGCTAAACTGTGTATATGTATCTTGTTCTTCTTTTTGTTCACAGCTGAATCATGGCTGCTCAGCCAAAGAAGAAGAGTGTGGTGGAGAGCGGCGATGGAGGCCTCGGCCTGGGCCTCGCCGCGTTCATCGCGAACGGCGAGGATCTGGGCCCCATCATCCGGCACGCCTTCGAGTCCGGGAAGCCCGAGGCCCTGATGCAGAACCTCCGGGGCCTGGTGAAGAAGAAGGAGGTGGAGATCGAGGAGCTCTGCCGGCTCCACTACGAGGAGTTCATCCTCGCCGTCGACGAGCTCCGCGGCGTGCTGGTGGACGCCGACGAGCTCAAGGTCCTCCTCTCCGGCGAGAACCTGCGCCTCCAGGACGCCGCCGACGCGCTGCTGCTCAGGCTCGACGACCTCCTCGAGCTCTGCTCCGTGAAGAGGAACGTCGGGGAGGCCATCACGACGCTGAAGCTGTGCGTGGAGGTCACCGGCCTCTGCACGGAGTGCAACGGCTACATCGCCGGCGGCAAGTTCCACCCGGCCCTCAATACCCTGGAGCTCATCCAGAGACGCTACCTGCAGCACATCCCCGTGCAGCTCCTCAAGAAGGTGGTCGCGAAGCAGATCCCGCTGCTCAAGATGTACATCGAGAAGAAGGCCTGCGGCGAGTTCAACGACTGGCTCGTCCACATCCGGCGAGCGGCGAAGCAGATCGGCCAGGCCACGGTGGAGCACGCGTCCCTGGCCCGGCAGAGGCACGCCGAGATGCGCGACCGGCAGGGCCACGTGTACCGAGATGGGATCAACGCGGAGGAGGAGGCGGCGGCGGCGGAGTTCGACCTCACCCCGGTGTACCGGGCGCACTACATCCATGTGTGCCTCGGCATCGGGGACAAGTTCAGGGACTACTACTACAAGAACAGGCTGATGCAGCTCAACCTGGACATGCAGATCTCCACGTCCCAACCCTTCCTGGAGTCGCACCGGCCGTTCCTCGCGCAGGTCGCCGGGTTCTTCGTCGTCGAGGAGCGCGTCCTCCGCACCGCCGACGCGCTGCTCACCGAGTCCCAGGTGGAGGCGACGTGGGAGACGGCCATGGCGAAGATCGTCTCCATTCTCGACGACCAGTTCCCTCGCATGGCCACGGCGGCGCACCTCCTCGTCGTGAAGGACTACGTGACGCTCCTCGGCGTGGTCGTGAAGAGGATGGGCTACACGACGACGACGCTCATGGAGGTCCTCGACCGGAGCAGCGACAAGTACCACCAGCTGCTCCTCGCCGAGTGCCGGAGGCGGATCGACGACATCCTCGCCAACGACTCGTACGAGCAGATGGTGATCAGGAAGGAGAGCGAGTACAGCGCGGACGTGGCGGCGCTGCTGCACTTGGAGGAGCACGCCGCCGGCGCTCGGCCGCCGGAGCTACCCTACGTGGCGCCCTTCTCCTCATCCGTCCTCGACGTGTGCCGCGTGGTGAGGGCCTTCGTGGAGGACTCCGTCGGCTACCTCTCCGGCGGCGGCGGCGGGCAGAGCCAGAGGAGCCTGTTCGAGCTGGTGAAAGGGTACCTGGACCGGCTGCTGATCGAGGCGGTGAACGACAGCCTCCTGAACATGGTGTACGCCCGGTCGCTCTCCATCTCGCAGCTGATGCAGCTGTCGGGGAACATCGCGGTGCTGGAGCACGCCTGCGTGCTGCACCTCCTCCACGCCGGCGAGCTCTGCGGCGTCCCGCGGCGCGTGGCCGGGAGGTGGGCGCTCGGCGGCCTGACGGCGCGCGCGGTGATGGCGGCGTCGCAGAACGCGTCGTACAACGCGCTGATCAACCTCGCGAACGCCAAGGTGGACGAGTTCATGGCGCTGCTGGACAACGTGAACTGGACGTCGGAGGCGGCGCCGGACAGCCCGAACGACTACGCGAACGAGGTGGTGATCTACCTGGAGACGCTGGTGTCCACCGCCCAGGAGATCCTGCCGCTGGAGGCGGTGCACAAGGTGGTGTCCGGCGCGGTGGGGCACGTCGCCGACTCCATCATGGCGACGCTGCTGGGCGACGGCGTGAGGCGGTTCACCTTCGACGCGGTGCTGGGCATCGACCTGGACCTGAGGGTGCTGGAGGAGTTCGCCGACGACAAGTTCGAGAGCACGGGGCTGGCGGCGACGGGTAAGGAGACGACGTTCAGGGACTGCCTTGTGGAGATGAGGCAGCTGGTGAACCTGCTGCTGAGCAGCCAGCCGGAGAACTTCATGAACCCGGTGATCAGGGAGAGGAACTACGGCTCGCTGGACTACAAGAAGCTCGCCATCGTCTGCGACAAGTTCAGGGACTCCGCCGATGGCCTCTTCGGGAGCCTCGCCAACCGCAACAACCGGCACGCCGCGCGCAAGAAGTCCATGGACGTGCTCAAGAGAAGGCTCAAGGATTTCAGCAACTAGCTATATATGCACATTCTCCTAGTAATAATTATATATGCGCTGCACTTGCGAATGATTAATTAATTGGTGCTGTGCTGCCTCCTCTGCTCCTCTGCAGATTCGTATGCATTGTAGGCATTTTAGAGTTTTTTAAAAAATAAATAATTAGCTCGAGCTCCACTTTCATGGTGGCATGAGAAGGAAAATAGGGATGCTTGGGTCACAGCAACACAAACGACTGCCGCAGAGATGATCCTTTTTAAAAAATAAAATTTTACGGATACCATTTTGGCAAAAAAATAATAATTTTCGTGACACTAGTAAATGGCAATTATAGAGGAAAATATTATTCCATAGCAAATCCGTTTATATTATCCATCGATCATGGTATTTTAGAAAAAAAGCTATGTGTGCTACCCCTTAGCTCGAGGTGCAAAGGAACGAGCTACGAGATCATAGAGGCCTGGAGCAAGCATAACCAACGACAATGACCAGCCCACGGATCACCAGATTGGGCTAGGCTTAATTTGGCTAACGGAGCCGGCTGTCGTTCGTGGGCCAGGCTCTTGAAGAAAGATTTGGGAAGATTTTGAGAAGCCTTGAAGCCTACCCCACCGACCTTATGGTGTCCAAATATATCTTGTGTCCGTATAAAGGTATGATTTTATATGTATTGATTCATAACAACCTCGATGTATAAGGGATGTTACGTGTAGGAGATATAATTATCACAATGTAAATACCCCCGAGGGGAATCATTTAGTCCCATCTACGAGGCATTGAGGCAATAGCACTAGCCATAGCCACACTGTAATCATACTCTCGTCGAAATCAGTCTGCTGAAGTAAGGCAGTTATCTCAGGCTGAGCTCCCCATGTCTCTCTTTATTTTATTTTTTAGTATTTTACTTGTGCAATTCCCAATGTTTCAGGAGCTTAATCCACGTGCCAACCCTCAATTTTACCTTACCATAAGGGTCAGAATCCCATGCACTAGTCCCTGGATCGGTATACTAGTGTAGAAGATCACGTAGAATATACAAGCATACATCGATTAAATAGAATCTTGAATATTACATACCATGATACACCCTTAGGCGAATTTAGTAAGGTGATCAGTACCAGCCTTAATATACAAAACATTGTTCAGAGTTTGCGGTTATCTTCAAAATATGTACCCAAAAGAATTACCTATCGGCTAAGTGTCCTGCCAGCGACCGAAGCAACCCCTAAGACTCGTCAGGTCCATCGAAGTCCTGTCCATCGTCTTCATGGCACTCGTACGGATCCTCCTCAATTCCCTCGTTTAAATAATGTAAGTAGGCGAGGTCAACGTCATCCAAACGCTGACTAGTTAACACTTCCCTTAATGCAATTATTGCATAGAAGGCTTTATTTGGGGAATGGGTTGTTTTATTTGCATAAGCCTGGTCTTTAAATGACTTTAAAAACTTCCTATGCTAGCATCATGTAGTAGTAGTCTTATTATCTCAAGGAATTAACATCGAAACCACACACCCCAAGTCCACAACCAAATCACCGACCCTTCCAACCAACCCTGAACAGACCAAGCCTCGACCAACATACACTCGATATCATATCTCACCAAACCAATCTTCATGTTGCCCCCAACATTTCCTAGATACGCCATCCTTCCAGGATTTGGCAATTCTGTTGTGGACCACACCTGCCACGGCATGCTCACCTCGGCCTAGGGGGTTGCCAGCCCTCACTAGCCGAGCGTCATCCTGGGGAAGTGTGTCCTTTATCACCCTCGGTGATGACCCATGCCGGTCCCTATCGAGAATGGTCCCAGAGGGACTCCGCAGAGCGCTCACAGCTGACGATCTAAGACCCATACTCCGCGTGATGGCCACGCGTTGTGTTGGAACCATCCCTAAGATGGCAGCGATCTTCCCGCTACACGTGTTCTTCCGCGCTCCTCCTGGGTAAGCCCGGCTAAACCTAGCACCAGGCACCTTGTGCCTTAACCATCCATCCGGATGTCCTCAAGGGACAACTCATCAATCATCCATATCTACTTCCTCGGTCCTCGACCTTGCCATACATGAACTATTCCAACCAACCGACCAAACTAGACCAACATCCCAAATAACCATACCCTCAACACAATCAGCCCAACATGCAACTACTAGCCCTAACTGTCACATGTCATACAATTTCAATGAAGGAATGAATGGCCGGTGAATATTAATTCACCGTTCCGTGGCGATTTGCCAGAAGATTTGTTTAAACCTAAACCAGTCTAAGCAGGTTTTACCCATTAGGTAGGGTTAAAGTGATTACCAGACTAATCTTAGGCTAACAAGGGTAATGACAATCAAGGCAGTCATGAAGGCTAAACCATTCAAGGGCAGGCATGTATAAGTATTACATGATTAACAATTAGACAGGTTAATAAGCATGCATTTTTAATAATAAACTATATATTTTGGAGAAAAACTGAGTAATGAACATGATATTAGCGATGTTAATCTGCACTAGGGAAAGTCGCAATCTCTCCCTAATACGGACCACATCTAAAGAGTAAGTGTTGACTCGCCTTGCTCAGGTAGACTGTCCTCCTTAGCGTCACCAAACCTCCCTTCGGGATCGCCTACGTCTAATCATACAATCAAACCAATAATTACTTACTAGTGCAAACAGAAATCATGATGCATGCACGACATAGGCTTTACCGTTGACATTATCGCCTACCATCTATTAACGAATCTAATTCTCGTATGATATGATATGCATGTCCTAATACATTATTAACAATATTATTATAATAATCTAGCTATACCCAAAAATACGATATCATACGATACGGTCATAATAGAGCGATTAGGGTTTTTGGAAACGACATACGATGACGGCTCGACGTTGACGGAATACAACCATTATACGAGGCTAAGGCTTATCGGTGCTGGCATTTTCTATGTTTTTCCCAAATTTAGGGTGTAACCCTAAGTTTAGGTTATATTAGTGCATTATCTAAAGTTAACTCCTAATCTAACTAATAAGGTTTAATAATTATTTGTTGGTTTCTAGTAATTAATTTACTATAAGAATTACCTTGGACAAATGTTATTTTAAAGTTCTATGGCTAGTATGGCATCATCTACCCATTTTATTTTCAAATAAATTTTTAGGGTCAGGTTCATTCTTTAATATAACCAAAATTACCCTAGAAATAGTTTAACCATTTTCTATATAGGAAAATCTACTATTTCAACTAAACAGTGCCAATTTCCTATTACAGTGGTCGTTTTCATATTTTTATAAAATCAGCAATGGTCTCTAATATTTAACTAATTTTTTCTAGAATTTTTGGGAGTTTCTAGCTATTTTAAATAATTCAATAGCTATTTCGGTATTTAACTAATTGATAAATTCGTTGGAAAAAGGTTTATTTTCCTCGGGCCGATCCAACCGATGAACCGGCCCGACGACGAAAACGGCCCATGGCCCACGCGCTCACGCTCCCACGCCGACCAGGGCGACTACGCCGAAAGCGTACTTCGCGGGGACGTCAACGCCATGCGCAGATGCGCTGGCGTGAATCAACTGTGCGCCTCCACTTATCCCGACCGGTGGACCACAGACCAATGGCAGAGGCACAGGGTCACTGTTTTACCCGACGCGCGTGGGGTTCTACAGGCAGGTGGGACCCACAGGTCAGTGACTCCTAACGCGTCTGTCTACACGAATCTTGGCGTGGATCGGACGGCTCGTGGTTGTCGTCTTCCTCAGACCAGTCAACGTGGCCCGGTGGCGACGGCAAACGACGCGGTGGCGCTACGGTCACCTATCGGCCAAGAGCGTTCTCGCTTCGGCATCTACAGCTCCTAAGGGCCCTAACGACGCACGCGCCGAGGCCAGAGGTGGCCGGACGCGGCGGTGAAATCCGTGGGTTCGCCGGAGAATCCGCGCGGTGCTACGGATCTACAGGCTACCAGCATGGACGGCGAGCTAGAGGGGGTCAAGGGCGAGCTCACCATGGGTCGTGCCGAAGGTGATTGGGCTCGGATGTGGCTGGCAGCGAAGGGCCCGGCGGCGACCGAAACAGGGGCGTCGCCGACGTGGCACCTCCAGGCGTCTCCTCTGAAATCAAGGGAGGGGAAACGTTAAGGGTGACGTGGGAAGGCTCGGGGTGAGAGGAACTAATCTGTGGCTCACGAAATCGACGAGGTTTCCTCGGCGCCGGTGCGGGAAAGATTTGGGGGAAAAGGGAAAACGGTGCCAGCGAGGGGAGCTCCTGGCTTTATAGGCGCAGGGCAAGGTCTCTGGCCCGAGGGCACTCATAGCGGCACGGGGGGAGAGCGGGTCGACAAGGAGACGCGCGCGGCGCGGCCAGGGTCGAAGCGGCGTGGCGCAACGCGGCGTGACACGACGGCCAGCGGCGCAATGATGATGGCGTGAACGGCGGGTGCAGAGGCAGGCGCGGCGCAATGACAGCTCGGTAGAGCAGGGCAGAGCAGAACAGCGATAGGGCCACCGGCAGAGAGAGAGGAAGAGAGAAGGAGAGAAAGAGAGAGCGGATGGAATGGGGCCCACGTGTCAATGCGAATTCAATTGAATTTTAAAATTCAAATACTTTGAGTTTGCCCCAGAATTGGGCTGTTACACCACGACAAAAGGAAACCTTTGATTTCCTTCGATTAAAATAAACTCAACGGAGAATCCGTTTCTCAAGTTAGAATAATTATGGGGTTGGCCCATTTAATATGATTAATTAATTGGTGCTGTGCTGCCTACTCTGCTCATCTCATCTGCTGTTCGTATGCATTGTACGTATTTTAGATTTTTTTAAAAAAAATAAATAAAAATTAGTTCGAGCTCCACTTTCATGGTGGCATGAGAAGGGGACTGGGATGCTTGGGTCACAGCAACACAAACGACTGCCGCACAGATGATCCTTTTGAAAAAATAAAATTTTACAGAGACCATTTTGGCAAAAAAATAATAATTTTCGTGACACAAGTAAATGGCAATTATAGAGGAAAATATTATTTCATATTTTATATTATCCATCGATCATGATATTTTAGAGAGAAAAAAAAGGCCATGTGTGCTACCCCTTAGCTCGAGGAGCAAAGGAAACAGCTACGAGATCATAGAGGCCTGGAGCAAGCATAACAAAACGACAATGGCCAGCCCACGGATCCCCAAGTTGGGCTAGGCTTAATTTGGCTAACGGAGCCGGCTGTCGTTCGTGGGCGAGGCTCTTGAAGAAAGATTCGGGAAGATTTTGAGAAGACTTGAAGCCTACCCCACCGACCTTATGGTGTCCAAATATATCTTGTGTCCGTATAAAGGTATGATTTTATATGTATTAATTCATAACAACCTCGATGTATAAAGGATGTTACGTGTAGGAGATAGAATTATCACAATGTAAATACCCCCGAGGGGAATCATTTAGTACCATCTACGAGACATTGAGGCAATAGCACTAGCCATAGCCACATTGTAATCATATACTCTCGTCGAAATCAGTCTGCTGAATTAAGGCAGTTATCTCATGTTGAGCTCCCCATGTCTCTCTTTATTTATTTTTTTTAGTATTTCAATTGTGCAATTCCTAACGTTTCAGGAGCTTAATCCACGACAAAAGGAAACCTTTGATTTCCTTCGGTTAAAATTAAAAGAAACTCGACATAGAATCCGTTTCTCAATCATCGGCAACTACTCGTAAAAAATTCCCAATCGTAGCAAAGTGGCATCTCTACTAATATAAGGGAACAACGGTGATCTCTCGTCCTTTTTCTGCAATTTATATGTTAGCCCTGCAGTTTCTTAATCTCACAAATATGAGAAGCTGCAGGTCAATTTATTTTGGTAAAGTGCAAATTCTCAGTGGTATCAGGTCAATTTTTTCTAACCTGTATTAGTAATTGCCGGTAAAGGTGTGCTTGGAAAACTGTTTTGATGTCTGAAATGGAGTTATTTTAGTGACCACATGAGTAGTTTACACTTACTCTAGGAGTGTCACTGGTAAAAAGGAACGGACCGGTAACTATCTCAGAATATCAACGGTCAACAAACAATCACATATAGAGTAGTATATATATATACTATCTTCCGCAGATGAGTACATACACAATGAGTTCCCAGATGATTGCCAACGAAGCAATTGGGCAGCTGGCATGTGGGGTGTGTTTTAATCTCTTATCCCAATTAGAGAGAGGAAGAACGTGGGAGGAGGAGCAGGAGCAGGAGAGAAAAGGGGAGCCGCCACGGCGGCGACACTAGGGTTTGGGAGGGGTTGAGCCGGGCGGCTGTGTCGCCCCTGAGCAGCCCGGTGGAGAGCGACGCGAGGACCGAGAGTTTTGTGTAATTGCTGTGTTCTTTCCTTATCCCAATTAGCACTTCACTAGCAATCAATCTATCCCGACAGGAAACAAATTAAGTGAATTAATTACTAATCCTCCCTGTTGTCGTGATCACTGCTCAGGTTGTTGATCCAACACTGACGTGTCCCGACCTGCCGGTGCCAGGGTCGTCGCCTTGAGGTGGTGACGTGGGTGCCTTGCGTGGATAGTGTTATGCTGCCAGATTGTTCTTGTGAGCATCCGTGACCGTGAACCATCATCCTGTCCTTCCCCATAATATGAAATATCCCTCCATTAATTAATCTATAATAAGTACAAGTCCGAACAGGCGCCCCGCTCGCTCGCCACGTGGCTCGTCTCCCTGCACGGCGTCGCCACGGCCGTCCGATCGCACGACCCAGCCAGATCCGCCCGTCCGTTTTGCTTTAACGTATAAAAGATTTTTTTCCGCACACCTATCAGGCACGCGGGTGGTTCGCTCGATTTATTAACTCGCTCCGTTCGTTGCCTGGGAGGCGCGCGTTCGAGTCCCGCGTCCGCCGCGCGCAAGCTTATTTTTCCTCCCGCGCTGCGCGTTCTTGCCTTGCGCGCGCTCTTTTTCCCGCGTTGTCGTTTTTTCCCCTGCGCGCAGTCGCGTTTTGCACGGCGTGGCGCGCCCGTCGCGTTCGTACTGGCCTCACGCGCGCCCGCCGTTTTTTTCTCCCGCGCCTGCACACGTTTTGCACTTTTGCCCGCCGTCGCGTCCGGCCTCGCGCCGCGGGCGCGCGTGTTAAACTAGTTGTCAATAATCCAGCCCATCCAAAGAGCTTGCAATGTGCGACATGTGTATTTGTGAGAACGTGAGTTATTCGTCTATATAGGTCGGTCGATGTTGTCTCCAACACCATGTTCATGTTAGCTTTAGACAATAAAAAAGGAAGAAAATCACATGTATTATGTACCACTGACGTTTCACTAAATCCTTTCTTATCATTGCACTGCCAATCTAACTTTGCATTTTATCTTATTTTCAGTTACTTTTTTCTATGCTATTATTGACGAGTCAGACCATGGTGGAGCTGTATAAAATCAATCATTATGCCCTATCTTCTTTATATGTTACAAAATATGAAAACACTTGAGGCCGACTGTCCAGCGTGTCCGGACGCGCGTAGATGCAGCCCGGCCCACGTGAGGCGGTGGAAGGACACGCTGCAGCCATGCAAGGTGGGTCCCACAAACATTTTTTTCTTTTGATGGCCATAAATTTTGACTGGATGCTCTAATCCACCAACCGTTTGCACCAACGTGTTTCTCGTATTTTTACTAACAAAGCAAGACGTATGCTGCCATATAAATCTTCAAACTTACCTGATGAAACTTGGGTTTCGCCTACTGAAACTTGGATTTCACCTACTGAAACTTAGATTTCATATTCGTTAAACTTGCCGAACTATCATGTTTCATCAGGTTTAATCCAAGTTTCATCAAGTTTCAATAGGTTTCATCCAAGTTTCTTCAAGTTTCAACATGTTTTATCCAAGTTTCTTCAAGTTTCATCAGGTCAATCCAAATTTCATCGAGGTTTAACAGGTTTCATTCAAGTTTCATCAGGTTTCATTTGGCGCTCATCTTCATCAATACGTGAGTCATGGTTCATCAACATATGGCCAAGTTTCACTAGCATACTGATCAAGTTTCATAAGTTTCATCAAGTTTCAATAGGTTTTATCCAAGTTCCTTCAAGTTTCATCAGGTCAAATCCAAATTTCATCAAGGTTTAACAGGTTTCATTCAAGTTTCATCAGGTTTCATTTGGCGCTCATCTTCATCAATACGTGAGTCTGCGGAGGGGGTAGAGCTCGGTGGTGGAGGCACCAGAGGTGGGCGGCGCCGCTGCAGAGGGCTCAGAGCTCGGCGGCGGAGGGAGCAGACGTGGCCACTGGCCGGCGCCGCGACGGAGGGAGGCAGGGAGCACCGGAGCAGAGACGGACGTGCGGTAAGGCGAGGTGCGGCCGTGGCGACGTGGACGCCCAGCGCTTAATTGGACGCTTAGGGGGTAAGCGAAGCGCTGACCCCACGCTTAGCGCCTAATCGCGCTTAAGCGTGCGCTTAATCGCGCTTTTTGGAACCTTGCCACTGACATTTCACTAAATCCTTTCTTATATATCATTGCCTTGCCAATCTAACTTTGTATTTTATCTTATTTTCAGTTACTTTTTTCTATGCTATTATTGACGAGTCAGATCATGGTGGAGCTATATAAAATCAATCATTATGCCCTATCTTCTTCATATGTTACAAAATAGTTAGTTCTTCACAAATTATAGAGAATTTTTCCATCCCCCAAATCTCCAATCCATAGATCTTTTGTCCTCTTGTCAACAGACAATTGGTGAATTATGTGTGACTGTGTGAATATTTGTGCAACGTAGATTAATTTAGGCCATTTTCAACGGACCTAACTTATCTAGCCCAAATACTATTCATCCATCATTCACACCTCCTCTTCATTATCAGCTATATTTTTTTCTCTCTTATATTTAGTTCGCTACAGTACACTCGGCTAGCCTAAGTTAAGCTCCATCGGTATGAGAAGAAAACAATTGATTTGAAATCGCAATGGGGAAAGGCAAGTAAGGATAATGATATCATCCAACGTTTCCATGAAGCAAGTGGAATTGTAACTTCCACGATTTGTACTCCAATTGTGTTACTATGAGTTTGTGTTTTTTTTTACTTGAACATATGTATTTTTTACTTTTAAATACCCAATCGACGGATCCTAGCTAGCTGACCGCGACTAGTAAAAACGAACGGGTTGGTAACTAACCCAGAATGTCAACGGATAGCAAACTGTTAATCCTATACATCTCCCGTAGATTCGTTCCCAAATGATTGCCCAGGAAGCTAGCTAATTGGACTGGCATGTGAGCGCTTAATTAATTGCCGTCGCATTGCTGCGATCAGGTCGGTCGATCCATCGATCCTCCGCCGACGTGTCCCGGCCTGCCTGCCGGTGCCGATGTGAAACACGACCAAATCGATGGGAAAGATACTTTAATCCTCTCCTGTCCACCAAACTGGGCATGCAGCCAATCATTCAGCCAGCCATGGGTCGTCGCCTCCACCGAGCAGCTAGCAGCTGGTACCTCTTCATTGCGTGGATCATGCTGCCAGATCGATCGTTCGTTCATCCATTCGTTTATTCATCTGTCCAACCCCTCATCTTCTTCTTCTTCTTCTTCTTCTTCTTCTTCTTCTTCTTCTTCTTCTTCTTCTTCTTCTTCCTCTCCATTGCCAAAAATCCAGAGAGAGAGGAGGGAGGGAGCTTAGGGTAATGTGCATATGTATATGCGTATGTGTGTAGTTAATTAGTTGTGATTTGTGAGGTATATATCTGGAGCTGAGAGCTAGGTTTGTGGTGGCGGCGGCAATGGCGATGCCGTGGGAGATGGCGGTGTGCATCGCCGGCAACGTGTGGGTGCTTCTCGATGGCTGGATCGCCACCTGCGTCCTCGCCGCCGACGAGGTCGCGCGCATCCTCCGGTCGGCCACCGACTGATCATGCATGGTCTAGCTATTCAAGGTAACTAAAGTAGAGGGTGCACTAGTTGATTGTTCTTTCTTTCCTCCATGGACCATTTTTTTTTCGTGCCTATGTTTGTTTAGTACGTTATTTATTAATTTGATAATAGTTGTGCGTTTTGATTAGTACTTATGTTCTTATGTGTCTAAACATGGTCGAGTTTGCTGGTTATAATGGTGGATTGTATTATTTGATCAGAGCTCAGAAGAATCTACTCGTAGTTTCGCAGGACTTGTAGTCGTGCTGAATGGGTAGAGCTAGAAAAATTGGCACTCTAGTTGGCTTTCTAGGATTAATTAACAAAATACGTACATGTGTTCATCTACAAATTAATTAGCTTCTCTGCACGCAAAAACATCTCCAATAAATTTCAGCAGATTTTGTAAAAAGAAATCCTAGAAGTTTAAATTTCAATAACCAAACTTCTACGGGATCCTTCTCTACGTCACCAGGCCACGTACGCCATTAATCTCGATTTTTTTCCTGAGGTTTACCTAAACAATATATTTGAGATTGTGTAATATCTGCAAGTTTGTGGAAGGCCATATTCCTATATAGTATGACAAGAAGGGATTTGGATCCTCTGACATTGCATGAGCAATATCAGAGGTGAATAGTATTGGTTGCATTGATAGAATCTCCACCGTCCAATCTAAATCTGATGGATGAGATGTGTTGCTATAGTGTTTTATTACAGTAATTGCTACAGTATTTTTCTACGGTATTTTTAGCTGCTGCTACAGTGCATCTCTACCATTCCCTCTCACATGATTTCCTGTTCACCTCTGATATTGCTCATGCAATGTAAGAGGAATCTAAATCTGATGGATGAGATGTGTCGCTACAGTGTTTTATTACAGTGATTTTGCTACAGTAAAATCGCTACCTTATTTCCCTATGGTATTTTTACCTGTTGCTACAGTGCATCTCTACCATTCTCTCTCACTTGATTTCCTGTTCACCTCTGACATTGCTACGACAAGAAGGCCCTACACTCACATACTTTGTTAGCGAGACATTTCTCAGCGAGAAACTTTGTTCGTAACACAACGAATACATACGTGCCACTCCATCATATATATACATAGCAAAAGACCATGCTACCCCTATTTGCCTTGGAGATGGCCACCAACGCCTTAGCATATGCCTTTCGTATTCTTTTTTATGCATGTATGTCATCACGGTTGTATTTGAGTTTCAAAAGTACTTATTACGTGTTATACATGTGACAATATAATATCTGTGTTTAGAATACCTCATGACGTGGAAACTTCTTTTTTAAGATTATTTGAAAGTTAATTTGGTAAGCCTGCCAAAGTGACCTTTCTTGATATGGGTATTTCGGTTTTTTCCATCAAATTCAGCATATTTGTGCGGACAAATTAAACATCCCAACAGTAACATCTTTTTTTAAAAAAAATGGACGTGGACCGATCAACAATTAAGAAAATTTGGCGAAAGGAATTAAATTAACCACCTTCCAATCTTTTGGCCCTATATATCGCTTCTAATTTCTGTTATTCTCGTAAAATTAAATCAATAAACGCCGCAGGATTCCTATATATTAAATCGGTGCTGCTGCATTCACATATATAATTTGAAATCTCTAATATTAGTTGGAACGTACGTGTGGCCACTTGTTTAACAACCGGTGCTACAAAGTCTTCACATGAGCTTGTCGTCAATTATACGCATGTCACCGAAAATTTTGTGGTCACCAGCTTTGAATTCAAGTATTCAACCGACGATAGCGTGGAATCTTCTTCCGTTTTTTAATTTTTATTTTGATGCAATGGCACACTGGCGCGCGCGCAGTAGTTGAGAAATGAATTATGTGATATACAGGGCATAAAAAATATATATAATTAAGCATATGTAGGGTAGTGTGCCAATTGTAGACTCACCTGTTATCCTATTAGTCAGACAGCAACGTAAAATAAACTAAGAAATACCCAAGCTCAAAACTGTATACATGCATGATACTCCCTGCAGTTTCATAATACTCGTCGGTTTGAACATTGACACGATCTTTAAAATGCAACTTTGAGCATCAATTACCAATGTCTTTTTTACAAAATCCGCTAAAATATGATATTGTGAAAGTATTTTTCAAGACAAGTTTATATGTATGGTTTTTATGTACACAATCCAAATAGTTTAAAAGATTTTTATAGATAAAGTTTCAAAACTTCAACCTATGGCAAATCTAAAACGACAAGTATTATGAAACTGGAGGGAGTATCTTCAAAGCATCCAACACCTTCTCGAGGTTGGGAAAAAAATATTTCATGGCATACTAAAATATACATGAGTCATCTATCACTTGTACCTAATGGCTTAGATTGATTTCATTTATTTATATTACTATCATAGCATATTTATTTGTTCCATAATGGTTGATTTTTTAATGGATCGATGCCATTTAATAGTGTAGTATCATTAAATTGTACAAACCTGGGAACTCGCTTTGTGCGCGCGCCACGTGGCTGGCCTCACCGGCTAACGCGGCGACGGCCGTCCGATCGCGCGAGCCCGACAGATCCGACCGTCCGTTTCATTTTTACATATAAAACGTTTTTTTTGCCACATCTCCTAAGCAGGCGGGCGATTTGGCCAGTTGGTTAGCTGAGGCCGTTCGCCAACTGGGCGGCCCGGGTTCGAATCCCGCCTCCCCTTTTTTCCTCCGCTTTTTTCCCTGCCTGCGCTGGGCTCCGGGCACGCGCTCTCCCCGTCGCACTTTTCTCCGCCACGGGCGCGCATGCGCGGCTAGTATTATACAACAATGATAGTTCTTTTTTGTAAAGGATGTCATCTAAACAAACTGTTAAATATAGATAATAGCCCTGCCCTCTCACCTCCCTCCTCTTTTAAAGTTGTAGCTAAATATCACTTGGTTCTGGATGTCGTTCATAGAGAGTATATTTTTAGTAGAGAGTATATTTTTAGTGGGACAGAGACAACTCTTAGAGCAATAATACCACCGCTCCAAATATAGGGGATAGCCTCGTATAACTGTATTTGTATAATCTAGACACACTACTGAACAAAATTACATGAGTTATTACAGAATGCCCTTGCTTTTGCTATGGGAACCAAGATCTTACGTCAGGGAATGGTGTCCCTTGCTTCCTTCCTACTCTAGCTAAAGCTTCATGCGAAGCCCATTTCTTTCAAAGCCTTGGGAAGTGATTGGTCTCCGCAACTTCAAGTAGGAATGCCACATCTCCTTGGACTCCATCTTTGACCTTCGCACAATCTACAACTTTGGCTATCAAGCAAAAGGGTTCAATCAAGTGCTAGCGCTATCCAAATACTTCTCACATGTGACTGAGACGTCGTGTCCTCCACTCATTAGATGTGAAGGCTGTTAGTCGAACTGCAAGCTCCATATCATGCTTCATTTTACCCTTCGATTCACTAACTCAATGGTTAGTAAACTCAATCGTGAGACAAGGGGCGAGCCAGCGAAGGGCGAAGGGTATACTAGGTGTAGTGTTACGACATCGGAATGTTTTTTTTTGTCCACTTCAAGTTGTCTTCATTTGTACCCTAGCCCCGAAACAATTAAACCTTCCATTAAATGTTGTGGATAGTGTATGTCCATTAAACGTTGGTATGGATGGCATATTGTCGTTATTTGATGATGTGGCTAGCCACATCTCTCTCTCTCTCTCTCTCTATTTGGCCAAGTCATCTTGTTCCTCCCTTTCTCAATCGCTCTCCCTTTGTGTCCATGGCAGGGAGACTGGTGGCATAACCGATAGGTCGACCACTCGAATCCCCCTCTAGGTCCCTCCTAGCTGTCAAAGCCCCCTTCTCCTCCTCCTACTCCTCCCTCTCCATCCATGGCAGGAAATCGGTTGTCGATGGACACCTCCTCCCTCTCTAGGCGCTAGAGCTAGCCCCTCAAGCTCCTCCCTCCTTTGCCTAGAGAGGCAGCCTAGAGAGTGGAGTAATGTGGGCAGTGACATTACTAGACCAATCGATGGATGACAAAGAGAAGTAGAGGAGAACGACTAGCCGATGAGCGCTCATGCATAGGTAGCAAGGAGAGTCAATAGAGCCATTAAGCGACACAACTGGGGAGGGAAATGATCGATTACTAGAGGAGAGAGATGACAGTCGAGGGAGCCTATTGGATCAACAACGCCATCGAGAACCCATGCAAGACGAAGCTCGCACATGGGCTGCAGGAAGAATCTGCAATGCGGCTAGGGAGAGAAGAAGGACCAATTTATGGTGGAGAGAAAGGAGCAAAGATAATCGGATGGTAGATGGGCCAACATTGTTGATGAGCACCCACACGGGCCTCAATGATAACATAGATGAGGGATTAAGGGAGAGGGATTAAGAGAGAGACAGAGAGAAGAGAGAGATGCGTGGCTAGACACATCGGCAATTAATGGCAACATGGCGTCCACATCGTCATCATTTAACGAACAAATGACATCCGCTGCAATGTTTAGTAGAAGTCTTAATAATTCTAGGGATAGGGGTGCAAACAGGAATTGCTTTAAGGGATCGAACAAAGTAATTTAGACGTCCCAAAGCTATGTGTGTTGATTTCAACTTCGCTCGAAATTATAGTACTATGGTTATATACTGTAAAAGAGATCAAACTGAATGCTCTTTTAATTTAATCGCTCTGCATGTTGCATGTGAAGGTGAACAACCTGTTTACTCCATAGTTCTAAGCCGACATAATGCAATTAATATCCATAAACCTGCCTTCTAGATTGCAGGCCGGGATTGTTGCATGCATGTGGATAGCTGCTGTGTAGGGACTGATCGGTGTACAGCATCGTTCCAGGTTACTTGTAAATGGTGAATTGTTAATACGTGTTTTCTTCTTATTCATTAAAAAGGCAAGCTTGGTGTACAGTGCGTAAAAGGGACTTGTAAAATTTTCATTTTCACTTTATACATGTATGTAACTAGAAACGATGGTGCGCTTTAATTCGCGCGCTGGCCCTGTTCAATGGATTGTCTGCCAGCCCAAAAAGCTGGACAAATTAAAGCAAGATGAGACATATATATAATTCTGTATCTGTATGGGATATGTGCAGGAGATTTGCAAACGTGAATAGAAGAGGTCAACAACGACTAATCTAAACATGATTGTGGGTTGTTAGGTTTCAGGAGAAATCTAATCGTGAATGGAATGAGTTTCATGAAATGAACTATAGATATCTTCAAATTACAAGTTGCTTGCATTGAATATGAAAGACGAACTCTATCGTAGAGAAAAACGAACCCACATATCAACATAGGTGTTGCCTAAATGAATCGGGAACAATGCCAAAACTGTATATGTGAAAAAAAGCCTGCCTGATTACATATTTCAATAATTTTGATAGTATCCCCCCTCTCAAATTATAGGTATACACTGCAGGTTGTATGCGTCAGCAAAGTAAAACTACATGGATCCATTTATATTCATACATGTATGCAGGCAGGACATAAATAAATATACTCCCTCCGTCCCAAAAATAATGTCGTTTTAGCTTTGTCCTAGATCAAACATTTGTATCTTTGACTATCAATTACTAAAAAACTGTATAGTTTAACAATATATAATTTTATATTATGAAAGTATTTCTCATGATAAATCTAAAAACATAAATTTTATATTGTTAAAGTATACGAATTTCTAGTAATTGATCATCAAAGATAGAAATGTTTTGACTTAGGACAAAGCTAGAACGACATTCTTTTTGGGACGAAGGGAGTAAATGCTAATTGGCATCTGGATTCTATTAAAGAACCAATTCCATAGCTACAACACTCTATTAGATAAACAAAGGCATGCAAGCTGGAGCAGCTCGGTGCAGGCGGCCGGGGTGCCGCGAGCGGCTGTGACGGCGGCGGCGTGCAGGACATCCTCTAGGCCAGCACAGCGAGGTAGGCCGTAGGCGAGGGCGACGTGCACCGGAACGGCGGCGGCACACCGGTGGGCAGCGGCGATGCATCGTGTAGGAACGCGAAAGGGAGGGGTAAGCAATAAAAAGAAAAATAAAAGGGAGAGAATGTGACTTACATGTGGGCCGTTACGCCATGTCATAGGCCACACGCCAACTCATCTGGTACATAGGCAAAACCACCCACCAAAACAGCCTAGGGGTTATTGGCATCAATTTCATGGTTTCTGGGGATATATAACTAGTTTTATAGTTTAGGAGTACATAGACGAAGTGTGATAATTTATGCTCTAAAATACACTTTTTTCTTTTTTTCCAACGATGATGATCGACAATTCCATAGCAGCATCCAATTCTCAATATTTAGCAGTTTGATCAGCTCAACCCACCTGATGAACACCTACGAAAAATATCTCCTGTGGGAAAAACTAAAACAGGTGCACTTGGGAAAAATTGAAATGGGAGGCGAGCACTCCTCAAATCTGAATCCAAGGAGCTCATGTAGCAGGCCGCTAAGTTCTGCAAAAAATTTTATTTTTTAATCCTTTTTTAATAAATATTTTATTTTTAACCCCCCGGCAAAAATATCTCCAAATCTAACCCTTTTGGCCGCGCCACGCCGCCTGGCGTGGCATATACATTCTGCCGCGCCAATGCATGTGGCGAGTCAGAGGTGCCACGTTGGCGCCCACGGCCGGCTGCGGCCAGTGTGGCATTTTCTAGGCTCCACCTTTGCCGCGCCACATGCACCGGCGCGGCAAAGGCCTGCCATGTGGGCCCGCGCTGGGTAGCCTCGCAAGGTCTTCCTTCCTCGGCCATTGACATGTGGGGGCCCTTTGCCGCGCCGTTGAGCATGGCGCGTCAAGATCGATGCTCTGCAGCATGGTCTTCTCTCCGAGCTGCTGCGCAAGTTCGTAATAACCAGCATTTATACTCCAGCACTGTGCTACCAAAATTCGGCATTTTGTTCCTAGGTAGGAGGTTCAGTTATCTTAGCTGCTGACCATGGGGAGTTCTTTAACCAGTTCTTGGCATGTTCTTTAACCAGTTCTTGGCATCTATCAGTAACCATCAGCAACAACTCATTGGTATGATTACATGGCTGAAAATGCAAATCATGGTCCATAGTTCATTCTAGCCACAAAGCTTAGCAGGTTCTGGCACCCCTACTAATTCGGCTACAGTTTCCTGCAGGAGATCCTCATATACTATTCTCCCAATCTTGCTCCCAACAAGATCGATGCCGTCTTCAGAACCAAACCACTCTAAGTCCATCAATAAGCCCCCCTGGTTGCACTCCATTTCCTCCCGTAGATGGACTACCCTTTGCCACACCTCCTCAACAAAACCCTGCTGATCCCATCTGCATGAGAACCTGGACAACAGTCCCTTTGAGGCACGTTTCATCAAAGAGGTGACTTGTAACACCCTGGTTCCTCGAGAACCCAGAATGCTACTAACTCTCCAAAATCTATAAAATTTCGACAGCATCTCCTTTGTTTATATGGACATCCACGACAGGCAATTTATATTCAAAGAATATATAACCATTTTCCAACAGCCACTAAACATAAAAGAAACTACAAAAGAAACTATAACTTCCAATTATACAAGATGATCAACTACTAAGTAAATTTCATAATTTCACTAATTATGATGTGAGAGGTAGTGAGTGCATAAGTCCAGGTTCTATTTTCCCATCCCATGCATGATTGACGTCACCTGTACCTAAAAAACCAAATAAAAGTAAGAGTGAGTATTCAACAATACTCAGCAAAGTATATGTATAAACAGAGAGAACGACAAAACATCATTCATAAATCCGTACTCAAAATAACCTCCGATCCAAAACCCCAAACAATCCACTTTTCATCCATTCGATGCAATGCAATGCACATGCGTCTGTACTGTGAGCCCATACCGGTTTAACATATACTTGCCTTTAACCACGTGTTTAACATATACTTGCCTTTAACCACGAGGACCAGCACGATCAATTGACGCCAAACTCGCACCACCACCTACGGAAAAGGACGAACTTCAATGCAAAGTCCACACGATTAACATGATGAGTAAACCAAATCACACCAACGCACACACCCCTTGACTCTTGCTATCCAAACACCTAGACCGAGAAAACTGACAATTTCATAATCTGGACAGCAGTACTAAAATCGACGCATCTCCAAAACCGCTCATCCGATTTTGACGTTCTTGTACTCGAAACGAAGCTAAGACATAGACGCACGAATTCTGTATAATGACGAAGATCTGAATCATGCTCCAAATAGGTCGAAACATCGACCGAACCCGCTGCACAACACTGATCTACTACGACCGCATCCCTCCAACCTAATCCTCCATTACCCACGGTGATTATCATCTAGGATATCAAGAGAAACTTGTCTAGTTTTGCTTTCTAATTTTGCACTAACAAGAATCAAAACCCTAGTTTCTCCACCTTAGCCATCCATAACCAATGCGGCTGCCCCTCTCCTTTCTCCTCTCTTCTAGCTAGCACAGATCCACAGTCCCTTCTTCTTCCCTCTTCTTCCCCATTGCCTCCACAACACTGCCTAAGAGAAGGTCGACGACGAGTGCCAATCGGTGGCGGTTACCTTGCACAGAGCGACGACGCGGGCACGGCGTCGGCGACGAAGACCGCACAACACAGCGGCGTCGACCACCGGGGCGGCGCGGCCACGAGACGACGGCGTCGGCGCGGCTTGGCGACAGCAGCACAGAATGGGATGGCGGCGGCGGCGGCACTGCGGTGGCGCGGCCACTGGGCGACGGCGCGGCTCCTGGACGGTAGCGGGGAGGCGACGGCACGGGGGCAGCACGGCCGGCAGTGAGGATGGGGACGGCGGTTGCACAGCGAGGCATGGGCGACGAGGGGAACCAAGGCGGCGGAGGTTTTGTTCGTGGCCTAGCAGAGGAGATCGACTCCCCACGATCTCACTCTATCTTGGAACAATAAGACAGCCAAACGGGCCACATCGGCTTGGGCTGGGCCAGGCCCAAACGAGCTAGAGTCATATCCTACCGGAAACGAACCTCAAATACTTCTCGTGCATACCCGACTTAAGCTCTCTAAGCCGCCTGTCGTTCTGCCTGATGTGTATGGAATACCCTGACATATTTCCGTGCCTTATGCCTTGATACGGTCTGATTCTGCCTGATAGTGTTGTCCCTAAAACACAATCAGTTGCTCTAGAGCCGCTCTCATATGCCCTTTCCCTTCTTTGATGGAAATGAACATTAGCTTCGCCTCCCATATTGTGCCGCTCACCCTCTCCCCTGAAAAGGTTTTCCACCGTTGTCCTAGTTTGCACGGTGAAGTACCCCTCGGGCTCTCTCCGCCTCCTTTAGTCTTGGCATGTACGATGTACATGGTCCTGCCCCTTCTTTCTCGTCAAGGCAAGCCATCGACCTCACCGATTTGTTGGATTTGAAGGCCGATCAGGTCTAGTGCTGATGATCAGGTCTTGAGAGGAGTGATGCACCAACAATCATCAAGGGTACATCTCGTAATTGGGCCATTCTGGGCTGACCTGAGCCCATCGTGTCTCGAGCCGATGTAAAACAGAACAGCAGACCCAATCATCTCTTTTTGCCATGATAGGTGGCCCATACAACCAATCTTCGACGGTGGCACCACTAGCTCCTAAACGTGACATTCCTAGATCTAACCACCATGTCCCTAAGCTCCAATGAAGGTATCACCATCAAAATTGTTTGTGCTAATTTTGCTAGTCCATGATAAGGCATCTAGATCTAGCTAGCATCCTCTCTCGCTACTACTGTTTCCACAGTAATAAACTCTTTCCACATTGACAAGTATACCACCAGTGACAGCCTGACAGGTAGTAGAACGTATGCAACCAGGCTGCAATAGCCACCAGAGAACACAAAGCACTCATCAGATATTCAAGCAAACGATCGCCACCATGTCCATGTGCAAGCACATCCAAACCTTTGCCTACCAATCTACCACACACCTGCACATATAGTCTTTCTCGATCACGTGAGTCTTAAAAGATTACGAGTGAACGTTCAACAGGTTGACCTGGAAATACAGCAGAAACTGACATGAATTTGTGCTTCTTTTGTCCAGCCAATAGGTGGCAGCCATGCATATACGTCTCCATGATTCTTCAGGACATGTTCAACAATGTACGTACCTGACACTACTGATATGTAGGTGATGTCACTGATGTGTACTTGTGTAAGATATATGGTACGATGATAGGGCATAAAAGGCGCCTTAATCTGACCTGCCCACAGTGCAATCAATCCTCACCAGAGCAGTACTAGCTACTGAAGCATGGGTTTCTTCAGGTGTGCTCCGATCTTCGTCTTCGTCGCGCTGTTGGCTCTGCTGCATGGCCTCGGTCTCGCTTCGCCTGAAGCGACAGATCAGGAGGCGAAGGAGGTGAGAAAATTAATGCTCGCAGCTGTTTTAATCTATCGATCGCCATGAGCAACAATTTAAGGCCTGTGATTCAAGTGACTGAAAGACTCAATGTGGTTTATCGCCACGAATGCATGGATGATCACTTGCAGCTGTACATCGTTTACCTGGGGGAGAGACAGCACGAGGACGCCGATCTTGTCACCGCCTCACACCACGGCATGCTGTCCTCGGTTCTTGGAAGGTAATTACAGTTCGAGGACTCATCTTCTCTCTCTCTCGTTCTTTCTTTCTTTCTTGGGTTTTGAGTTATTTCAAGATAGATGATTGCAATTTCTCAAAAAAAGAGAAGTCAAAAAAAGAGAAGAAGAAGATAGATTATTGCAAAATAATATTTTCATAACAGCATTTCACTTATTATTTACAGTAATAATTAAATGAAGCTAGTATTTATGTTTTGTTTCTGTTTCAAAGCAAGGAAAGGGCTTCTGAGTCAATGGTGTATAGCTACAAGCACGGATTCTCCGGGTTTTCTGCAATGCTCACACAATCGCAGGCGACAAAACTAAGGGGTAACTACATGTACTAATTTTTACATCACAGGTTCAAAAGCGAGAACAAAATAATGAAGAAAAATCTCCTCACATACAGGGCTACCTGGTGTTCTGAGCGTGACGATGAACGAATTACACCCAACACATACCACGCGTAGCTGGGACTTCATGGGGCTGCCCTACAACCACCCAAACGGAATCTTGGCAAGTGCCAATATGGGAGAAGGAATTATCATCGGCGTTATTGACACAGGTTAATGAACTATTTTTTTACAAGCTTGTCCCTCTTAGGAACTCAAGATAATGTCATGAATGCTACCCTTTTTTGTTTTTATTTTTGTGTACTTTTTTTAATGTTGCTTAAGGCTTAAGGTTAGAAATGGTCGAGAAGTAATTCCCATGTGTAAATGATATCGGGGATACGATTATTAAGCTACCACATGACAACATTTTTTAGAAGGATCGCATCTATTTCAGGATAATAAACCAAAATACAAGCAAATAGTTCGAGGACCTATCTAAATTACTCCAAGAGCTTCATCCCCACATCTCATTGCCAACCACAAAATACCCAGCTCCCTAACTAGATGGCGCATTTGAGTTCATCTCTTCCAGGCTAATCCTCTCTGGGTGAAAGAGACAATAGTCTCAACCAAGTAAGCAACTAGAAATGACCATAAGCATGATAGCTTTGGACTCCATCATAGCCTTCAAAGAAAACAATCCATTAGCGCGGATCCATCGACACTCGCTAGCAAAGACACGAACACAACCAACAAATTCTTGCCATACATAAACCACCCTTCTCCTACCAACGACGAGTTTAGAAACCCACTGCCGAGGTCTAAAGAACTTACTTTTATTACTTCCAAAGACGACCGAGGCAGCCACCAGAGCAAGCAACAAGACGTAGCTACCAACCTTCCTCTCACCGTGAAGCTCAACAATGAAGGGGCCTCTGAAGATGTATTGGAAATCCGATTGGCCCACCTCCGCTGTCGGATCTGCAAACTAAAAACCCCAAACATTTGTATAGGTATCGACGAAGCTACACCATATACCCCAAAGTCCAGTGAGCAGGCAAACACCAGTGTTGCCACAGTTAACGGCAAGGTCATCACCCAAATCGCTCTCGCTCATTTCCCGCAACCTCTGTCGTTGATCATCGAGGAACCCAAAATTCAAGCGTAAAACTACAACCTAGCTCGTAGGTATATGTTAGTGTTCATGTAATTTGAGTTTTTAATTTGTAAATTGGATAGATAAGATTTATGTAGCGGAGGATATCGGATTTGACAGAGGGAAACTCATGGAGGACGATCACCTTTTTTTAGAGAGACTATTCTTTTTTTTTTGAGCTAATCTGAACGGCCGAACAGGTGAATGGTTGAAATGACTAAACTTCGAGAGCTTCTCGAGGTAGTCTCGAGATTCAAATCCATACTTGTTTTTTAAAACGTTAGGACACACCTTCAAAACAGCGAAAAAACAAACTAAAAAACTCAAAGAATATGTATTTTCAAAACGTAGATAAGTTGTTAAATTGTTAAGCCGTTAAACTGTTAAGCGGAAAAGAACAGGGTCAAAAAAGAGAGATTGAGTTTTAGATGAAAATGGTGAGGTGGCGATGTGGCGTACATGGATAGCTAAAGAACAGGCATACACATACGTGGAATCATCTCGACCATTAATGAAAATTCGATGGTTTTGATGTTTGCTAGCAAACAGACGCAATGAAAAAGCCTGAAAATTTCCAGTGCGACTCACGGGCGAGACCTGGGCGGCGACTCACGGGCGGCTAGGGTTTCCTAGCCGCCGCCGCAGCCGCCGACGAGCGCGTCGCCCCTTGAGCTCCCCCTCCCCACCCCACTCGACGCCCTCTCCTGCTCCGCCGTCCGCTTCGCCATCCGCACCGCCGCCGGGGTCCTGCGCCGCCGCCGGGGTCCTACCGCCGCTGGGTGTCCCATCCACGGCTCCCTCGCCCCTCGCCGGCGCCGCCTCCACGCCGCCCAGTCCCTGCCTCACCCTCGCCACCCTCTTGCCACCGACAGTGCCGGGTCCGTCCCCGCGCCGCCGCCGGCGAGAGGACCTCCGCGCCCGGTCTCCTGGCATGGGGACAGCAAACTAGCTGTCCGTGCCGTCACGGGCGTCGCTCCTCCCCGCTGCCGTCTCTTCATCGAGCTCCAACGCCGCTGCTCCTCGAGGATGGGCTAGGCCAATTGCCCCCTTCCCTCGCGCTGGCCACTGCCGCCACCCTTCATCCTCGCCCTCGCAGCCGCTCCTCGTTGGAGTCCGGCGCCTTCCTCCTCGAGCTGCCGATCTCGTCGGCGCTGCCCAACGGGAGCTCATCGACGCCGTCCTCCACAAGCTTGTCAGCGCCGCCCTTTGCTCTAATCATGCCTTCCTGCTCCCGTGCTCCTTCCCCGCCGCCGCCGCGGTCGCTGCCGCCGCCTCCACCCTTCGTGGCTCCACTACGATCTTGTCTCAAGAAGTCAACCCGATTCTCGACACGCCATGCTAGTACACTCGGCATGGCTGTTCTTCGGGCCTCCCAGCACCAAGTCAATTTCGCCTTACCTACTGAAGACCCTTCTAAGGCGGAGTGGACTTTGGTCCGCTCAAAGCGACGTCGACGTGAGGGCAACCGAGAAGTGCCTTCTGCTCTCGCTGCTTCGTCCAACTTGCCGCGTAAGACCTATACGCAGGCTCTTTTGACTCCATCTCACAGTGATTGGCTCCATCGACGCTCTAGCTTCTGCGACAGCTCCGGGCACAGCTCGCACCGTCTCCGCCACTCTCACTGCTTCCGTTGCCTAGAGTTGGGCCACTTGGCAGTGAGCTGCAGGGACCCAATTCGATGCCAACGCTGCAAGCGCAATGGACATATATCCCGCAACTGCCGCTATCCAGCGCCCTCTACTCTCAAGCACCGATCGCCTGCTCCTTTGCCCTATCCGGCCTTGGTGGTTCTGGGTGACCCAAGCCGACGCCCGCATCATTCAAAGAGCTTCATCCACTCCACGATGAATTTGGAGGCTACCCTCGACGATGTCTCTTCTTGCCTTGCAGTGTGTCGCCTCTTTGGCCTTCGCGACCCTTCGCAGGCCTCTGGCGTCGTCCTCTCGGCCGCAATGGAGGCAGCTAGAGCGCCACGTGAGAGCATCTCCGTCTCGCCACACTTCCCAGAAGACTTTCTTGTGCGCTTCTCGTCGCAACACCATCGGAACCGGGCGGTGCAACAGGGGCGGTTACAATACAACAGCTACTCTCTTGAGCTCCGGCCATGGCGCCCCCGCCTAGTCGAAGACCCTACCCCTCTTCGCTTTCGGGTGCGCCTCTGCCTAGAGAATGTCCCTATGCATGTGCAGGATGAGGCGGCTGTTCAGAGCATCATTGGTTCTACTTGTGTGCTCCAGTCCTTTGAAGGGCACTCGCACCGCCGAGAGAAGTCGGTCACCCTCAATGTGTGGGCATGGACGATGGAGCCAATCGACATCCCCAAGATCCACTACCTCTCTATCGT